>NWSH02000571.1:9695866-9713632 GCA_002382865.2 Heliothis virescens
GACAGACAGACAGACAGACAGACAGACATGACGAATCTATAAGGGTTCCGTTTTTTGCCATTCGGCTACGGAACCCTAAAAAAGGTATCGTAAACCTTTACACTTTCATCGCGAGTAAGACCCGTTGGTTACCTATCTAAAATATGGATGTTAAATCATTAGTAACTTTTGGTGTGTCTATTAAATGCTAAAAAAAAGTGTAGTCATTATCTTTCATGTAAAAGCTCTGGTTGAATATGAATTTGGTAGCTGGACTTTGACATAATATGTATGTTTGTATATCAAAATTAGAGCAAAATTAATATAATCTTTACCTACAAAATTATTATATTTATTTGTGTTGTGTTGTGATTACTTTAATGAGTAGTCCCAATGTTAGTAGGGTCAGAAGTAATTTTGTGTCATTACATTTTAGAGATAATTTATTTTAGATTATATTTTACAGGACGACATCATAGATATGCGTATGTAATTAATATCATTTTATTTTTATTTGTACTGAGTACGATAAATTTTTTCATCTATTCAGGGATAAATATTAAAGCATACTGAACCCGATTTAGTAGGAAATGCTGGCTTACCATAAAAGTCTGAAATCATAATAGTCTGGACACTAAAAAACCGACTAAGTGCGAGTTGGACTCGCGCACGAACGGTTCCGTACCCATTATCTATGAAAAGTGAGCGTATCTATTACCTACAACTAGCCAAAATACAAACATTTTTCGGGCAGCAAAACATAACTTTGTTTTTCATACTAATATATGAATTACAAAGTTATAATTTGCGGTTTCACACGTTTATTATATGGGGACCCCCCTTAATATTTATTTGTATTTGTTGTTGCCGCTATGGCAACGGAAATACATCATTTGTGAAAATTTCAGCTTTCTAGCTATCACGGCTCATGAGATACAGCCTGGAGACAGACAGACAGACAACGAAGTCTTAGTAATAGGGTCCCGTTTTACCCTTTTGGGTACGAATCCCTAAAAACACGAAATCACCAAGTATTCACAGTATTATTTAAAAAATTACACACATAAGGAAATCAATTCAAAAACCATTACCTGCTATGAACATCTATTTGACCTTCATACATCAATACACTAAATCACGATTTATAGATCATTTGCTATTCATCACTATACTCATCACGATTATTATACCCCCGGGGCAAAGTGCAATTAAGTAAGTTCCTAATTATAATTGAACCATTTATGGGCTTCTATGGTTGCAGCAAGAGTCCACGGCCCTTGGACACAAAGGGTTCCAGAAGGTATAACTGTATAAAAGAATGTGAGTGGATTTTAACCGCCTTCCCAAAAAAAGAGTAGGATCTTGATTCGGATGTTTATATGTTTTTTAGTCAGTAAAGAATCAAACACTAATGATTTGTCATAAACAATAAATCCTGAAATACAAATATCAGTAATAGAGGACCACGTATATCCAAGCAGTTTTTCCACGTAGTTCATTTCTTCATAAGCATTTAAGAACGATGCCATAATGTGTCATTCCAGACACAAGTTGATATATCTCAAAGCTCATCCAGACTCCAGAATAAAACAAAAAATAAAAATTGGACCTAGGCCAAACATAGGACTCGTTAGCAGTCTCTTTTACTACAAACTCAAACTAAAAATAATTTATTACAATGAGACTCGTCAGCACTTTTCGAGGATCAAAACAATAAACGGCCCATAAAACGACACCTTAGTAATCAATACTTCCTATGTGTTTTTGCTGAAAAGAAGAAATGGCGCAACAAACGTTAGGTTCACTCTTACACCAGCCACTCCGACAATATGCAATATTTGTGAACCATCTAATTACCGTCATCCCATTGTATAGAGCAGTCCAGCACTAGGTAGACCTCCACTAACATACTCCACATCTTTAAGTCCTCAACTTGACACATACAACTTCTATCTACAGCCTGCAGCAGGTCGTCCGCAACAAAGTTCAAAATGACCTAATTAAAACGCTCCAAAAAAATACACTCGAGGTCAAAAAAATTGACCCACAAATTTTTAAATACCGACGAAGATATCGTTCGATTTTCATTCTATATTCGAAAAAAAATCACCCGGAAACAACCCCACCAGTAGCATCCTTGGTTGCTTAACCAAGTTAGAATTCAGAGCATCTATAAAAGCATTAGGCTTTCCTTGCAGCCGACAGTCGTAGTTACACTGTATGCGCGAGCGCACGTATCAAGTAATTGTGTGTCTGTGATTGTGCAGTGAAGTGTAAGAACGAAGAGGCTTTTCAAAAAGTTAGTTATCCTTTTTCTTTTTTTTAGTTTTTTTAAGGTTCTGTGTGCGGAGGTTTTATATTTTGTGTTTTTTGATCGTATTTGTAAAGTCTGATTTTACTATTACTTAGAAACAATAGTTCATGTTTGACAATAATTTGTGTTAGTCTATTCTATTGCATATCAACACAAGCCATATGCGAGTAAATTGCCAAACAAATAAAATTGAATCTATCAAGTTGCAATTAAGTTGCAAAGTAACGTCATAGATTTTTTAAGTTACATCAAATCCTTTTTAAAAATCTAAGTTTTCAATCATCATTATAAATTATATGTATAGAAAACAAACTGCATACTTCCTTACAACTTAAAAACAACTTCCTAAGTTAACAAGTTATAAGTTATTTGCATAATCATGGAAGCCGAATCATTTGAATATAATACTAATTGCTGACTAACTGCTCGGAGCTATTAAGTTAAAATTACTGTTTTAATTGACTTATTAACACTTCTCTATTTTGTCTAGACTTGGAATTTGTTTAACTAAGTTTGGGGTGCGGCTTCACTCGCATAAACGCAAGAATTTTTTTTTAAAGCTAGCATTCTAAACTTGTGTTTTTTTATTTTGGAAATATTGTAGTGGATCTTAAGAATAACTTTTACATACAAACTGACAAACTTTAACCTCTCAATAACTGGTCATTTTAACTGTAAACAAGTGTAATGCAATTACATTAACAAGAATTTATCTGACAACTACAAACACTTAATTTCTGAATATAAATATCAGCAATACATCTTACTCCTATCTAATAGTGTAAATGTCACAGCTTTTCTATCTGTCTGGTTGTATGTCGTCTCTTCATAGTAACAGGTTCAACCAATTTTATCACAGATGTGACTATTTTTTACGCATAAATCCGAGTATCAGACGTATATGCAAATATTTTTCAATTTTTTAAACACATCTCATATTGCTGTAAATACGAAGAGTAAGTTCTTATTAGCTGAACAGATTTAAATTAAAAAACAAAAGGGCGACAGCTACATAAAATTTTCTGTCCACGTGCGTAAAAACTTCGAACGAAAACCGCGGGAAACGCCGCACATTTTGACAGCTAACACCGCCATCTTTGTAACAAACGTCAATTTTCCAAGTTAGGCATGTTCACACCGAAATTACTCTTCAAAACCTTCAATAAATGGTTAATTATAATTTTATGATCATACTAAAATATTTAGGAGAATCAACTTGTGTAATAGGAATGACAAAAGTGCAGGTATTTAGCTAGAAACATTGTATGCGATTAGTTAAATAGTTTTAGCAATATCTCTTCGACATTATTCCTTGGAAATTACGATGATCTTATGAATAATATTGCTGGATATTTTGTTTTGCAAATAAAATATACTTTGAAGGTGTGATGTAAAGTCAGTTAAAATATTTCTGTCTATAAATACATAGTAAAAAATGCTTTTTTTTGTTGTCCCGAATTTAATGCTCGCGAGTATTATTTTTGCACTGTGTCTATGTTTTATAGGTTTCATGATTGAAATTTCAATATCGAACCTAAGAGTTTCAAATGCGATTCTTTTTTTTGCTTTCTCAAATAAATATATTATGTAATTCAAGTAAGGCTTTAAAATCGAAGGAACTCCTTTTTTTTATATATCGATGGGAAATCATCAGTATGACCCCTCCCGCTGTGGGTGACAGCGGAAGGGAGTGTCAGACTTTTACTGACTAAAACCCACCGTGTTCCTTCGGGAGCCCTTTGTGTGCCAGGGCCGCGGTAACTCTTTCGAATAACCCGCAGCCCCGACGGGCTCTGGCCCTAGTGGGCCCCGCAGGGGTTTGCTATCGAAGGAACTCCTTGGATTATCATCTTCATCAGACTATTCATCTTATAGAGATAGATGCCAGCTACTGATAAATGCATACCTTCTCTAACCTGTAACGTGGTTTGATGCATACCCATAAATATCTCTTCAAAAAATTATACTTTAACCTGAATCTTAGTTTTGCTATAAATAGGTACTTTTTAGGGTTCCGTAACTGAATGGCAAAAAGCGATCGTTATGAATTTTTCATGTCTATCTATCCGTCCGCTTGTGACAGCCCCTCTATTTTATGTTATTTTTCAATCTGGATAAAATGTTGTAAAATATATAAAAAAGTTGGGATTTTGTTCAGGTTGAAATCTAAAAGAAAATCTACATCACAATAATAATTTGTCAATTGTTCTACGTATAAGCTTGCATACTTGTAGAGTCCACTTAGAAACCAGTCTACTCAAAGGGTCATTGGTTCCAAGCTAGTGTAAATACCCTGGTGTCTCCTCACCTTGAACACTTTTACTATTATCCTGAGATCTTCATTTGTTTATCATCATCAGCCTTTTTATAATCCCACGTGCCTTCTACTGAAATGGCTCCCGAAGGAACACGGTGGGTTTTAGTCAGTAAAAGTCTGACACTCCCTCACGCTGTTACCCACAACGGGAGGGGTGTGATGTGATGATTACCCACCAAAAAGCTATTGCATAATTTATTAAGGACTAGCTTCCGCCAGCGGTTTCACCCGCGTTCCGTGGGAGCACCCGGATAAAAGTAGCCTATAGCCTTCCTCGATTAATGGGCTATGCAACACTGAAAAATCTCAAATCGGACCAGTAATTCCTGAGGACGCGCTGTTCAAACAGACTCTTCAGCTTTATATTATTGGTATAGATCAAGCTTAGTTTAGCAAGGTACTCTAATTTATTGAACAAATTTTGTATTTAGCTTAAAAACTCTTCTTAAGGTGCGTTCAACCACTAGAAGCGGGAAATTCAAAGTCGAAACTATGATATTTCGTAATAAAAAGTTTTTTACAGTTACATTTAAATAATAAGAAGTTTCGGAGTTAAACAAGGACATCAGAAATTACTTTGTGGGATATTATAACCGCCAATCATAAGATCACGCCTCATATTGAATGTTAACTTAGGTAAAACATGAAAAAACCATTTTATATTTGAATTCCCCGCTTCTAGTGGTCGCATTCACCTTAATGTAATCCTAAAACCATAGTTAGGGGAAATCTGCAACTACGTAATTCGAAATATAATTTCTTCAATCATTCGACTTAACTATAAGATTGACATACGCAATTCTGTCGTATGTTATATTAATGGTCGTCTGTCGAAATAATTCCACATCGGCCTGACACGGGTCGCAACTCTCGTTACATCCCATTGCGGCAATAGAATGTAAATGTATCAACGGCAATTTATTTGATGATGTTTTCCGTAGTTTAGGAAATTATTACTTTAAGAAAGTAAACAGTAGAAGAATCACTTCAAAAAGATAAATACCCTTTGTCCACATATTATGTAAATATAAACTAATTTAACTTTCAAACTTTTCTTTGTTAATAAATGGAGCTACTTTCACATTGTACCAATATTAACAAGGGGTGCTTTACAATTTCCAAATTCTCATTTTGGGCAATTAATTTCACAGTAAACTAGAATTAATTAACATGGGAAAACATGATGTGGTATAAATTGACAGAATTTTCGGAATTGGGTCAATAGGTCAAAACATCAACATCAATAAAAAACATACCTACAAAGGCTATTACCTAGGTCAAAGATTAAGCATTGCCATCCAGCGTGGCAATGCTGCCAGTCTTTTGGGCACGCTCCCAGTCGACAGCGATGGGGAGGAATTTTTTGACGCTTTTTAGTTTTTAGTTCTTAGTTTAATTTTTTTTTTGTAATAGTGTAAGTACGTTGTAAATATATGTAAATAAAAGTTTGTATAAATAAAAAAAAAATGACTACCTACAAAGTGTTAAATATAATTTTAAAACTACAAATAAATGATAAAAGGAAACTAAAAATACAAAATTGAAGGTCAAAAGTATAATACTTAGTGCCTATTTAGCTTTTAAGCCACCTAAGAAGGGTCTTAAAACGTTTAAGTAGTGAGCCGAGGTCCCACAGATAATAGGCGCCATATTTATTTTTAAGCTCGCCGTAGTAGAGATATGTACTTTCAAAACTTTTGTCAAAGATGGCTGACCTGTTTTTGAATTTGGAATTATGTTTCTAGGTTAGGAGGTAAATATGTAATTTAGATTAAATGGGTAATTTTTTTTTATCATTGCGATAAGGACGAAGGGTTACCTAATTTTTCAAGCCTGAAATCACCAATCCACTTTAAGCATTTTGGACCTGGAAGTAATTACCGTCAATAACGGGATTTTCAAATAACCTATCAACTTCTCCAAGATAGATGCTCTATCTCTGCGTCAAACTCCATTCAGATTGGTACTGTACGTTTAGTGTACTGGCGTAGCAACAAGCAAACAGACATTCTCATTTACAACTAGCTTCTGCCAGCGACTTCGTCCGCGGATCATGTCGCTTATGCCAGCGACAATGGGTCGTCATAATCAAATATCTTAGTCTGATGTCAAAATCTAATATCCCGAGGAGTAATTTCTTCTGTTTTCCCAACATTTCCCTTCGCTTCTCTGCTCCTATTAATTGTAGCGTGATGAAAAGTATACTATAACCAGCTCAAGAGTGTTAATAATAATTGTAACAAGTTTCGTTATCTGTCGAGTAGTTTTTGTTTCTATAACGGTTATACAAACAGACAGACAGACAAAAAATCTACTGATTGCATTTTTGGCATCAGTATCGATACCTAATCACCCCCTGATAGTTATTTTGGATACATATATTTCATGTACAGAATTGACCTCTCTACAGATTTATTATAAGTATAGATAGATAGATATTGAGTAGGGAAGTAAGGATTTACAAATAAATTACAAAGTAAACCCATCCAATTAACGGTTAGTTGTTCAGTAAGTCTAACAAATGTGCATATTTACAAATTGCAATTGTTGAATGCAATTTAACTGCAGCGGACAAACTCAATCAACTTGCCGTCTTTACGCTATTATAAGTTATGAATAGCGTGCTTTAGGGTTGTCAGAAGTAAAAAAATACATAATATGATCATCAATGTAAATCTTGTTTGTTTGTATATTTGCTTTAGAATGCTAATCTCAGGAACTACAGATCTGTTTTCAAAAAATCATCAAGTTTTCGATAACCCATTTATTCTATCAAAGATAAATCTATTCTATCAAAAATAAAGAATTGACTAGGTATGCTTATCCCTACTTCCCTACTATCCCTACTAATGTAATAAATGCAAATATTATAAATGCGAAAGTAGCTCTGTCTGTCTGTTACGCTTTCACGCCTAAACCAGTGAGCCGATTTTGATGAAATTTGGTACAGAGATAGAATAGACCCTGAGGAACAACATAGGTTACTTTTATCCGGGTACGGGAAATATTTTCCTCGGGAAGCGGGCGAAGTCGCTGGCAGAAGCCAGTCTAAAATAAAATGAATTTGAATAAAATTAATTTTAAAGTATACCTAGTAATAATCGCATTTGAATGATATCAAATGAACTTACACTATGTAAAACTTATTTTACTTACCTACCTACAATTCTAATTTAAAACCTTTCCAAATATAAAATCAAGTTCTTTCTTCCAACTACAGAAATATATATCTATTTCATTTAATTTTTCCATAAGACAACCCTAAGTTGTAGCAAATCAGCTCATTAACAATGTAACTCGTCGGCTCGGGTCAAAGCTTTGTTTTCCACAAGGAAGTCGCGTAGCGTGACTGCTGGTGCATGGGGTCTCGGGTTCGAGTCCTGGTTTGGACAAACCCAAGGCTAGTTTGTTTGCTTGAGCGTGTTAACCTCAGAAACTGTTGGACTATTTAGGAAAATCAACAGATGACCTCTCTCACTGTGGGTGCAACGTGAGGAGTGTCAGATTTATACTGACTAAAACCCGCCGTGTTCCTTCTGGAGCCCACAGTGTACCAGTACGCCTTGAGACCGCAGTAACTGGACTGATTTGAAAAAAAGCGTTTGATAGCTTATTTATCGAGGAAAGCTACTTATACTTTTTAACCGACTTCCCAAAAAAGAGAACGTTCTCAATTCGACCGTTTTTTTTATGTATGTTAATCCATATCTTCAAATTTTGTACGCCTTTTTACGTCGATGATACTATTACGGGACCGACTGTCACTGTGGGTGGGTATGGGTATTAAAGATATTATAGTTTTAGACCCGAAAACTGAAAAGCATAAAATAAAAAAACTTTTTACAAAAAAACAAAACCGACTTCACAAAAAAATTACTGAAAGGGATAAAATAAAACTTTTCACATGGCTCTAGAAGTCGGTGGCAAAATAAACACAGTCAACGGACCTGCAGACACCGACTTCTAGAGCCATGTGAAAAGTTTTACTTTATCCCTTTCAGTGTTTTTTTGTGAAATCGGCTTTGTTTTTTTTTATTCGGGTGAGTAGAGTAGTTTTCAGGAATCGTTCATGTGCACTTCGTCTTCCCTGTTCCCAAGTTATTCATGGTCAATGCAATATGACGTCCACTTCCATATCTTGTCAGCCGTCATCCTTACATCCCTTGTTATTCATGTCCTCTTCCAGGGGAAGCCGTGCACTGCAGTTGACAAATTTTAGATAAGTATTTCTTAGGCCTACGAAAATTATGATTATGTAGTTGCATATTTTTACTACACAGTGTTTGCCAAAAACAATTTGACTCCAAAAAAAACAAAGAATTATCTATAACACATTGCAAGCGACCTCTTATAGACCACAGACAATAGAATACCGTGGGATTCTTGCTTCACGAAGGTAAACTTCGTACTTAGAGCATAAAACCTACTGGAATCGCCATTGCCCTGCCAAAAGTGTATGCTTGACTGTACACTGATATAATAAAAATATAATATTTTTTGTTTGTCTCCAGCAGGTCAACTTACCCAAATCTGTCAAATTTGATTAATATAGGATTATCCTTCCACTATTGGGATAGAGTTGAAAATCTATTGAAGAAATTTGACAAATTCAAAGCTCTGAAACTACTAAACCGATTTGAAAAATTCTTTCACTGTTAGGAAGCTAGATTACCCCCGAGTAACATATTTTGTTCAAGCACGGGAAGAAATTCCCACCGGAAGCGGGTGAATCCGCTAGAAATAGGTGTTTAATAGCGTCCTAGCCGATTGTCGGCCACGGCGGCTGTTCTCATATAAGAAGATCAGCGAGCTGCGCAGGACATATTATAGTGCACAAGCATAGGTGTTTGATAATGTTGTCATATGCGTGTGTGTGTAACAGCGTGATTGAAAATGCATAAGTGAGCTATCACCATTTATTGAGTAGTCCCGCGCGTAAATCAGCAGACTTTTACGTATAAAGATTTGTATTCATGTCGGTTCCATTTGTTTCAGTGCTCTAAGAAACGCAGCTAAGATATTAGCCATTCGTTACGTACGACAGACGGACGAACGGCCTTTTTACATGCAATTTGACGGTTACACAAATTATGATGAGTTTGATAAAATTCGGCCAAGTACATGTTTTTAACGCAGGGTATTCTAACCACATAATTAAGAATTTTAAACAGCTGTAGATATCATTTAGAACCCTTACCTCATTTAATATGGTCATCATTATCTGCCCAGCCTTTTTCCCAATATGTTGGGGTCGGTTTCCAGTCTAACAGATGCAGTTTCGTACCGGTGTTTTACCTGAAGCGTCTGACTATCTGACCTCCATAACCCAGTAACCCGTCAATTCGTTTCATAAAATTCTATTCAGTAGATTTAGCGTGAAAGAGTAGACATACCCACGTACTAGTATATCCTTATCAATTTTCACATATTATAAAGCTGAAGAGTTTGTTTGCTTGTATGAACGCGCTAATCTCAGGAACGACTGGTCCGATTTGAAAAATTCTTTCAGTGTTAGATAGCCCATTTATCGAGGAAGGCTATAGGCTACTTTTTGCGTTTCGGGTGCGCCGAGTAATTCCCACGGGATGCGGATGAAACCGCTGGCAGAAGCTAGTTAGAAATATTACTTACTGGTACTATTTTTTTATAAAAGAAAACATTGACCTATATTTAAATGTTATATTAACGTATGTAGTTGTGAGGTCGGAGTTTTAAATGGAGCCAAACGGTAAACGCACACTATCTAATAACGTGCCGAAGAAATCTTTCATATCTGATGATGTCACCAAATTCGTCTACCATCATCATCTTCCTGCCCTTCTCCCAGTTTTATTTGTGGTCGGCGCAGCATGTTTTCTCCTTCCATACTCTTCTATCTGTCGTCATCTCACAAGTAACAAGTCTATAATGTCTGTGATCATTCTAGATTCTGATGATTGGCTACGCGCAAGTGTGCGAAGTCTAATACGATTTCATATTTTATAAAGAAATCTGAAATTCGTTTCGTTCAGCGTGCTCAATTCTGACAGGTGTGCGTTCACCAGAAAGAAACTAATTATGATTTCATTTACTGTCGTTCTCAATAACCTATCCATCTCTGGATTTGCTTACTAGAGTTAGGATTTAGACATTAGCCCCATACAAGTAATGTCAAATTCCTATCTCTAGTAAGCAAATCCAGAGATAGACAAGTTATTGAAAACGGGCGTTAAAGTAAAATTTTTGTCGGCCAACAGTTAGGAGTCATAAATCAGTGTAGAAATATATGACAGTGCCCAAATTACAACGATAAGGTATTTAACCTGTATCTGTATTAACTACTAGCCGTTTTCCCGCGGTTTCACTCGCATCCCGTGGGCATTACTGCCCGTACCCGGATAAAATATAGCCTATGTCACTCGAGGATAATGTAGCTTTCGAACGGTGAAAGAACTTTTAAAATTGGTCCAGTAGTTTTTGAGCCTATTCATTACAACCAAACAAACTAACAAACAAAGTTTTCCTCTTTATAATATTAGTATAGAAAACTTTGATAGGAAACACGATTTTCAAAAAAAATCCCTTTATCTGGCCAACTGTTGATCAACAATTTTGTCTGCACTATGAGGGAGTGCTAACCCAATTTACCCGAAAAACTAGGTCAAAATACAAACGAACAACCTTCAACAACCATCAAATCACAGTTAATATTCTCACAGCATCAGATAAACTAACAGTTAAGTTAGTGCGGTTACCGTCAACCAGTGCCTAACCTTCGCGCAAACCGTTCAGTTCACGACTTTGACATATCAACCGTGGTGGCGAGATTTGTAATTTTCTTAGTTATTTCTGTGTTTAACTTGCAAGTTAATCGTGGGATTTACGGAACTTTAGTTAATGTAGCAGTATAGTAGTAAAGATCATCATCTGCCTAACTCATAACGTTTATTGCATTCCATAATGTATATAAGGTAGTAGTCCCATCGGGTTATGAGAGTGAGGGAATAGGGAGTGCACCTGTGTCTGCGCAAATGCTTGCGTATAATATGTTCCTTGCGCAGCTGGCTGATCTTCTTATATGAGAACAGCCGCCGTGGCCGATAATCGGCTAGGACGCCCATCATAAGGTAGTGGAGGTAGCTGGTGTGTCCCGGCTGTCATTTGAACATCTTTGACAGTCGTTACGGGTAGTCAGAAGCCAGTAAGTCTGACAACCAGTCTTACCAAGGGTGCCAGGTTGCCCGGGTAACTGGGTTGTGAAGGTCAGACAGCAGTCAAAACACTGGTTCTCAGCTGCATCCGGTTAAACTGGAAGCCGACCCCAACGTAGTTGGGAAAAGGCCAGGCAGATGATGATATAAGGTAGAAATTTTAGGTATAGTTGTCACAATTATGGACCCTATTGGGCACAGCAAGCTAGTTTGTAGAAGTTTTCCCAACTACATTGGGGTCGGCTTTCAATCCAACCCACCCGGTTATCCCGATCCGAGTAACAATCTGTCACATGGAGCGACTACCTATCTGATTTACTCATCCCAGTTACTCGACAACCCGATTTCCCTTCCTCAAACAATAGGTTATTTTGCCTTCATCTGCCCAGCCTTTTTCCAACTATGTTGGGGTCAGCTTCCAGTCTTACCGTGTGCAGCTGAGTAACAGTGTTTTACATGGAGCGACTGCCTATATGACCTGCTCAACCCAGTTACCCGGGCAACCTGATACTTACGCCTTGGTAAGACTTACTGTCTTCTGACTACCCGTAACGACTGCCAAAGATGTTCAAATGACAGCTGGGACCCACCAATTTAACCTTCCGAAACACGGCAGATCACGGATCCTCAGAAAGGACGTCGCCTACTTTTTATCAGGGTGAGGGAAGTACAGACAGCAGCACATCCAGTTACTACAATCTATCAAACTGCAATAGATTTTCAACCTTATCACAGTAGTGGAAGGTTAATGTTCGATTGGTAAAATTTGACAGATTTTGTCAGTCTGTACTCTCTCAGGATGGGGTAGAACCGCGGAAAGAGCTTAGTACATACATTTATATACCAACTACATTAATGCTCAGTATTTAGCAATGTCGCAATTAAATTGAATAAGTGATAATAAACGTAGTTACCGACATGACATTTTACGACCGTTTTATAGTTCATCCTGTTTCATAATTTGCATAGTAATCGAATGTAATCTATAAATTAAGTTTATATTGTTTCTTTATTTATGTTATGCTTATGTATAGGATGATTATTGCATTTGTTTGATTGCTTGAACGCGCTAATCTCTGAAACTAATGAACCGATTTGAAAAAATATTTCGGTGTAAAATAAGCTCATGTGTAACTCAAAGCCATGCGGATCAATCGATCATAACGTTAAGCAACGCTTGGCGCGGTCTATCCGTGGTTGGGTGACCATCTTGTCATGACGAGTTCTTCCGGAAGGCATGATAAATTAGTGGGTCCCGGCTGTCATGGCAGTCGTTATGGGTAGTCAGAAGTCAGACTGACAGGCAATGGCATGTAAAACACTGGTTCTCAGCTGCATCCAGTTAAATTGGTAGCCGACCCCAACTTAGTTGGGAAAAGACTAGGCAGATGGATACCTACTTATAAAATAGCCCATTGATAGCGAAAGGGAAAAAAACACCGCTACATTTATTTTTATTACTAATTTATTTAAAAAAAAAAACATCAAAAATAAAAAACAATAGGTATGTGATAATTTTCATGCAATTAATTTTACAACATTTCTGTATGCAATAACAGAGTGCAATGAGAACAAGTAAATTGACAGGCCTTTATGAGAATCCTTTGTTTATTAATGTCTTAATTAATACAGAAAATATCTGTAACAATCTACATTATAACTGCTTCTCGCAATTTCATTTATACCTTGAATTTATCTCCGTTTTACATTCTAATTCAGTAAAGCCATTTTATGAATCTCTCATTTTTAGGCTAGATTTCAACCGCTACTTCGTCCTGAATCCGAATAAAAAGGCTATCATTGTGTTCAGGATGCCACCTTCCTGCACTCCAAATTGTATCGCAATCGGAACACCCTTTTTGCATGAAAGCTTAGCTAACAAAATAACTCCCTTCGGCGTTCATATTAGTAGGGATGAATAGTAATTTCACTGTAAAACGGCTGAATCGAATCAGATCGGCTTGGCCTATAATTTTTACATTTATTTAAATAAAATAGCTAGCTAATGCTGATGACGTATAATGTTATATGAATAGTATGACATTGTTTTGTTTTACTAATAATAATTTTTATTTACAGGTACAACACATACATCCTAATTTCAAAATGGTTCCCTCAGTCAGAAGGGTAAGTTTATTTCCATTTTCTTATACCAACTATTCAATACTACTTTTTTCCTAAATAACTATGTTCCCGATAAATAGGCCATTTTATATAAATCAATGGGGTATAGTGAGAAGTCGTTATTTTGCATAATAACTTTTATACATCACGTATACGATCTCATCGAAATCGAAATAGGTCACTTAAGGCCTGTTTCACAGATTCCAGTTAAAGTTCTAGGTATCTGACAGATAATGCCATATTTTTAGCCACTTTTTAGTTAACCTAGCTTTATAAATGCCGTAAAACTCTGTTATTGACTTAAGAGATTATTGTCATCATCTCGCTATCAATGTTCAGCGTATACGTAAGATTCTATAACAGTTGCTTTGTTGCAACTGCATTGCGCTGGTCATTGATAGTGGAGTGAAAAATTCACTAATAATGTCACTTTAATAATAAGCTTTTGAGTTTCCAATAATAAATAAATAAAAAAAATAAAAATATTTTTCTGTGGCATTATATTTATCTGGAACCAGTGTAAGGGGCCTTACACACATCTTACTTATATATTTTTTAAATTATTTTTTCTATACAACCTCGCTATACATACCTAAATGTTTAAAACAAAATGAAATACCTAACTAACAAAGGAACTTAACGTATCAATTACTTAAACAATGAACCCATAGCTTGTCAATCAATCATCGATTCGTTGAAACAATCAAGGCTTTTTCTATAAGCGTCAAATTAATTAATACTTTATAACACACACATAATGAGAAGGCCAAAAACTAAAAAAAAAAATATACAAAATTCCCACGCTACCCTATTGTGCGAGAACAGGCATTGATCATTTTAATCCTAGACATTTGTTATAAACAATTGGAATTATTTAAACAATATAGTCAGGGATTCGTGATGACGTGCTTAAAGATATAAGCTGTCAGAGCAGACAGGAAATATACTTACGACCCGATTCAGAGGGGAGTGATACGGATAATCGAATGACGTTAATGCAGTAATGTAATATGTTCTGTATCATGCGTGCCAACTGCCTCGTTGGTCTAGTGGTCGCATAGCCGACTGCTGTGCACGAGGTCTCGGGTTCGATTCCCGGGACGGGCCGAAATCGCTTTGTGGGTTTTAGAAACTTTCACAAAGCAGCCCGGAGTTGGAAGTTGGTGACTGATTCACCCGTGCATCGGAGAGCACGTTAATGTCGGTCCTGCGAATAATCTCTCTCCGGTATTGTCAGATTGCCGTCCCATCGGGTTATGAGAGTGAGGGAATAGGGAGTGCACCTGTGTCTGCGCAAATGCTTGTGCACTATAATATGTCCTGCGCAGCTGGCTGATCTCCTTATATGAGAACAGCCGCCGTGGCCGGCAATCGACTAGGACGCCGTCATAATGTGTTCGCGCGATTAAAAATGTTCTTAATACATGAGAAGAAAAATATTTATTCTCAAGCACATAATTCGATAAAATAACTGTAATTATATCACACCTTCTACATAACAATTTTCACACCGATAAATCGATACTGATATTTAAAAATCGATAAAACATCGATTGATAAAACACGACCCTCATAAATCACTATAGTTTACTACCTATTATTATTATAATGACTTTTTGCAGGCTTATTATAGTTGTGAAAGCGTCGTTTAAACTTTATTTTTTGTATGTCAGTATGTGTGTTCATGCGTCTAAATTGCTGGCGTTATAACGATGTCTGCTTTTTGATTGATTGGTCCGTTATTATGTTTGGTAATAAGCATCTTTGGTAAATGTGAATTTTGTTTGTGAAATTACGCGTAGTTAGAGGTCTATTTGAGGTTGATTTTTGTGTGGTAATCCCAACAATTTGGCAAATAAATGTGTACTTTGAGCAGCAATATGTATTTTTATTACGATGTAACAAGATTGCAAAGAACACAACGAAGAAAATTAAAATAATCGGTTTTCTTGTTAGCAAGTTTCAAGTTAACAAAGCAAGTTAAAACTGGAAAGCCAGTCACAATTTCTTATTCCTATTTTATTGCTTCCAAATTCATATACTTACTTAATATTTACATACATGTTGTGACACTAAGCCTGATCAATGATCATCAACTTAGAAAAATATGAAAGAAACATAACAAAAGTTATGTTTAAAATGTTACTGTTAAAACCCTTTTCTACAGTACTGTGAACCCACTTCTAAGGCCGGGTTATTCGATTTAACTTTAACTATAACCTAACCTTAACCGGCCGTCAAATGGCCGCCCATTGGTCAATTTTTTGACGAGACAGCTGTGTAACCAATGTGTTTCTTTCATATTTTTGTTAGGCTGATGATTGGTTAAAGTTAAATCGAGCAACCCGGCCTAAAAGCGGTCTAAATACGAAAAAACGCGTCATTCAAAGCAGTAAAGAAATCTTGCTATTCATACCATTAAAAAAATGCCAGACCGACATACTGAACTAAATACTTCAATTGAATGATACTTGTTTCCGTAAAACGGCGACGACATCTCAAACCATTCACTCACTCCTTATACGACAGTTTTTTTACAGTTTCAAAGGATTCTAGCCTATATCTAAATGCCAGTTGACGTCCTCACATTCTAATAGAATGAGATATCTTATATCTTACGAAATCTAAATATATAAAACTCAAAGGTGACTGACTGACTGACATAGTGATCTATCAACGCACAGCCCAAACCACTGGAGGGATCGGCCTGAAATTTGGCATGCAGGTAGATGTTATGATGTAGGCATCCGCTAAGAAAGGATTTCCCGAAATTCCCACGGGAACGGGTAAAAAGGGATTTAAAGTTTTGGGCAGGCGAAGCCCCTGGCTGAAGCTAGTTTTACTATAAAATGTTTTCAACGTAAATAGATAGGATTTCGTAGTTAAACTGAATTAATTCGGTCTCATTCATTTGCTTTTTATGGTGAAGTGAGATAGTAATACAAATAGAGTGTCCACAAATTAGTTTTTGATACCATCAATTAATTGAGCTGTTAAAATGTAGTTTTGACTTTATTTATTTAGATGTTACGAAGTTAGGTCCTTATTGACTTGGCTATTTTTAACCCACTGATATTTTGATGCGTATACCTACGCTGGATTTTTCTACGCGTTACACATTTTGTGCGGCAAATCGGCGATCTCAGGCGTCAGCTTTCGAACTCGCGGTTGTCAATTGTTTGCTGTCACTCGCATAAGCGCGCGGCTACGCCCGTACGACCCGAAAAACTGAGCGGAAAATCTGTCAGTTTGAAAACGGTCTAATTGTCCAAATGTATGTACCTTAGAGTATACATCTATAATAGAGTGCGTCTAACAGGGTACACTCCGGGTGCACAGGTGTGAACATGCGCGATTCTCCTTGTCACCCTCAATCAGTGTCAAAACAGTACCCGTCACATCAAGTTACAGAGCAATATTTTATTTTATTTTTAAGTTAAAATGGTGAAATTTTAAGTTAAAAGCTGTAAAAAATATTCCAGCAAGCAAAATAAAATATTAATATTTTTTTCAAGCAGTCATTACGTAGTATTTATTTAGTAATTGATTGATTCTCCAAAAAAAATAAGGGTCTGAAAGGGGGTTGCGAGGGACGCGGGGCGGGTCAGCATCACGCGTTGTCAGCGGCCATTTTTCAAATTTCAAATTTCATTGGAACATAGCGTTGTACTAAGTCGATTATTGGATACGATATGTTTTTATCGTGACTTCAAAAGATGTTCACATTTTCAACCGAATTTAGAAAAGGCGGGCGGTTCTTACATTAAGAGTTTGACTGTATGTATGTACGCGATTACCTCACGTTTGGCTGAACCGATTTTGATGCTGATTTGATGGTATTC
>NWSH02000571.1:9720906-9739737 GCA_002382865.2 Heliothis virescens
AGAGGATCCAATCAATTACTAATTCTCTCTCTTTCCAAAAAAAATAAGGGTCTGAAAGGGGGTTGCGAGGGACGCGGGGCGGGTCAGCATCACGCGTTGTCAGCGGCCATTTTTCAAATTTCAAATTTCATTGGAACATAGCGTTGTACTAAGTCGATTATTGGATACGATATGTTTTTATCGTGACTTCAAAAGATGTTCACATTTTCAACCGAATTTAGAAAAGGCGGGCGGTTCTTACATTAAGAGTTTGACTGTATGTATGTACGCGATTACCTCACGTTTGGCTGAACCGATTTTGATGCTGATTTGATGGTATTCAGCATAGTGTGTTTAGACTAAGGAGAAGGTTTTAGGTGCAGACGCCAGCACATCAACCTACCTCAATCTGTCATATTTCATCAATAGATTTTCAACCTTACCACAAAAGTGGAAGGATAATGTTCGATTGGTAAAATTTGATAGATTCGGGTAGTTTGACCTGCTGTTGCTGGACCTAAATACAATAATCTATATCTATACTAATATTATAAAGAGGAAAACTTTGTTTGTTTGTTTGTTTGGTTGTAATGAATAGGCTCAAAAACTACTGGACCGATTTTAAAAATTCTTTCACCATTCGAAAGCTAAATTATCCACGAGTGACATAGGCTATATTTTATCCGGGTACGGGCAGTAATTCCCACGGGACAGCGGGTGAAACCGCTGGCGGAAGCTAGTAAAAAATAATTCCATTATAGCCAGTACTAATACTAATGTATAGGTAGGTATTTGTCTGGTATTTCTGTAAAAAGTCCTATCAAGATTAATTACCTTTATTTAAGTTCCTACTAAAATGGTCTATAGGTATCATTACTCAACTCACTATATTATTTTACAATTATTATTAAACCAAAACAATAATTAAGTTACGTTAATGTTATAATTCTAACTATCGATATTCTTGCTGCATCTTAAGAACATCACTATCAAAGCGTTTTACCACAGATAACACAACTGCTCCCGTTCGGCACAAGGGAATTAAGATGACATTATCACTCTATAGGTTACTAATGTATACTCTAAGGTATGTACCTACAGACGACAGCACATCAAGTTACCTTTATAGATTTTCAACCTTATCACAATAGCGGAAGGTTAATATTCGATTGGTAAAATTTGGCAGATTCGTATACGTTGACCTGCTATTGTCTTTACATTACTTAAATGCTAAAAATTAAAATAACAATTATTGCTTAATATTCAATTTCGAAATAAATCAGAAAAGTCGTAAAGAACAAAAAGTTCATCATTTCAAACACCTATCAATTCTATTACCATCCAATTGATTTAAAATAAATTTTAATATCCATTGCAGTTACATTTCGACCATAATATTTGCAATAAAAAATAATGAATACCAATGCTTGATATATTGCTGTAATAAATAGTTTTGCTGTGATTTCAAAGACAGTTTAATGATACTAATACTTGAATAACTGAAATTGACTTTTGATAACTTTTAGTAAACTATAAAATTTTATGTTTTTTAAGTTTCGAATTATGATGAAAGAGGATCTTAGTATAAGAAATGGAACTAACTCTGTCTGCCAAACTTCCACGCCAAAAATACTACAGCCTGAAAAGGACATAGGCCTAAGCTAAGCCTTCTCTATACCCCTAGTTCTCTCGGGACTCATAAAATCATTAAAAAAATATATTTGCGGATTTCTTTACTCTATCTATCCATTGTTTTGCAATCAGAGATAATTTGATATTGTTTACCAAAGATCGAAGATCATGCAACATTATGCAAAGCTTTTATAAAAATATTACCATAATTGACCTGTGTCGGTCAAAATATTACCGTCTTAGTACTTACACAAGGGGGCTCGCAAACTTAGTGCTTATATAATATTACGTGTAAATAGGTGTTATATACATTGTTTCACCGCATATGTCTGATATAAGAAGGTACTAATATTATAAAGAGAAAAAATGCACTCCCTATTCCCTCACTCTCATGGGACAACAATCCGAAATCAGGCGCAGGACCAACATTAACGTGCTCTCCGATTAAAGGGTGTATCAATCACCAATTTCTAGACTCCGGGCTGCTTTGTGACAATTTGTAAAGCGATTTCGGCCCGACTCGGGAACCGAACCAGAGACTTCGTGCTCAGCCGTTGCTCTATGCGACAAGTAGACCAACGAGGTAGTAAATAAGTAGATAAGATACTAATAAATTCAGTTACATAGTAATATTATTAATGACATAAGCTGTAATACCCACAGCATTTAGGTACCTATAAACAATATATTTTGACAATGCACTTTATAGCGGACAAAATAGGGTTCAAAATGTCCCTGCAACACTGAGGTTTCAACACGCGAAATTATGAACTAAATCATATATTACTAGACTAGCTTCTGAATACGGCGTCGCCTCTTTAGGAAAGGCAGATCCCATACTTAGTAACTAAGTTTCATTCAGATTTAATGAGTGGAGAGGGGAAATTGGACATAGTAGGGAGGGAATAAATAGGTAACATATAGGTAGAGAAAATTTATAACGTCGGAACCAAATGAGTTTAAGTGTCTTAACACACTATGCCGAACGTACGCGACCAAAGTTCCGCGGCTGACTTTACGTTCCAACGTATTCGGCTGATATGACACTCATAAGTGCCGAACTTACGCGGCAGAAATTCAGTTGCGCAATCTTGTGTGTACAGACTTTCTGGCTTCTGACTACCCGTAACGATTGCCAAAACTGTTCAAATGACATCTGAAATCCACCAATTTAACCTGCCTTCCGAAACACGAAAGAACTCGCTATGACAAGATGGTAATCCATCCACGGACCTACTAGATGAAGTACTGCTTAACCTTATTATACATCAACTTTTTTACATATAACGGGATACCTTTTCACCACATGATAAGATATTGATTAGTTTGTGTTATTGGTGCTAACATAACTGATAAACTACATATGTATATAGGTACCTACCTAGTTCCTTGAATATTTATACCTAGGTATAACACCCAGACCACAGCCAACAAAGATGCTCATCACATTCTTAAGTATTATTGGTGTAATAAACCTAGTACTTTATGTATACTATATCCTAAGACTAAGAAAACCGCTACCGTTCCATTTCATTACAAATTCTCTGAATGACTCCAATACCATCTTCATACAATCTTGTCTGATGGCTCTCCAAGCAAAATTGTTTGCGATCCCCATAACTCTTATGTCAAACAAGTGAGAGGTGATATTCCAATGATTTAGTGTCGTTATAAAGTTGTAACAAATTGTATGGCGACATGCGATTAGGCGTTGCATGATATTGTATGATAGGGTTGCCAAGTCGAAAATTTCTCAAATATTATTTGGAGCTCAATAATTGTTTTATTTTTTTTAATTTTCACTGTCATAGTTTTTTTAACATATTTTTGGTATAATTTAAAGCTTGGTGATTATAATAAATGGTAAAATAATAACCTGCAATGTCACATTTTTTTCCTTCTTATTGGTCATGAAGTTTGAGTTTGTATTCCGGACTTATTTTCTGCACATAAAATTATCTTTCAAGGGTCATTATTCTCACTAAAATTAAATTTCTAAAGCTATCTTATATCAAAATACCTTCTCCAAACCCTATCAAATTACCTGTAAATCAGTCGACACAATCAGACAAACAGAACCAATATTATTACCTTAGAAATCCCATACAAAAGCTGTCTTTAAGTCCTTTCTCTCATAAACGGAGTTTATACACAGTGTAACTTGATATGCGATGTGGTTACACCAAGCGGTTTAAGTAAATACTGCTCAAGTTAGTAAATAAGTAGTGTTTAGTTAACATTTAGGTTTTAGAGGCTCAATGTTACCGGGGGACTGGGTTAAATATGGGTCTAAGTTAATTGTAGTTTATATGTAGTATACTATGTAGTTTCTGTCAGCTTTCCGAAGGAATTACTTCCTGTAACTGGATTAAAAGTAATCTGTGTGTTATTCTGATATTTAAATTTTATTGAAATCCGTTCAGACATTTGCGCGTGTATGTGTAACATACATACATAGATACATCCTCAAAAAATTTCGCATTTATTATATTAATAGAAAGTAGGATATTTAATTTCTTAAAAAGGCGAACATACTGAGTAAAGTTTTTATGGTGTTTAGTATTAGAAATATTACCAACTTAATTAAAGTTTCGTTCTTCTCTAGTTCTATCTCGCGGTTTCACCTGCGCCCCGGGGAACTGTAGCTTCACAACAGTGAAACAATTTTTCAAATGGCGAACCCATTTGAAAAATTGTTTTTTTTTTATAGTTTTCGAGCCTTTTCCTTTTCAACTTTAACATACTCGTATTGTGGCTAAAAAAAATCTCGGATATCCGATATCTTATGACACAGTGACATCCCTATATGATGTATGAAGTGTAAAATTACCAGTTTCTTGCAATTTATGAGAAAGTGCAATGCCTGAAGTGATAGTGGTAGCTGGGGTCAAAATGGTGACCCCAGTTTAGTCCTATCTTAAGTTCTCCCGCACACTGCAGACTTTTAGTCAGCCGATATTTTGTTTGGGCTCATAAATCAGTAGTAGATAGTATGCACATTACAATTATGAAGTAGGTAGTTTGCCGGTATAAGACCGACTACAAACTTTGGTTGGATTCAAGATTTTCACAAAAAATTTATTCTTATTAAATACCTGAATGTTGTTATTTGCGTACTGGCATTTATTTCTACACTGATATATAAGCCCGATCAAACTGTCGGCTGATTAAAAGTTTGTAGTGTGCGGAAACTCTTAATGAATGCGCAGGATTGTCAAGCAAACCTTTGTTTTTGATGCCTTTGATACTAACTGAGTAGAATCTACCTTGCGGTGGAATTCTGTAACCTATCTATCTCTAGATTTGCGATTACAAAATGAATTTTGACATAAGGTCCACATAAATTATATATTATCTTCAGTAAATATTGGTTCAGTACAACGGGAGTCGAATAGATTATAATACCCACACCACACCAAATGTTCCAGGTTTTACAAAACACCATCTGCTTGGCAAGACTGGTTTTCAGAGTTTATGGCTTCTACCCCTAACGACTGCAACTGATGTTCGAATGACAGCCGGGACCCACCAATTTAACGTGTCTTCCAAAACACGGAAGAACTCGTCATGCCAAGATGATCGCCAATCCATAGACCGACCACGCTAAACCTTGCTGAAGCTTATAATCGACTAGGTGCTTTTCTACGGTTCCACCAGCATTCCGTGAGCACTACTAGCCGCACCTGGGCAAAACATGTCCTATATTACTCGGGGATAATGTAACTTACAAACAGCGAAAGAATTTTTCTAATCGGACCAGTAGTTTCGGAGCCTTTACAAACAAACACGCAAAATGTTTCCACTTCATTATATTAATGTAGTTAGTATAGATAACCCGTGCGGTTATTACTTAGAAAACCACCTTAACGTTTTGTTATCCCATCTGGCACCATATTTACGTTACCTACACAAAGCATTCGCCACAGACTAGCGAATAGCAGAGCTCTCGCACGATATTATCTATACTAATATTATAAAGAGGAAAACTTTGTTTGTTTGTTTGTTTGTTTGTTTGTTTGGTTGTAATGAATAGGCTCAAAATCTACTGGACCGATTTTAAAAATTCTTTCACCATTCGAAAGCTACATTATCCACGAGTGACATAGGCTATATTTTATCCGGGTACGGGCAGTAATTCCCACGGGATGCGAGTGAAACCGCGGGAAAACGGCTAGTTTCATATAAATTGACACAGAATCGTGCCAAATTGCGCCTCTGTGACCTCGAGTGCGCAACATTGGTGTAGGGTCACCACGTGTGAACGTATTGGGAATACTGGGTTGAGGAAAATAGTTATATATTTTTGACCAACTTCTCAAAAAGGAGGGGTTTTACATAAATAGTGTTTTCTTTTTTGCTGTTTTACAAATGAAATCTGACTTTTTAGTTAGGAACTTTTGGTAATGAGATTAATTTCTTGCTTGTAATGAGGACTTTAGTAACCAAAACTAAAAGTTGTTTGATTGGTCGATTAAAAGCCATTTCTTTTGACTTGAATAGGCATAATTGTAGCATTTCTAAAATAATACATTTACATTACATACATTGTTTGGAAGACGATAGGCAGATAATTATATTAATTATAGTCTAGAATTCTTACTTCAAAAAGGTCAGTCTACATCTGGCTATCAACATTCGTATGGATACTATCAATTTCTCAGTTATAGCCGTTTGATAGCCCATCCATATCATTATACAGTTTACGATCCAAATGCTAGAATAACGTTTTGCTTATAAACTGTATTTTCAATCAACGATTTTAGTATCTCTGTGGGTTTACGAAGTTTATAAATGTGACTGGTTAGATCTATGGATCATGAGATCGTAAATATATTAGTTACTGCCTTTTTACTGACTTGTTCATGATTTGCTAACGCTTTTAAAAGTTGAACATTTAAACCACGTTTCTTTACTTTAGCAGTTAAGTTTTACGAACTAAGTTATTATTTTGAAATCACACAAAATCAACAAAATATAGGGATAAAAAAGTATCTAAGCGATGAAATTTAAAACCTTCTTTTATGCGATCAGTCATCTTTCTGTTTTCGGCTATACATGCAATAATTTAAATAAATAATATCACTCATCACTCAAGTACTTGTACGATAAGCTCAATACACAAAACATTTGCCCTTTGAAAATCTAGGTCTAACCAAAGCCCTAACTAGAAATATCATTAGCACATCGCCACACTTAACACGAATACCTATGTCAATCAAAAGCTCATTTATTGCGAAACTAATAGAATAGGATCCTGATTTTCTATACAATAATAGCATTCTTGAAGATCATTCAGCTGCGCCGGACCTACTTATTATAGTGCACGCACATTTGCTGTGACACAGGTGCACTCCCTATTCCCTCAATCTCATAACCCGATGGGACGGCGATTCGACATGACCGGAGAGAGGTAAGGCGCAGGACCTACATTAAAGTGCTCTCTGATGCACCGTGTATCAATCCCAACGTCCAAACTCTTTGTGAACATTTCTTAAAACCCATAAAGTCCAGGTTAACGTAGTTTAAGAGTCAGGGTTTTTAATTTTCTATATATCCTGATGCGTTATATTTCCGTTTTCTAGTTATCATGTAAGAAATGTTTGTTTTTGTGAAAATTTATATATTACTAGCTGACCAGGTAAACTTCGTATTACTTATTTACCTTAATTTTTTTTTAATAATCATATATTTTCTCATCGTTTAAACCTTCCCTCGATTTGTACAAACATTTTAATACCAAAATAAGCCCGATCGGTCCAGCCATTCTTGAGTTTTAGTGAGACTAACGAACAGCAATTGATTTCTATATATAAGAAGATTTCCATAAAACCTGTGAAGCGAACCCTACAGGCACTGAATAATGTGCCAATATTTTGTTAATGATTTTACAATTGAGACTTGTCCTATATAATTTCGAAAGCATGGTCACCTTACTGCTATGTTATTGATGGTTTAAAGTCTTCCCACGTGAGTGAAGCATTCTGACTGGATTCCGGCCTTTGTCTAGACTCAAACTAAGTCTAGAACTAGTAAATTGCTAAGTGCAGTGGTTTTTATCTGATAGTGGTAATGAATGGGTAACTCTGTTGGTACAAATATGAATAAGAGTCTCAAGTTCAGTTTTTGAGTAGAAATTCCCAATCTTCACTAATATAATAATGAGGAAACAATTTTTTATTTGTTTGTTTGTATTACTTAAAAACTCCGAAGCAGCTGAACTGATTTGAAATATCGCGCACAAGGCTGGAAAAGCTCTCTCACTCCCAAGCAGGGATGTCCATTGTCCACAGCCAAATATCTGACTACACTACTTTAAGATATATTTTAAGTAGCTTCATAGCCAATCAATGAAGTTCACCGGCAACATAAACGTCCGCCTTAAGCTTAATAATTTTTTTCAACGTGAAAACAGTTGTTTTGAGAAAACTCACGTATATGTTATCAGGCAACTTGGGCCTAGACTATTCCCACTAGGGCCAAACCCTGCTGGGGCCGCGGGATTGTTCGCGCGAGTTACCTTGTCCCTGGCACACAAAAGGCTCCCGAAGGAACACGGTGGGTTTTAGTCAATAGAAGTCTGATACTCCCTCACGCTGTCACCCACAGCGGGATTTCCAATAAAAAAGGCCTAAAGCATTCCCACACAGCCCTACAACTCAGTAATGAAGATATAACCATACAAAGTTGCAAACACCCAACAATAGTTACCTTTTGCCGGCGTTTTGTCAGAATATAATAACCACGAATATTAATTAATTGCTACAACGACCTTAGGACATAATGAACCATTATTTAACGTTAATTAACGTTATTGTAATTGGGGTCATCTATTATTTTGGAGTAATGTATTGTTGATGAGACATTTACGTAATTAGGTATTTGTTGTGGGGTATAGATTTATTGATCGTGTAGTTTTGGAGTGAACGAATGAATACCTGAACTAATTTAGATGAAATTAAGTATCAAGTTTTGTAATAGAATAAGGTGATTGTAAATATATGTAAATAAAAATTTGAAAAAAAAAAAAAAAATAAGTATCTATAATAGATTGAGTAAATGAGTACCTAATTTATATTGAAAGTTCAGTTCACTAAAACTAAGTAATGCTGAACATAAAAATTCCGTGTGAAGTGGTGAATTAATATTTTAAATCTTTTGGTTAAAACTGTAAGTTTAATTACTTATTGCTATCAAACTTCAGTGCAAATTGACGTTCGGTATATTGATTCTCTAAAATCATAGAATATCGATCCATTGATCCTTTCTCAAATGTAATTTTATCATAATCTATACCTATACTAGCTTCAGCCCGCAGTTTCACCGTCGCGAACTACTTCCCACGCCCGGATAAATAGCCTACATGTTATTCTGATATATAAGCTATATAATTGCCAAGTTTCATGAAATTCGTCCAGAAGCTTTTGCGTGAAAGAGTAACAAACAAACATACAAACACAACAAACCAGACAATAAAGCCGTAGAGTTTGTTTGTTTGCTTGAACGCGCTAATCTCAGTTATTACTGAACTGATTTTGAAAAATTCCCACGAGTCTTTCAGCAATTTTTATGCAGATGTGTAGAGAATTACCCTCGACACGCAGATAAAACCGTTAGCAAAAGCTAGTATATTATAAAGAGCTACTATTAATATTATAAAGAGGAAAACTTTGATTGTTTGGTTGTAATGAATAGGCTCAAAAACTACTGGACCGATTTTAAAAATTCTTTCACCATTCGAAAGCTACATTATCCACGAGTGACATAGGCTATATTTTATCCGGGTACGGGCAGTAATTCCCACGGGATGCGAGTGAAACCGCGGGAAGACGGCTAGTCATTATATAAAACTAATGTCGATCTGTGTGTCTCTTCATGTAAAGCATTAACATCCATTACATAAGTAGGCATTTGCAATAATTAACATATTATCTACTGCTAACGAATTAAATACTGTCCATCATGTTGCAATGTACGCCAATACAAATACTTTACAAAGTACATGTGATTAGAATGTTTGTTTCGTACTGTTAAATTGACGATGCAGTTAATTGCTACTGAACGAGTGAACAGCTTTGTGAAGCCACCAGGATTTTAATAGGTTCTTGTAACTTTTAATAAAAATCTGCACAGGCCTATCACACATAATCTATACTAATAATATTATAAAGAGGAAAACTTTGTTTGTTTGGTTGCAATGAATAGGCTCAAAAACTACTGGACCGATTTTAAAAATTCTTTCACCATTCGAAAGCTACATTATCCACGAGTGACATAGGCTATATTTTATCCGGGTACGGGCAGTAATTCCCACGGGATGCGAGTGAAACCGCGGGAAGACGGCTAGTCATTATATAAAACTAATGTCGATCTGTGTGTCTCTTCATGTAAAGCATTAACATCCATTACATAAGTAGGCATTTGCAATAATTAACATATTATCTACTGCTAACGAATTAAATACTGTCCATCATGTTGCAATGTACGCCAATACAAATACTTTACAAAGTACATGTGATTAGAATGTTTGTTTCGTACTGTTAAATTGACGATGCAGTTAATTGCTACTGAACGAGTGAACAGCTTTGTGAAGCCACCAGGATTTTAATAGGTTCTTGTAACTTTTAATAAAAATCTGCACAGGCCTATCACACATAATCTATACTAATAATATTATAAAGAGGAAAACTTTGTTTGTTTGGTTGCAATGAATAGGCTCAAAAACTACTGGACCGATTTTAAAAATTCTTTCACCATTCGAAAGCTACATCCACGAGTGACATAGGCCATATTTTATCCGGGTACGGGCAGTAATTCCCACGGGATGCGAGTGAAACCGCGGGAAAACGGCTAGTGAGAAATAATTTTTGAATTCAGAAAGCTGACACCTTTAGATTAAGACATCTATATTGAATCGTTATATTGAAAAGTTTTATAATGTTAGTACCTATAGATTTATGTTAAGTATTGAAAGACAAGCAACAGAAAATATTTTCTTAAATTTCCTCTCCTCAGACAAAACCAAAAACAACTTTTTAAAAGTTTTTTCTTTCGTCAGTTTCGAAAGCATTTTGACAAATCTTAAGACAAGAACATTCGAAATCATTTTGGAAATTCTTCCATAGATTACCCCCTACTTACCCCGCAGGCTTAAATTCGCGTAGATGCGCAAGAGTGGCCGGTGTCACCTAGAAACTGGTTGTATACCGGCCAGACTAGACGCTGACCCAATGTCGCCTGTTCCTACATGCTACACTAATGTGATACGATTATGAACTGTACAGAGTACTCAATAACTGAATGTTTTTACTGCTAAGCTGTGGGCTCTTCTAAAGTAATGATATAAAGAAATGTTTTATGTTTGTTTGTACCCTAAATGCTACAAAAATATAGAACCCATTTGAAAAGTGCTTTCACTGTTGGGAAGCTACACTATCCACGGGTGACGTACACTATATTTTATCCGGGTACGGAAAGTAGTTTCCAAGGGACGCTGGTGAAACCGCAGGTAACGACTAGTCTTTAATAAGAGAAGAACAGCAACAGCCGAAATATGGTGAAGCGGAAGCGGTCTGGCATATCATCAAGAATCTCCATAATATCTATAGACATGTAAAGAAAGAAAGAAAGAAAAGAGCTTTAGCTTTGCAACAATTTGTAGTAAGTACCTTTATAAATATAGCTAGCACTCCATTCTCTATGTAATCATAGCATGATGTAGGTCTAAAGACCTTTGCTTCTATTGGCAATGTTAATTAGTAAGTAGATATCATTGTAATTAAGGTGTGTTTCCATTTACAATCAATGTTTTTCTGATAGATTTTATTAGTATACAGCGGTGGATAGGAATAATTTGTGTCCTGGCAGATCTTGGACAAACATTATTTCAAAAACACGTTATTAACTGGCTTAAACATACAACAATAAGAAATATACTTCAATGCGCCATTTTAGGGCTCCTCCACTCATTATATTACGTTACTCACAAAAAATCGTTCTTAAACCAACTTGTCTATTCACAAAGGGTATTTAAATCATTTTGAAATAAATAATGACCATTCCGTCCTCAAATATTAGACAGCAATCAAATGATGATGGTTTTCGAATGACTCACCAAAAAGATTTAAATAATATAACTTTACGAAGGGCGTGAAAAATCTTTTAACGACCGATAATGACTATAATGACGGTCACAACGAGGTAAACACAAGTTTAAAGATACAATCGGTAAAATATAAACATTATTTATATATAAATGGTTATTATTATCGATTTAAAAATCTATTAATCCAATTGGTCTCGTTGACGTTCGTCCTTATGCGATGACATCTGTCAAAATGGGCAGTTAAAATGCTGCTAATTTGTTGTAAATGAAGGATATACAAATATTAGCGTGCTATGGTTTATTTTATAAAGAATAGTAATATTTTTGTAAGTATATAGTAGCTATTTTCCGGGGGTTTCTCGTGCGACCTGAGTACCTATCTACCTACCGGATTCCCGGAAAAAACACTGAATTTTCAAAGTCGCAAAGTTTTCCTTTATAGAAATAACTAGCTTCCGCCAGCGGTTTCAACCGCGTTCCGTGGGAACTACCCCGCGCACCCGGATAAAAAGTAGAGTATAGTCTTCCTCGATAAATGGGCTATCTAACACTGAAACAATTTTTCAAATCAGGCCAGTAGTTCCTGAGAACAAACTCTTCAGCTTTATAATATTAGTATAGATTAATTATTACCATTGGCTTTGTAGAATATTATGAAGAGTACCTATGCAACATTATTTCGTAAGTCCTGACAAAAAATATTATTCAGCTTATTTATTTTTTATACCAATTGCGACAGTTAGAAAGTATTTTTTTCCATCCAAGTAAGTACCTATCTTATTTCTTAAAATATTACGTTGAATAAAATTATCATACAACTCGCACAATATAGATTTGCATATAAAACTCAAAATATTATTACAGTTATAAAAACGTAACCAAACAGTTAATTTCTACTGCGTTAATTAAAGACATCTCCATTAACAATATTGTAACACACTTCCATTTTAACTACCTAATTATATTAAATCATAAAACTTTATATTATTGCTATATACTTACTGCAATTATATAAATTTCTTAATTAATTACCTACTTATATCACCTTATATCCCGTCATAATCATCATTCACTGACTCATCAACGCAGGGCCCAAACCCAAAATTTTGCACAGGGATTCATCTTAAGGTGAATGCGAACACTAGAAGCGGGAAATTCAAATATAAAACGGTTTTTTTCATGTTTTACCTAAGTTAACATTCAATATGAGGCGTGATCTTATGATTGGCGGTTATAATATCCCACAAAGTAATTTCTGATGTCCTTGTTTAACTCCGAAACTTCTTACAATTTAAATGTAACTGTAAAAAAACTTTTTATTGCGAAATATCATAGTTTCGACAGTTACATTTGAATTGTAAGAAGTTTTTGAATTTGAATTTCCCGCTTCTAGTGGTCGCATTCACCTTAAGACTCTCACGCGAGATAAAAAGGGATATCCCGAAATTCCCACGGGAACGAAGCTACTATTCGATAAAAACTGTTTTAGCCAAGTCAGAGAGAAGCTGAAATGTTTATAGGTATTCTAATTTTCATCATCGTCATTTCTTGTCCCATTGCTGGGCACAGGCTTCCTCTCACACAGAGAAAGATTGAGGGTTAATCGCCGTGCTTGCTCAGTGCGCTTTAGTGATTTCAGACTTTACAGTCCAGGTTTCCTCGAGGTGTTTTCCTTCACCTTTAATCGACCATTGGTGACCAAGATATAGGTCTTACTTAGAAAATACCAAAGTATACTAAACTTATATAATAAAGAGGAAACAATTTTTTGTTTGTACCCTGGCTCCAAAACTACTGGTCCGATTAGAAAAAATCTTTCACTGTTGGGAAGCTACTTTATCCCCGAGTAGCATAGGCTATATTTTATCCGGGTACGGGCAGTAATTCCCACGGTACGCGAATGAAACCGCGGAAAAACGGCTAATAACTTATAAAACTTGGAATGGTACTTACCTGACCCAAACCAATTTAATCCAACCCGAACATATTTAATAGGCTAATGATTCAACCACGATTTCATTTAACGTGATTAAGTTAATAATAGACCACCTATAGTTAAATGTGCATCCCTCTAACAAGACATCACCGTCAGTCTAGACAGACAGACAGACTGACAACTGGTTGTTAGTAGTATTTACATAATACGGTAACGGTTACCAGTGATTACAGGTTTCTTAACGCTTATTGTTTGTTTAGGGTTCCGTACCTAAAACTGGACACTAAAATATAACTTTTGTCTCACGAAATAGCGGGGTGAGCCATCCTACATGTGTGCATAATCTCAATGTGTCGCTAATCTCAGGAACTACTAGGCAGATTTATCCTAATATAGTGCATTCCCCTGCGGGCCCCACTAGGGCCAGAGCATAGATATTTTAAAGAAGGAGATATGCCCTGTAGACGAAAATGTATCGGATACCTGTGTCTCCAGTTTCCCCTACCACACGGCAACTACTACACGCGCGGTTTAGTAAAAGCAATAGATACATTGCTTGTCTGGTCACTGAGTGACAAACTTGCGTAGTTGTGAAGGAGCAATGTATTTATAGCAAAACAGTTCAGACTAGTTCGCGGAGACGGAATTTACGAATTATTTGCGGTACGATCGCCTGTTCGAGGAGACAGCGACACGCCCACTTACCACTTCTCCTGTTATTAATATTTCTGTGGCCCAGAGCCTGTCGGGGCTGCGAGTTGTTCGAAAGAGTTACCGCGGCCCTGGCAAACAAAGGGCTCCCGAAGGAACACGGTGGGTTTTAGTCAGTAAAAGTCTGACCCTCCCGCCCGCTGTCACCCACAGCAGGAGGGGTCATACTGATGATTTCCCATCGTTAAAAAATAAAATAAAAAATAATAGTGCATTTGTGTGACACAGTTGTGAAAGGTCTTGTGCGAGGTGTCCTACGGGACACGGGTAAAACGGCTGGTAGAAGCTAGTATTTTTATAAAACCAGACAAGCAAACGACTTCTAAATGTATGCTAATAGCGGTAATAATAATTTACTCTGTCTGTCTGTCTAGCCTTTTCCCAACTAAGTTGGGGTCGGCTTCCAGTCAGACCGAATTACCCGGGCAACCTGGCACCCCTTGGTAAGACTGGTTGTCAGACTTTCTGGCTTCTGACTACCCGTAACGACACGGCCACGGAAGAACTCGTTATGACAAGATGGTCACCCATCCACGGACCGACCGCGCCAAGCTTTGCTTAACCTTATGATCGATCGATCCGCGCGGCGTTGACTTAGCCACGAGCTNAACCTGGCACCCCTTGGTAAGACTGGTTGTCAGACTTTCTGGCTTCTGACTACCCGTAACGACTGTCAAAGATGTTCAAATGACAGCCGGGACACGGAAGAAATTAAAGAAGAAGAATAATAATTTACTAAAGGTGACATATTAAGTAACCACAAATACACCATGAAATAGCGAGAAATTCGGCATATCAAACTTTTTCACTTCGCTATGGGTGGCATAACAACAATACAACACAAATAATATGACACTTACACCTTTATTCAATAGTTGGGCTTATTTCTTTTTGTCAAATTCGATTCATTCACACTTTAATAAGCTTATTCAGTGTAGAAGACATTATCATAGTCACAATATCAGATGCGTAGATAATTCATCTATTGTGGACGCCAAAAAGTGAAATTTTCAAGTTTATAGGCTTATATCTTCATTATTTTATTGAAAGTAGCATACATTAATACTATTTGAAGTTCAAGGGTCATTCTTTGGATGGGCGACCGTTGTCTATATGTATAGGAAGAGTGGTTCTACGCTTAAGGTATCTTAGACACCAATGATTACGGAAAACATCTATAGAAACCTGGACTGTCATCTGCCTCATCATCTGCCTAGCCTTTTAATGACAGCCGGGACCCACCAGTTTATCGTGCCTTCCGAAACACGGAAGAACTCGTTTTAATGAAAGTATCGGTCACCATCCACGGACCGACCGCGCCAAGCGTTGCTTAACCTTATGATCGATCGATCCGCGCGGCTTTGACTTAGCCACGAGCTCTTCATATATATAGAAACCTGGACTGTAAAGTCTGAAATCACCAACCTGCATCTCGCGCACGTGGTGATTAGCGCTCAATCCTTCTCTGTGTGAGAGGAGGCCGCAGCCCAACAGTGGGACGATACAAGCAATAGACGAAGTTACAGACGACAGCACATCAAGTTACCACAATCTGTCAAATATCTGCGATAGATTTTCAACCTAATCACAATAGTGGAAGTTTTATGTTCGATTGGTAAAATTTGACAGATTCGTATACGTTGACCTGCTGTCGTCTGTACAGACACACATAGCAACCTACCTCAATCTGCATTTCTTCAGTTGATTTCCAACCTTATCACAATAGTGGAAGGTTAATATTCGATTAGTAATTACCAGATTTGGGTAGAATGACCTGGAGGCATCGATGTATATCTGGAGGCGTCTATACAACCCACTACCAAATACCTAATACCTGATTCATCGATCAATACGCTAATCAACGAATATTCAGGGTTGCCCCTTGACCGTGTCGCCTAATATGGCAACACTGACAATATCAGCTGTCACTTATGTCAAACAAAGAATTGTCTATTGTTATTTGACAGATGACAGATATTAGATAACTAAGGTCGATGTACAGTGTATAGCAGTTTAATATTATCTAAATATTACGTGTATATTATCGCGTTAAAGTGCTATTATAGGTTTTACCTTGGACAATTTGGATGTTGATTATCAAGGTTTAAGTGTTGCTATTTTTGTTCGCGATGCTAAAGATACGTAATGTTTAACTTGTTGAGCCAAGTCATAGATTTAGGATTCGTATTGAAAACTACTTATATCTAACACTAGCTTTCGCCAGCGGTTTCACCCGCGTACCGTGGGAACTACTCAGCGCACCTGGATAAAAGCTTATAGCCTTCAATAAATGGGCTATCTAAACCTGAAAGAATTTTTACTATTGGACCAATAATTCCTGAGATTAGCGCGTTCAAAGAAACAAACAAACTCTTCAGCTTTATACTATTACTTAGTCTCCTAAGCTTTATAATATTATTTCTTAAGCTTGTATAAATTCTTCTATGCCTCCATAATAAAGCCAAGAACTTTTATTGACACATATCGTAACTTTTTTTTCAAATCCTCATTTGTCCCCTTTATGTCGTAATGTTAAAAATAATTAACAGAAGCTATAGCGTATCACAGTAGTTACGCAAAAGTAATTAAGTATGAACTATTAAAATAAAAAACTCCGATATATCGATATAATCGATTATTACATTCGTCTTAGCATCAATTCGATTTAAAATCGCTTTCTTAACGGTTATTGATTCCGGTAAAATGTAACCGTTTTGCAGATCATAACGTTTTATGTTATTGTTTATGGGAAAGCTGTTTTGAAATTATTTTGAACTTTTGTTATTTTCGTCACATTTTGGTGCATCTAACGACTTGCCTCTTGCCATTTAATTGCAGCATAACTCTGAAATGTACAGATGGCATCAGGTCAACCTTCCCGAATCTGTCATATTTTACCAATCGAACATTAACCTTCCACTATTGTGGTAAGGTTGAAAATCTATTGCAGAAATTTGACAGATTGAGGTAGGCTAATGTGCTGACGTCTGTACTTACTACCTACATAGGAATAATAAACATTTTACGCAACTGATTTTTAAACAAAAACTAAAGTAAAATATAATCAACTCCATACATTTCCACACACTCACGGAAGCAGAAAAAAAGTTATCGGATTAAAATCTGCTTTCAACATTTCAATTTCTTGCGCAAATCCCGCAAAACGGAAAACTATTTTCCTTCAATCAAATTTCTTGTTGCGTTTTCTTTTCCCATAAGAGTGCAATGCTATACCTATTTAGCAATTTAAGATAGGTGCATGGATTACATCCACACCGTGAGAAAATTGGAACATTCAAGAAATGAGTTTATAATCATAGGCTGTATGGCTCATACCTTTGCCTCACGCTTTTAAAGTGTAATCTGTCAAATGATTCCCGCCAAATAACGTGTCACTTTTTTTTTGTCATGTTTATTACATTTTATTTTAATTATATTATGATTTAGTAACGTATTTTATAATAATGTTTCCTTTATTAATAAGGAATTTGTGAATCATTAATATTGCAAAAGACTTGATCTCAATGGAATTTGAAAGTGAGAAAATTATGTTATTACGTTCATAAATGGACGAACAATCCCATGATTGGTCAGGATGAAATACTTAAGTTGGAATTAGAAAAATTGCATTCAATCTGATAACCAACATCTTTAAATGGCCTAAGTATTTATACTGACACATATAAAGCAAATGGATTAATAAAACGAGTATAATCCAACTATTTCGTCAGAAAGTCTGACAACAAGTCTTACCTTAGGGTCGATAACTCGATACCCTAACCCGATGATACCCGGGCAACCATCGAGTCGTGGAGATCAGACAGGCAGTCGCTTATAGGTACCTGGACTTGTGACTCCCATAATCTATTTTTTTCCTAATAAATAGAACAAATGAATTTATACTAATATTATAAAGCTGAAGAGTTTGTTTGTTTGAACGCCGTAATCTCAGAAACTGGTCCGATTTGAAAAATCCTTTCAGTGTTGGACAGCCCATTTATCGAGGAAGGCTATAGGCTACTTTTTATCCGGGTACGCCGAGTAGTTCCCACGGGACGCGGGTGAAACCGCTTGCGGAAGCTAGTATACAGTATAAGCACAGTATAAATCACTATAAATTCCGTCAAAATTCATTCAGAAGCCTTTTCCTGAAACGGAACTTTCAGCAACACGAAACTTTTATTCCAAACATCATAATCTGCCTAGCTTTTTCCTATGTTAGGCAGACACAAGTACAGTCGACAGCAAATCAGTGTACACAAATCTGTAAAATTTCTGAAATAGATTTTCAACCTTATCACAATAGTAGAAGGTTAATGTTCAATTGGTAAAATTTGACAGATCCGGGTACCGTGACCTGCTGTCGTCTGTACCTCATCATCTGCCTAGCCTTTTCCCAACTATGTTGGGGTCGGCTTCCAATCTAACTGGAAGCAGCTGAGAACCAGTGTTTTACATGAAGCGACTGCCT
>NWSH02000571.1:9742596-9753174 GCA_002382865.2 Heliothis virescens
TATTTGACAGATGACAGATATTAGATAACTAAGGTCGATGTACAGTGTATAGCAGTTTAATATTATCTAAATATTACGTGTATATTATCGCGTTAAAGTGCTATTATAGGTTTTACCTTGGACAATTTGGATGTTGATTATCAAGGTTTAAGTGTTGCTATTTTTGTTCGCGATGCTAAAGATACGTAATGTTTAACTTGTTGAGCCAAGTCATAGATTTAGGATTCGTATTGAAAACTACTTATATCTAACACTAGCTTTCGCCAGCGGTTTCACCCGCGTACCGTGGGAACTACTCAGCGCACCTGGATAAAAGCTTATAGCCTTCAATAAATGGGCTATCTAAACCTGAAAGAATTTTTACTATTGGACCAATAATTCCTGAGATTAGCGCGTTCAAAGAAACAAACAAACTCTTCAGCTTTATACTATTACTTAGTCTCCTAAGCTTTATAATATTATTTCTTAAGCTTGTATAAATTCTTCTATGCCTCCATAATAAAGCCAAGAACTTTTATTGACACATATCGTAACTTTTTTTTCAAATCCTCATTTGTCCCCTTTATGTCGTAATGTTAAAAATAATTAACAGAAGCTATAGCGTATCACAGTAGTTACGCAAAAGTAATTAAGTATGAACTATTAAAATAAAAAACTCCGATATATCGATATAATCGATTATTACATTCGTCTTAGCATCAATTCGATTTAAAATCGCTTTCTTAACGGTTATTGATTCCGGTAAAATGTAACCGTTTTGCAGATCATAACGTTTTATGTTATTGTTTATGGGAAAGCTGTTTTGAAATTATTTTGAACTTTTGTTATTTTCGTCACATTTTGGTGCATCTAACGACTTGCCTCTTGCCATTTAATTGCAGCATAACTCTGAAATGTACAGATGGCATCAGGTCAACCTTCCCGAATCTGTCATATTTTACCAATCGAACATTAACCTTCCACTATTGTGGTAAGGTTGAAAATCTATTGCAGAAATTTGACAGATTGAGGTAGGCTAATGTGCTGACGTCTGTACTTACTACCTACATAGGAATAATAAACATTTTACGCAACTGATTTTTAAACAAAAACTAAAGTAAAATATAATCAACTCCATACATTTCCACACACTCACGGAAGCAGAAAAAAAGTTATCGGATTAAAATCTGCTTTCAACATTTCAATTTCTTGCGCAAATCCCGCAAAACGGAAAACTATTTTCCTTCAATCAAATTTCTTGTTGCGTTTTCTTTTCCCATAAGAGTGCAATGCTATACCTATTTAGCAATTTAAGATAGGTGCATGGATTACATCCACACCGTGAGAAAATTGGAACATTCAAGAAATGAGTTTATAATCATAGGCTGTATGGCTCATACCTTTGCCTCACGCTTTTAAAGTGTAATCTGTCAAATGATTCCCGCCAAATAACGTGTCACTTTTTTTTTGTCATGTTTATTACATTTTATTTTAATTATATTATGATTTAGTAACGTATTTTATAATAATGTTTCCTTTATTAATAAGGAATTTGTGAATCATTAATATTGCAAAAGACTTGATCTCAATGGAATTTGAAAGTGAGAAAATTATGTTATTACGTTCATAAATGGACGAACAATCCCATGATTGGTCAGGATGAAATACTTAAGTTGGAATTAGAAAAATTGCATTCAATCTGATAACCAACATCTTTAAATGGCCTAAGTATTTATACTGACACATATAAAGCAAATGGATTAATAAAACGAGTATAATCCAACTATTTCGTCAGAAAGTCTGACAACAAGTCTTACCTTAGGGTCGATAACTCGATACCCTAACCCGATGATACCCGGGCAACCATCGAGTCGTGGAGATCAGACAGGCAGTCGCTTATAGGTACCTGGACTTGTGACTCCCATAATCTATTTTTTTCCTAATAAATAGAACAAATGAATTTATACTAATATTATAAAGCTGAAGAGTTTGTTTGTTTGAACGCCGTAATCTCAGAAACTGGTCCGATTTGAAAAATCCTTTCAGTGTTGGACAGCCCATTTATCGAGGAAGGCTATAGGCTACTTTTTATCCGGGTACGCCGAGTAGTTCCCACGGGACGCGGGTGAAACCGCTTGCGGAAGCTAGTATACAGTATAAGCACAGTATAAATCACTATAAATTCCGTCAAAATTCATTCAGAAGCCTTTTCCTGAAACGGAACTTTCAGCAACACGAAACTTTTATTCCAAACATCATAATCTGCCTAGCTTTTTCCTATGTTAGGCAGACACAAGTACAGTCGACAGCAAATCAGTGTACACAAATCTGTAAAATTTCTGAAATAGATTTTCAACCTTATCACAATAGTAGAAGGTTAATGTTCAATTGGTAAAATTTGACAGATCCGGGTACCGTGACCTGCTGTCGTCTGTACCTCATCATCTGCCTAGCCTTTTCCCAACTATGTTGGGGTCGGCTTCCAATCTAACTGGAAGCAGCTGAGAACCAGTGTTTTACGACTGCCAAAGATGTTCAAATGACAGCGGTGCCACCAGTTTATATCCTGTCCGAACACGGAAGAAGTCACCCATCCACGGACCGACCGCGCCAAGCGTTGCTTAACCTTATGATCGATTCGCGAATATTAGATTTCGCGCGGCTTTGACTTAGCCACGAGCTCTTCTGCTGTCGTCTGTACCTACCTACTACAATACGTGACTATTCCTCAGCCAAGAGCGAGTCGCATCAATTTTCTTGTCAGCCAACCGCCAATTAAATTGATTTATGCGTGTAACATGAACTTACAAGATACTTATGTAATACTTGACACACGACCTTACATACGCATATTTTTTACTATAATTATAATTATCGTTAGAACATCGGTCGGTTTAAGGTTAAGGAAACTCTGTTATATGTTACAAGTACATTTATGTAATAATGGGTTATTATATTACATTTTGGTTGAAGGATTGAGTAAAGTTTAAGATAAATAAATAAAAAATATAATTCAGTTTAAATTTGGGTAAAATATTGCGAAGGTTTTTCAAAAAAAAAAAACTTTTTACAAAAAACAAAACCGACTTCACAAAAAAAACACTGAAAGGGATAAAATAAAACTTTTCACATGGCTCTAGAAGTCGGTGTCTGCAGGTCTGTTGACTGTGTTTATTTTGCCACCGACTTCTAGAGCCATGTGAAAAGTTTTATTTTATCCCTTTCAGTGTTTTTTTTGTGAAGTCGGTTTTGTTTTTTGTAAAAAGTTTTTTTTATTTTATGCTTTTCAGTTTTCGGGTCTAAAACTATAATATCTTTAATACCTATACCCACCCACAGTGACAGTCGGTACTGTAATAGTATCATCAACGTAAAAAAGTGTACGAAATTTGAAGAGTTCTCTCAATTTCTCCAGGATCCCATCATCAGATCCTGGTCTCCTTACCATGGGACCACACCGACATCGTACTCTTTCAAACACAAAAAGAATTTCTCAAATCGGTTTATAACTGCCGGAGATATGGATTAACATACATAAAAAAAAAAAAAAAAAAAAATACGGTCGAATTGAGAACCTCCTCCTTTTTGGGAAGTCGGTTAAAAAACAAGAAAATCGTCCTTATAAATTCGATAGTTAAGATGGCGCCTTCACGCTTAAAATATTGAACGAATGTAGATAAAATTGAGTACACAGATAGTCTAAACCTTGACAAAGGACATAGACAGGGGTTACACGATCAGTCTGGCGTCAGTCAATTCCATCAGTCTGGTCATGAATAATGGGACACTGATCGTGTAACCGGGTGACTGACGGACTGATGGTCCAAAATGTACCGTGTTTTTCGTCAGTCTGTGACTGATGCCAGAACGACGCCAGACTGATCGTGTAACCCCTGTCATAGGCTTCTTTTTATCCGGCTGCTGGAAGTAACTCAGGGGGAATTACTTCCAGCAGTCCTCTTAACTTAACTCTTTCAAGACAAAAATAAAACTACGGTAAGTAACTTAAATAGCTAGTTTTTAGTTTGAATGTTGAGTATTTAATATACTAAGCGCCATGTGCAAATAGTAATCTATACCTCTATACTATAATACTATATACTATTACTATATATACTATATCTATACTAATATTATATAGAGGAAAACTTTGTTTGTTTGTTTGGTTGTAATGAAAGGCTCAAAAACTACTGGACCGATTTTAAAAATTCTTTCACCATTCGAAAGCTACCTACATTATCCACGAGTGACATAGGCTATATTTTATCCGGGTACGGGCAGTAATTCCCACGGGATGCGAGTGAAACCGCGGGAAAACGGCTAGTCAAAAATAAAAACGTTTCTATGGCATTACCTGTTAAATAGTTATCTAGAACTTTATCTGGAACCCGGTCGCTACTATTTTAATATTGTACTAGCTTCTGCCAGCGCCTTCGTTCGCGAATCATGTCGCTTATGACTATGACAGCGACAACGGGTCGTCATAATCAAAGATGTTTCCCTTCACTGCTCTGCTCCTATTGATGGTAGCATGATGAAAATATACTATAACCTGCTCAGGAGTATGAATAATAACTGTACCAAGTTTCATCAAAATCCGTCCAGTAGTTTTTGTTTCTATAACGGTTATACAGACAGAGAGACAAAAAAAATACTGATTGCATTTTTGGCATCAGTATCGATCCCTAATCAGCCCCTGATCGTTATTTTGGAAATATATTTCATGTACAGAACTGACCTCTCTACAGATTTATTATAAGTATAGATAGATTTAATTCCAACACACAAAAATATAGCAGAATACATCCAACCTTCACGTCAATCTTGAATTCTCAAGAATACGAAACTAGATAGAAGCAATGTTGTTCTCACACCATATCACGCCATCTCTGCCGGTCCCCAACGATTGTGCGGTAACGATAAATATGTATTAGCGGATAAATCTCACAGATTCGTACTTATACTACATCAAAAATAAGCCTGCATTTTGTAACTTTACCATACCATTGCAGTTCCCAACCCTATCTTTTTTAACATAAAGTTTAAACTCCCATAGCAAATACTCATCAACATTCAAACAGTTAAATTCAACTTTATAATCTTAGATATAAGGTTGAAAATTGTTTGTCACAGTAAGTTTTGTGACCGTTTCCCACAAAAACAATAGTTACAATAATTAGGTTAAAAGTGTTGAATTATTTCACACAATTTACGTGTACATGCATATGCGTGCTTGTAATGTATAGTTTAATTATAGTTTACCCTTCAGACAATTACTAGGTGCTGTGTGGCTTAGGTCTCTCATGATACTCAGGGCCAGTTGCATATGTTCCAGATAAAGTTCTAGACAGCTACCTAAAAGATAATGCCATAAAAAGTAGTAAAAAAATTTTGAATTTTATGTGGAACCTGTGAAACTGGCCTTAAATGTTCTTTTAGTAACCATTAGCATTTTCCCGCGGTTTCACCGTTCGTGGAAACTAATTTCCGAGCCCAGATAAAATATAATATAGCGCATATGTTACTCGGGGATAGTGTAGCTTCCCAACAGTGAAAGAATTTTTCAAACCGATTCGGTAGGTAGTAACGAAACCTTCAGGGTACAAAAAAAATATTCATCTTTATACTTAATATTAAACTAGAAGAATAAGCAAAGCATAGAAAACATCTAATACGTGGTGTTCGAAAAAATTGAGAACCCCTCCTTTTTGTCGGTAAAAATGCATTTGCATTGTTTTCTATTCAGAAGCTACAATTCCGCCTTAATGTTCATCAGTCAATCTTCCAGTAGCAGTCTCAGGCCTCTAAAGTGCACCATCGGTCGATCCTAAGCATCACCTGCCAAAACACTTATCTGATGCAGCCGTCATCGTCACTCCGTCTTGGCAGTGGATGGTTTTGTGCTTAACTATTTCTAAATATGGAATACTCTACTTGGGCTATTATGATGGGATGTTAGTGGACAAGGATATGGGGTAACTACGGGAACTATGACACCTGCCGATAACAATGTAATAGTAATGTCGTGTATTTTTAAGGAATTTAGTCTTCAAAGAATGAAAGAAATGAAGCTAAACTAAAGGATATTTCAGTCATTTCAAGGCAAACTTTTTATAACTGTAATTTCTCTTAACTTCTAACAAATACATTGATTTTCCTGGCCCACAAAACAAGTATTTCCAAATCGTCCTCTCGGAAACAAAAAGCTTACAACTTAACCATAGGAATCAAAGTGGTAATCTTCAGTGTTCGTAACATTTAGAAAGTTAATAACACTGCCCCAGTTCACTAGTCTCGCAACCAGGCGTCACTCGCATCGTGACTTCACTTGCAACATTCGCTACAGGAACTAGAGGTTAAACGAATTCTCCAACTTTACTTAAATTACGGAAAGCAATTTACTTTTGCTTGAGACTGTGTAAATACCGCAATTTTTCCCATTTTTATTCAGTTTTTCACATGTTTTTCCCAAAAGGAGGAGGCTCTCAATTCGATCGCGTTTATCTTTTTTTTGAGGGAATTTCTATATGAAACTTGGATATTAAGTACTCTATAATGTTGTCCAATGTAAAGTCAATCTTCATAAATTATTTCAGCTAAATCTGTCCAGCCGTTTTGTAGTTAAATCGTTACAAACTGACCACAAATATGTGATGATAGAGCCATTCCATGCGTATAATACCGCGTGTAACTTTACCATATTTCACATCTAAATATGCAAAATCGTCAGAAAGATGTACCCACTCATTAGTTTAGACTTTCAAATAGTAACAATAGTTAGTTAATTTTTAGCTCCTTGATACTAATCTTAATTAAAACTGAGCTGTCGCACGTGGTTGAAAGGTTGGAACTTGCGACGTTCAAACGTTTTTGAATAGGGCTGGGGCATATACCTCTACATAATTAATTACATATCGACAAAGGAGTAATTTAGGTGAAAATCTAAATTAAGTTTGAACTTTTCCAGCAAAAAGACATCGTAGGATAAGACTATCATCGAAGAGTGGGCGTTTTAGGGCTGTCATTTGTTCAAAAGTGCCGAGTTATCAGTCTGACTCGAATAAACGATTTTGTGTTTGAGTTTGAAAAATTATCGCTAGTAAATGGCTCCTGATTGCTTACGAAAATTCTAAAAAAACCGTCACATAAAATAGCAAAATACAATGTTTAGAAAAATGCTTTTCAAGTAACTAAATTAGATTCTTATATTACATTTCAGCACCATTATTTGTCTTCCCAAAGGACTTGAAGATTACGAATGCAATCAAAAGCATATTAGACATTAAGCTCAATCCTCAAGCTATACATTACTATCTAAGAAATGCTCTCAAATTACACCCAACATACAACCCTAACAGTTAAAAGATATCTTTAAAATGTCATAGTCATACGCGATAGGTCGTTTGCGTGTGCGCCGATTCAATTACACCGGGGAATTGACGCCGTGCGGTTGGCACTTACCCAATACTACCAACCTAGAGGAAATTAGTGAGTGATGAAACAAATGACAGCGTCAGTTTGACATTTGTAGAATGTACAGACGACAGCACATCAAGTTACCACAATTTGTCAAATTTCTTAAGAGATTTTTAACCTTATCACAATAGTGGAAGGTTAATGTTTAATTGGTAAAATTTAACAGAATCAGGTTAGTTGATCTGCTATACTGATCGTCTGTACTTTCAAAGTTGATATAAATTCTACTTTGGTAATATTATATAGCAAAAGAGTTGTTTGAACATCCTAACTTAGGCCGATTTGAAAAATTCTTTCAATGTTGGATAGCCCACTTATCAAGGCTATAGGCCCATTTCATCCGAGAGCACGGAGTAGATAGTTCTGTAAAACAAAATTTAAAAAAAATAATGAAACAAATATCAACCTGGATCAGGTTTTTACCTATATTCTGATTCTTTAGTCTATCCTAAGTTCTGTTTTGAAAAAATAAGCTAATATAAATGCCAATAGCAATATTTCGCTTACTACACAAAAGGACAATGCCAATTGCACATATAATTACACAAATAGACATCAAATCCTACACTACACTAAACTGGGCCCATAACCTGATGAAATAATAAAAGATTGAGACTATTAGAACTATAGAAATATTTATTGAGACTAAAGATTAACAATGACGTGCACTATAAAAACTATTCAACCGTAGAAGTGAAGACCCTACGCCTGTCATCGGTAGTATACGTCTGTGCGTATAACTATTAAATTGCACTAGGCGTTACGCTTGTCTGCGTTCCTCCCAACATAAACATTAAGCAATTACACTTAATAACCTACAAACCTATCTATCAATTCCCAAATTATATCTCCCAACACTATCATCTGCCTAGCCTTTTCCCAACACTAATTACGTGAAATANAAACATTAAGCAATTACACTTAATAACCTACAAACCTATCTATCAATTCCCAAATTATATCTCCCAACACTATCATCTGCCTAGCCTTTTCCCAACACTAATTACGTGAAATATTCGCAAATATGCCCTTTGGCGCGCGTGGGCTGAATTGTCTTACTGTGGAATTCAATATTCTATCTATCTGATAATTTCCTTACTACAGATAGGAATTTGACATTACTTCTATGAGGTTAATGTCAAAATTCTATCTCTAGTATGCAAATCCAGAGATAGATAGGTTATTGGGAACGACCGTTAAACAATGAAGCATCTAGCATGTCTTGCTAGAGTGAGTACAATAGTTTTATCTGTAGATAGAACATAATTTGTGACTTAATGAATGGTATTATTGTACTACGGTTGGGTAAGGTTATAGTGACAGTGGAAAGCGAGCGAGTTTTGTAGATACTATTTCATTGGGTTATTAATCGCTCCCATCGCTCGTATATAAATGGTAGCTGTAATTTTAAAAGTAGTAGTTTTATTTAAAGGAAATTAATGGTTATTAATTTTCAATCAATTAATCTCTTTCAATCTAGTTTTAGACGTAGGTCTCTTCCATACTCTCTCACTTCAGACGGTCTTGTTTTTACATATTTACCTAAAAAAAACATAATATTACTTTAACACAAAGACATAATGAAAAATGATTATTTTAATTTAAATGTTTTTTCTTTTCAACCAAACTTTCTTTCCTAACTACTAAACCGCTCACCGCTCCGCTAACAATGACACAACACCTGATACTCTAATGAGTATCAAAGTATCCGACCACGAGGAAAGATAATATGGCGAAATATACCATTGTTTCTCTATATTACGCTTCATGAATCAAAAATTTGACTGATTGACGTACTTTCGGACGTCCTTGACATGTTAAACTCTTTCAAACAAAAAAACTTGTTTAAATCGGTTGGTAAACCAGGGAGATGAGATATGTACTTATGTGCAAACCATACTTAAAAAACATAGAACATTCGTATTAAGAACCTCTTCCTTTTTGGGAAATCGGCTAAAAAGTCTAACTTAACTGTCTAAGCAGTCTAGAGAAATATACTAATCAAAAATGGCATATCGTCCAACTTGACTACATGGTTTGAAAATTCATGAAGAACCTACTCCGCATACTCGGAGAAAAATCCTATAACCTTCCTCAATAGCTAAGTATCTCACATTGAAAGATTTTTACAAATCGGTGCAGTAGTTCCAGAGATTACCACGTTCAAGCAAGTCGACCAACAAACTTAGCGCGTTCAAGCAAACACAACTTCAGCTTTACAATATTACTAAGTATTATATTCTCTGCACTGAAACCCACCAAATCTTGTACCCATACATATAGCATTCGTGGTAGCGAGCACGATTCGCGATACTCTTACACTCTGGTGATGTTCAAATGATAGGTAACTGGCTGCAATTGTCACGCTTCAGATAATGGAAGGGAATCGTGCGCAGAACATGGGTATATTGTTCAGCAAAGCAGTTCTCGTGAGGAGTTTAATCCTACATCGTTTTAAACTGAAATGTGGGTTTACTTTCATTCATGGAAGTTATTAGGTAGGTATTAATTAACGAAAAACTACAACTAAGTATCAAAAAACTCATCCGCACCGCTGTCAGCGGGAATCGGGCCCAAAAGGCCGCATCGCTCGATGGCCAACGTTTTGGTCACGAGTGGACTCCACTAAACGCTTACAAAAAAGATAAATGGAATTTAGAATAAAAAATCTAGTATCGTAGTGTAGTGGTATTATTGTAGCATAGTCAGTCGCCAGAGCCTCGTCAGTTTTTTAGTAGGGTGCACCACAGGCAGATGAGGTTAGCAATTGGACAAGATAATATAGGTTTGCCCCCTTACACACGTACTCTTAGTTTTACTATGTAAATCACTTTTGAAAACTAATGTATTTGTTTCATTTAAACTCCGGTTTGTTATTGTAAAATTCCACATGATTATTTCCCAACAAGACAACACTTTGTTTAACCCAGGAATCGAACCCAAACCACCATATTCAGCAATGGCACTAGCCACCAGCTGACTAGCAAAATAATCAATGAATTGTATTTTTTTAGACGATAATTAGGTATTCATTGTTTTTTTACAACCAATTTAAATTACTTGGTATTGTTACGTAGGTCGGTAAGACAGAATGTTGTTAAAGTAAATACTCGAAACAATTAG
>NWSH02000572.1:62755-79544 GCA_002382865.2 Heliothis virescens
TATGTTTTCGTTTGTAATTTTAATAGTGATTTCGAACATCGATAGTACAAGATAGTAGCCACATCCGCGGTTTTGAGCGCGCATTCATAGATAGCCCGGCCTTGCGAATGCTATTCAACTCGGTGACATACTTTTCAGTTGGCTACAAGCCGTGTAACTCTACAATAAAAACTAGCCTTTATTTTAAAGTTGTTACGATCGATTTTCCAATGAACAATGTTAACGTAAAGTTTTAATTGAGACAACGCACCGTCCTATCGCGAATTTCGAAATTTGAATTTCGAATTTGGCGGTTTTTTTATGCTCTCTTATTTTATTCAATGATAAATTAAAATTGTTGTTTTTTTATTGATTTTAAATGCAATGTAATTTGTTTTCAAGGATTTTCAATTTAATTACAAGCGTTACTTAACTCGTTTTAATGTTGTCCCTTTTATGTAAACATGTAAACTTTTATTCATATTCATGAGGCCATTAAATACTCCTTAGTATTTGTCCGCCATCTTAGATTGCTGGGGTTTTAGTATTTTAGGTCTTCATTTTATTTTATTGGCAATTAATTTACTCTAGATTTTTTTTCGTTATATGGCCTTAAAAAGAGTTTAAAGGTAGGTAGCCGTTTCTACTGGATTCTAATGATATTTTTGTCAGTTTAAAGACTAACTTCGTAGATTTTCTCCATTTTTAAGCTCTATCAATATTTCATTTTGTTTGAATATTTTTTTAAAGTCTGGTTACTATCCCAAACCCTTATCTATCTATAATTCATACATATGACAGAAATCCCGCGAAAAATTGGCAGTTAACGTTTTTGAGAAATAGGTACCATAGACATAGACACTAGCGCCACATCTATAAGACTTCTTAGTGCGGACTTTCCCGCTTTTTCCTTACTGAAAACGTTCAGACATGGAACACGTTTTATGGTTACGTAACATGACGTGTCAAAGCCAAACAAACCGAGCGTTGATTTGAGCAATAAAGGGCCACATACCATACTACTTAGGGACGGAGTTTTTTAAATACTTACATACTAATAATGGCGTCCTAGCCGATTGTCGGCCACAGCGGCTGTTCTCATATAAGGAGATTAGCCAGCTGCGCAGGACATGTTATAGTGCACAAGCATTTGCGCAGACACAGGTGCACTCCCTATTCCCTCACTCTCATAACCCGATGGGACGACAATCCGACACGACCGGAGAGGCTTCAATACCTATATTTATACTAATACTATAAAGAGGTAAAATATATGATGTTTTAGGGGTAATTTCAGGAATTATTCTGAAATCGATTTTGAATATTCATTACCAGTAGAAAGCAACGATATTTCTGGGTGTTATAGTATAGTATATTTATTTTATCTTGATTGTAGTTCCTTCGGGACTCTGGTGTAACCGCTCCAAAGGGGTAGTTTTATCATTAAGTTTCGGTAGGCACAAATTCTGGGTCCTGACTGTAATTTTTAGTTCTGTGGAATTACGTATAGATAGAAGCCTGAAAGTCTGACAACCAGTCTTACCAGGGGGTATCGTGTTGCCCGGATAATTGGGTTGAGGAGATCTGTTAAGAAGTCCATGTAAAATACTGGTCGACGAGCCTGACATAGTTGGGAAAAAGCTAGGCAGATAAGATGATGTAAACATCAAATTTATAGTTAAGGGTCTTTTTGGAACTTATGAAAATGATAAGAAGTACAGACGACGGCACATCAAGTTATCACAATCTGTCAAATTTCTGCAATAGATTTTCAACCTTATCGCAGTAGGGGAAGATTCATGTTCGATTGGTAAAATTTGACAGATTCGTGTAAGTTGACCTGCTGTTGACTGTACCTACAAGTATCTCAGTGTTATCACACTATCTATCATTGTAGTGTATGTGTGTGTGTGTGTGATGTAACACAGTCGCGTGGCCAATAGTACAATACTCTTGCGCAACTTTGCGCGTGTAAGGGCTTGGGCATTGAAGTATATTACTGAGATTTTTTTACGTATTATCATAATTTTACTGTTTGTTTGTATGTTGGTAATACGTACGTTGCTGGGGAGTTTGTTGCGCCACTTCTTCTTCCCAGCAAAAACACATAGGAAGTGGTGAAGGGCGGGCGTTTTAAGGCTGTCTCATGTAATTTTGACGTGCAAAAAGTGCTGTTTTCAGCCTACTTTGAATAAATGCTTATGATTTTGATATTGTATTAAGTAGGTGATTTTTTTTAAGTTTTTACTGGTAATTTGAAGGCATTACGTGATGTACTCATAGGAGATAAAAGTGTGTCTTCCTTTTCTTAGGTTTAAGTCTATATCATCATAATGCAGATAATCAAACTGAATTACTTTGCTTATCCTCACTATTATTATAAATGCCACATTAACTCTCTCTGTCTATCCCGCAATCCCTCCAAAACTACTGAATCAATTTAAATGAAAGGTACACAGGTAGTAAAGATCCTGAAGTAGGACATAGGTCACGTTTTATCCGGGCGCGGGAACTGGTTCACCCCGTGGCGGCCGGAACGTGTAAAAACCGGCCAAGTGCGTGTTGGACTCGCGCATGAAGGGTTCCGTACCCCATCCCCCTTATTTTTTTTTTCATTTTTAGTATTTGTTTGTTATAGCGGCAACAGAAATACATCATTTGTGAAAATTTCAGCTTTCTAGCTATCACGGTTAGTGAGATACAGCGTGGAGACAGACAGAAAACGAAGTCTTAGTAATAGGGTCCCGTTTTACCCTTTGGGTACGGAACCCTTAAAATGACTTATGTGAATGGTGAATTGCCTAAGATCAATTCAACCAATATTTGTTATATATTTTTTAAATAAACAATTGTTACCAGCGCAAATATTATTACTTTCTACCTTCATGGTGTTACGCGGTAACGACGTATTTTCCTTGTTGCAACACTGACAACATATTGGAGGGAAAGTGGTGACTAATCTTAACGTTTCTATCAAATAAACAAGTTTTTGGGCTTTATTGTTTTAACTAGTTGTTTCCCGTATTTCACTCACTTCCTGGACCATCTAACTATCGGACCTATTCCACTATATTATGTACTATCTTCTACCAGCGGTTTCCCCCGCGTCCCGTGGGAACTACTCGGCGCACCCGGATAAAAATTAGCCTATAGCCTTCCATGATAAATGGGCTATCTAACATGGAAATAATTTTTCAAATCGGATTAGTAGTTCCTGAGATTAGCGCGTTCAAACAAACAAACTCTTCAGCTTTATAATATTAGTATAGATTTCAGGTTTTAAATTATTACCTTGAATTATATCAAATTGGTTTAATTAGTTTTTCAGAGAAGAGCTCGTGGCTAAGTCAAAATTGCGCGGACTGATCGATCATAAGGTTAAGCAACGCTTTGTGCGGTCTGTCTGTGGATGGGTGACCATCTTGTCATAACTAGTTCTTCCGTGTGTCGAAAGGCATAATAAACTCTTGGGTCCCGGCTGTCTTTTGACCATCTTTGGCAGTCGTTACGGGTAGTCAGAAGCCAGAAAGTTTGACAACCAGTCTTACTAATGGGTTGCGGGGCTAACTGGGTTGTGGAGATCAGAGAGGCAGTCGCTCCATGTGGCACACTGGTACTCAGCTGCATCCATTTAGACTGGAAGCCAACCTCAATATAGTTGGAATACGACTAAGCAAATGATGATTCATTTGTTTTAGAAATAACGTAGGAATGTTTAAAAGTGACTTTATTATTTTCTACTATGAATTTCCTTAGGCTGTTTGTCAGGCGACGCCCGCGCCGCGTGCATAAGTCAGTATACAATAAAAGTGAAAATTTCACACATTTTGCATACACGCCGTCTGATTAGCGAAACAACACTAAAAGCCTTACATATTGTGTACAGATACTTTCATAAATATCTTGTCTCCTTTAATTAAATCCACAATTTCTCACTGTTAGACAAAATAATAATACCTTTATTTCTGGAGGGCAATCATTAAATGTCCCCCTCCCACTGTGGGTGTAGCGTGAGGGAGTGTCAGACTCTTACTGAGTAAAACCCACCGTGTTCCTTCTGGAGCCCATAGTGCCTGGGTCGCGGTAACTCGCGCGAACAATCCCGCAACCCCGGCATGGACAAAATAAGACCACAATAGGCATGACGACTAAAAAAATCTAATTAGTCCGTCTTTTAGATTATAAAAAAATATTGCATACGTATTTTTTCGTTTTTCATCTTAACAAATAATTACGAAGCTATAGACCGTTGAAATTGCGCGTGACGTCACGCCTACGTACGATTTTGACATAGGCGTGACGTCAGTACCCCACACTCCCGAACTTAAATACTCATTGTCTTTGTTATTATTGATAGATTTTTAAAAACAAAAAATACGTGTCCAATATTTTGCGATGATATAAATTACGGACTAAATGGATTTGCTTATTTTTTACCCTGTCGTCATGCCTATTGTGAGCACGTAAATCAAAGTCAAAGTCAATAGTTTATTGACAGTAGGTTGATTCAATTAGCACATTTTTAAGTCAAAAATTATAAGATAGCACCCCCAAAAACGCCCATCTTTCACCATTTCCTATATAGTGTTATGGCTGAAAAGATGCAGTGAACAAACTTCCCAGTAACACAGCTGTCTTTTACAATTTATTTAATAGATAAAAAGCTTGATAAAGCCTTTTAGCTTCTCGATAAATGGGCTATCTAGCACCTTCACCGAGCCGCCAAAAAGTTTGCTTCATACTAATCCCATTTATTTTCCACTGAAATGATCGTTAGGCAATTCTACATAGGTACTAGCACGTAATAAAATCTAATAAATAATAAAAAACTCAAGCAAAACAGTAGCAATTCAAGTTAAGAATGATACAAATGACGTCAGCAGATCACCTGCGTCTGCGCAACCTTGTGGCTGTTTGCATTAAGGCTGTATCAAACATGACATGCCTTTATCAGGATCGATTATACCAAACTCCTTTTACTAACGCACTTTTAAAGATCGAATTAAAGATGGCGACGCGTTTTAAATACCAAACAAAACCAATTTATGTATAAACTAGCTTCTGCCAGCGGCTTCGCGAAAAACTTAAAATCCAGTTTTTTCCCGTTCCCGTAAAAAATTCGGGAAACCCTTTCTTATCTCGCGTGTATCTTAAGTCTTAAGATGAACCTCTGTGCAAAATTACAGCTTTATAGGTTCAAGGGTTGGGTCCTGCGTTGATGAGTCAGTGAATGAGTCAGGACTTTGATTTTTATATTTATAGATAAACTAGAGGTATCTCGCAGTTCCAAAAGTGTTTATAGTTTATATTTTAGGGAACTATATCGCCAACTAACACGAAATTTTGCTATAATAATTACACATTATTTGAAAACCTTTGTGCAACCACTGTTAGTAAGGTAGACTGTTCCCAAGTAATATAGGCTATATTTTGTCCGGGTACGGGAAAAAGTTCCCCCAGGACCCGAGGTGAACCGCGGGGAAACAGTAGTTTATTATAATTTTGGAAGATAATTTTACATTACCTTTCTCTACTTCTCAATTTATCTCAGTATCTTTACCAATAATTACATTATAGCAGATATTCTCACATATTTTACATAAATATTATTTAACAACCAATTAATTACGAATATGCGTAACCAAAAATTCGCGATTTAAATCTTTTCATCACAATATAGCTTTCTTTTGTAAACTTTCTATTTAGTCTCGCATTTAAAGCCTGCAGACATTCATATTTGAATTCGCGAAATTTCACATTCACTACTGCGAATATTTTTAACGCATTTACGAAAATGTGCGAAACGTTCTTGAAATGGTTGGTTGTTTTGTAAAAAGTGTAAGTGTTTTGGTTGCTATCATTACGGTCACTAATTGTAGCAACCGTAGATCATAAATTGATTGCCAAGATACTGACAATCAATAAGAAAGTTACCTTCATATTTTAATTTGCTTAAAGTCAAAGTCAACCAAAAAAAAAACAACCAATTTTCCCTATTGCTACGTGGCCTAACGGTTATCTATGAACAACCTTGAAAATAACAACCAAGTAATTCAAATTGCATCATGTTCTACGGCAACCAATGTGAACCGTAGCTATTGCCAGATTTTCAGCAACCCAACCATTATGTTTTAAGATAACCTTGATAGCTTGGTTGCTATAGGCTCATATGCAATAGAGAATCTGAAACTTGAATTCAATTATAGGCAGAGACTATTTGGTACATAGGTACTTTTGAATAAACACACATTTTTCCAATGCTCCAATGCGCTATTATCGCCCGGGACCTAAGTTAAGCTGTTATAAAGTACATAATGTTTTCTTAAAGAGCTTTCACATGATATAGGTTGAATGAATGTTTGAGAGTTTAAAAAGAAGGCCCAAAGTATCATGAAAAAAAAAATATAAATCATGCGTTTTACATCTAGACCAATTTTACTAACTTTAAAGAGTATTATGCACTAAGTTTTAGTTTATTTCTTTTGTAATTTTCATCTGTATGTGTATAGCAATTTTACTGCTTAAGTAAAGCCAACTAAACTACAAATTCATAACACAAAATCTCTAATTAACCCATCTAAAATGTACAGTCAAAAGACAAAATATTCCACCATCATATCAGTCAATTGCCGTCCATTTCTGAACGTAAGCCTCCCCTAAATAAATTATTCCACGAAGCTTACAAAAAAATATTTTGCAGCCTATCTATACTAATATTATAAAGCTGAAGAGTTTGTTTGTTTGAACGCGCTAATCTCAGGAACTACTGGTCCGATTTGAAAAATTCTTTCAGTGTTAGATAGCCCATTTATCGAGGAAGGTTATAGGCACCTTTTTATGGGTGCGCGCAGTAGTTCCCACGGGAAAGCGGGTGAAACCGCTGGCGGAAGCTAGTCAGAGATAAAATTGTAGGTACTATACGCTGCTAAGTATCGTTTTTTCTGAGGCGAATATCATCATCATCATATTAGTATATTGCTGTCCATTGCTGAACGTAGGTCTCCCCAGGNAAAATAAAAACAAAATCATGAACATAGACAATTGCAGTGATGATTATCCAACACATAATTATTATACAGTGTACACTAATCAATTTGCTGTGTCTAGGAGTACCTTAACAAAAGATGGTCCTTCACCGGATTTCGAACGATGCACGCAAGTTTTAAGTTAAGATTCACGAATGTATTACGCATTATCATAACTTGGAATTATAAATCTTTGGTCTTCATAAAAAAAAACCTGAAAAAAATAATTCTTAAGGTTGGTGCTGCTGATTTTGCCACCGACTGAGGGGTGTAAAGATTTGTCTTTCGCTTCTTGTGTTTTTTACCCCTGATAAAAAATGTATTTGTCTGTGGCATCGTCTTATAAATTGATGAACTGATTTGGATGCTGTGTTTTAACTCTTTTATATCAATACGTTTCATTAAAATCTTCTCTCACGTTTTAAAGTTAGGTACACGCAGTTTTGGGAGGTTCTTAGTTTATTGCAATTTTTATTACTTGTCAAAATCTGTTAGTCAACTGTCGCAAACTGAACTGTGTACAGGGCATTTGTTACTAGCACCATCATCATCATCACCATCTGCCTAGCCTTTTCCCAACTTGTTGGGGTCGGCTTTCAGTCTAGCCAAATGCCGCTGAGAACCGTTTTACATGGAGCGACTGCTTATCTTACCTGGACAACCGATACCCCTAGCTAAGACTGGCTGTCAAAACTGGTTTGTGCCAGTAACGAATGTTAATGATGCTCAAATTACACTCAGGACCCACTAATTTATCGTGTCTTCCGAAACACGGATGAACAACACTCGTCATGACAAGATGGTCACACCACGGACCACGCCAAACGTTGCTTAATCTTACGATCGATCGATCCGCGCTGCTTGACTTACAGCCGTTGGCTTTGACTTACAGCCGTTTTCAATAACCTATCTATCTCTGGATTTGCTAACTAGAGATAGGAATTTGGCATTTTTTGTATGGGGCTAATGTCAACATTCTATCACTAGTAAGCAAATCCAGTGACAGAGTATTGATTTCCGCAGTTAGCCGAGCACAATTGACATGTTATCGTCAAATGCATAATCAATGCAATATCGTAGTAACAAGATGTCACGATGATGGTCGCGTGTCCTCGGGAATGCATACTAAGTGCAACCTGCAGGATAACGTGACATCACTCACGTGTGCCGGTACCTGGAGGGATATACTTTCTTCTAAGAGCAGACTGATAACTTTCAGTCAGCCGATAGTTTGATTGGGCTCATAAATCGACGACGACGAAGGATATGTCTCAATAAAACTGAATTGTGGTCAGTTTCTGAGGTTCTAGATAAATCGGGGCTGCGGGTTGTTCGATCGGGGCTGCGGGTTGTTCGAAAGAGTTACCGCGGCCCTGGCACACAAAGGGCTCTGGAAGGAATACGGTGGGTTTTAGTCAGTAAGTCTGACACTCCCTCACGCTGTCACCCACAACAGGAGGGATTATACTGATGATTTCCCATCGATATAAAAAAAAGGTTCTAGACAAAGTTCTAGATAGTTATCTAACAGATAATGCCATAGAAAAGTAGTCAAAATTAAAAACATTTCTATAGCTTTATCTGGCAGATCTATAACTTTACATGGAACCAGTGAAACTGATCCTTAAAAAACCAAAAGAACCTACTTATTACCCTTCCGAAATCAATTTTACCCCCAGGGTAATGACGATCACAATAACCCCCCGTTTAAGAACCCCGTATCTAATATACAAAATGCTTCATCAGAAATCACCCCTTTCCATTCAGTTCTCCATTAGCTTATCAGTGAACTAAACTGGTATATTATATAACCAGTGAAAGTATATTCGGTTTGTCCGTCGAAATGTACACTTGAGTCTGTATATTTGACGACTAGCTTCCGCCAGCGGTTTCACCCGCTTTCCCATGGGAACTACTGCGCGTACCTGGATAAAAAGTAGCCTATAACCTTTCTCGATAAATGGGCTATCTAACACTGAAAGAATTTTTCAAATCGGACCAGTACTTCCTGAAATTAGCGCGTTCAAACAAACAAACAAACTCTTCAGCTTTATAATATTAGTATAGATTTCTTTGTTCTATGTGTCTAAGGCTACAGGCTACTGGTGAATGAGAGGTCGTCAGTTTGAATCCTGGACGTGTTTAGGGATGTCAATTTGGGATACTTGATTTAAGCCTGTTACTTAAGAATATCTATTTAATTAATGATTGGGGCTGCGGGATTGTTCGCGCGAGTTACCGCGGCTCTGGTACACTGTGGGCTCCAGAAGGAACACGGTGGGTTTTAGTCAGTAAGAGTCTGACACTCCCTCACGCTGCACACACAGCGGGAGGGGTCATCTGATGATTTTTCACCGGAAAAAAAATATATCTAATATTATAATATGTTCTCATATAAGGAGATCAGTCAGCTGCGCAGGACATATTATAGTGCACAAGCATTTGCGCTGACACAGATGCACTCCCTATTCCCTCACTCTTATAACCCGATGGGACGGCGATCCAATCTCCATTTTACTATGTTGTTAAAGCCAAGCCATTGTGTAAAGGGCTTGAACCATTATGAGCCATTATAAGTTCTTATATAATTCATTAAAAAAAATATTCACGGCTCTAAAACCGTCGAGTGCGTTTCTGATGTAAAGATTATAAACAAAATTGTTGGTATACTGTAATTAAGTAAAGATTGATGTTTGAGATTTTGTTAGGCTGTGGTTATGGACGGAACTAATTTGATGAGTACCTGTGATTTAATAATTTTGTCTTTCTGAAGATTTCGTACTTTATATCTAAGTTGGGAACAGCTTCCAGTCTAAACGGATGCAGCTGAGTACCGTGTGCCACATGGAGCGACTGCCTATCTGTTCTCCTCAATCCTGTTACTCCTTGGTAAGACTGGTCGTCAGACTTTCTGGCTTCTGACTACACGCCAGAGATGTGCAAATAACAGCCGGGACCCACCAATTTAACGTATCTCCCGAAACACGAAGAATCTCATCATAACAAGATAGTCATCCAAGAACCTGAGCTTTTATTAAATTAAAATCGGCTCAAAATGATGGATAAATCGTTTTTATAAATAGTTATCTTTAAAAGCTTTCTTCGGAACGCATATCCGAAACAAAAATAGCCACACATACACGTCACAATTCGACTTTCGAATAGGTGAAAGTAGTTTCTATGTGTGAGTGGGGAAAAAATCAAATTTCGAACGCGGAAGTTACGTTCGGATATGCACACGCGAGCTTTCTGTTATGTGATGTTACGAAGTTATTGATAATGGTTTATTAATATTTAAATATCGATTTGTTTATGTTGTGTAAGAGATTTTATCAAAATTGCATATTTTATGCTTTAAAATTGGAATGTATAAAATACGGTGATTGGCCGTAAATATAATGCTTCGAAGTTTAAACGCAGACAAACAATGTAGCTCTAAAAATACAACACAGTTTCATGATTGCATCTAATTAGAGTCGGCTAGGTCACGTCAGTGAGACCTAAGACCTAACTAAACACGTAGGTATTGCGCTACGAAGTTTACAAACTAAAACGTTAGGAAGTAAATCAGTTTTATCTTCACGATGACAAAACCTACGATAACGACGCGAAAACAAGCCTCAAGTAAACATTTTGTTAGTTTTTTTTACGTAACACGCGTCGCTACTAAAGTCCAAATACCAATGACCTCTTGTTACCACAAAAACATTAGCGGAGACAGGTCAACTTAAGTTGGTCGTGTGCAGTCAATAAGTAAAGATGGCGGTTCCGCGGACATATGTTCGGGCGACGGAAACGGCCGAAGTGCGCCGAACGCGTTCGTAAGTGGGTCACACGGATGCACACACACATAGATAGGTTAGGAACATTGAGCGCCGCACTACTCATCGTCTCGTGATTACACTGTGGGCAAAAAAACTTTTTGTGTTGACACACACTATGCGAATTTTCGCGTTATATTATTTTGTAATGGTTATTGTTAATTTTTGTTTGAAAGTTTTTTTATTGTTTTTTTTTGTTGCAATATTGAAATTTCGACAGTTAATAGAGTGGTAGGCATCGTATCATTTTTGAGTATAATATTTAAAATTAAAAAAAAATAACTTTATTATGGAGATTTTCTTTTGAATTTTCACGTATTTTGGTCATCTTTAAGTTAGTAAAAAAAAATACCAAACAAACAAAAATAAAATTTTAACCGCCAATATAACAAAAATAATGACCAAACATTATTTATGCCTATAAAGTACTGTACCTACGGCATTGACCAATTTTAGTAATAAGCCTTCGTAGTACATTATGCAGACTTAGGTGTCAGATGCTTGAATGCACCCGTACAGAATAAGTAATCACTTAAACTTAACTAAGCATCAGTTTTAGCAACGTAACTTGGAACTCAAGGTTTGTAACATGACTGCTTTATGTTATTCTCGAGGTAAAAGCGTTTTTGTGTTAAAACTAGCTTATTTTAGCGGCTTTTCTTGTATTTTTGAGCTTAAAATGTTTTAAAAAACATGAAGAGAGATTTAAAAAACGTGTTGCTTTTGAGTAGTGAAATAATTATTTTTATTATAGAATCTCCCGTTTTAGAGATTTTCTGCTTTAGAAAACATATAGCTTCGCTATTTATATGTCAGTAAGTCTACATTTAAAAGCTCGTTTCTTCATATGACATCTCATATGATACTACTTTGTCAAAAGGTACGAGTTCTGTGCCAAATTTCATTAAAATTGAGTTAGCTGTTCAACATTGAAAACATACCAGACAGACAGAGTTAATTTGGCATTTATAACACATTCAATTAATTGAATGCATTGTTGATATTTTCAGTGTTGCATCTCTTATTTGTTTGATATCAAAGCTTAATTATGTCGCATAAAATAAGTGTAACTAGCACATTCATTTAAAGGAGGAATGAGAAAGAAAGAGAAGAAAGGTCAGTGGGTCATCTAAAATTGGAAAAGAACTCTTCTAAAAGCCTTTGGCTTTAAATCCAGGCCGAAAAGAAGCCTCATTTGTAATTAGGACAAAAAAGTATTGTGTCTCGATCAAAAAAAGAAAGCTTTATATACAAAGATACTTGATTTAAGGACTAAGAATTTGCTTGCGGGATTGTTTGAAAGAGTTACTGCGGCCCAGGCGCACAAAGGGCACGAAGGAACACGGTGGGTTTTATTCAGTAAAAGTCTGACATTCCCTCATGCTGTCACCCACAGCGGGAGGGGTCATCTGATGATTTCCCATGGATATAAAATGGACTAAGAATTTTCTTTAAGTTCTTCAAATACTCCTTCAGTCTAATTTAAGGTCAATAAGGCCAAAGGAGCCCTGTCTTAGTAACAGCGTACGCGCAATTGCGTTCTCTAATTTACATTATTACTGTACATGACCTCACGCAATACGCACCTTGTCGCCACGCTTCTGCTTACTACTTCAAGGAAAAATAGCGTGATGCTTAAGGGTTTTTCCAACTGATAGCCGCAGTTTTTTATGCTGCCTTGGTACTTTGAAGCGTGGTTGTAACGTAATTCTTCATGATATTGCGCTTCATTTTGATTTAGGATTAGGCTAGTGGAAGCAAATTATAGTGACACTAGCTTCTGCCACTGGTTTAACTCGCATCCTGAGAGATTTCTTCGTGCACCCGGTCAAAAAGTATCCTTTAACTTTCTTTCGATAAATAGGCTATCTAACAGTGAAATATTTTTTCAAATCATTCCAGTAATTCCTGAAATTAGAGTGTTCAAACAAACAAAATCTAGCTTTATAATCCTAGCATCGATTAAGTTGGGACCGACATTATTTCCTTTGGACAGTCGGGAACCAAACCAGCCTCACTTGTTTCATGTAATTTCATAGATAAATGACGAAATTAACAAGGATTCTTGACAATATTTAAATAATTATTTATCACTAATTGCCTCTCCACTCAAAAGTCATTAGATGTCATAATACCTTCAACGTTTTTGTTCCCCGTTTATTACTTAACAAGAATTGAGTGTTGATTACATTATAATAAATTAAAACTTAATAGTTTCCACAAAAGGTTATGTAAAGAATTGATTAATTGATTCTAATCATTTAAAATATCTTGTTGATTCAATAGACTTGAAGTTACAGCTTGCAGATAAAATTTATAAAAATATTTTTTTTTTATTTGTTTGTTTGCCTGTACCCACCCTAAGGGCTTCAAAACTACTGAACCGATTAGAAAAAATCTTATACTGTTGGGAAGCTACATTATCTCCTTGTAACATATGCTGTAGTTTGTTAGCTAGATTTTAATACAGAAAAAAATAAGGAAAAGTATAATAGAAAATTGTAGCAATAATATTTAGCTCTAGGATTTTACCAACGTCTTCCAAACTATGACTAACCAATGTCCAAGACTGACCTGGGTATTCATTGCAACCGTGGCCGGATCCGAGTTATTCATTTCTACATTATTGCATAATTTTACGTCGCCTTTCATGCTAATATAATAAAAATAGATTCGTTAGCTTGCTAAGCGTTTATGGCAAAACTTCTGAATCAATTTTGACGACTTATTATGGAGATTTAAAGCTGTTAAAGGCTACTTTTGCTATTGTCGCACAAAAATCCTTAGGGTGGGGTGAAGCCGCGGATAGCAACCAATCTAATATTATAAAGAAGAAGTATTTGTTTGTTTGCAGAGCTAATGTTTATAGGCCCCTAAGGGCTTTGAAACTACTGAACCAATTTGAATGTTATTTCACTGGGAAGTTACACTATCCAGTAACATAGGCTATATTTTGTCCGGGTTACCAAGTGGTGAATTCGGGAGAAATAGCTAGTAACGAATTAAAATAGATAGACATACAAGCTAGTTTCAATATCCATTGTATGTTATTTTGTGTGTCACACAACTTGAAAACGTTGCAATCAATTTAAATCGAATATTTTTGCAAATTGCAAGCAATTTAGTTTGATTGCATAAAATAGAATCTGAATTCATTCTATTCGATTTCTCTTTATTTATTGTCATGAAATGATTGAGCTGATCACCTCAGTTTTGTGTTGTAACTGTTAAATAAGAATATAATAGCATTTTATTTGTTGTTATATTGTTATATACAATACAAGTTAATTTATTCTGTTCTACCTTAAAAATATATTTATACTTTACTAGCTTCTGCCAGAGTTTCACCCGCGTCCCGTGGGAACTACTCGCCGCTCCCGGATAAAAAGCCTATAGCCTTCCTCGATAAATGGGCTATCTAACACTGAAATAATTTTCAAATTGGACCAGTACAACAAACTCTTCAGCTTTATAATACTAGTATAGATTGCGCTTAATGCACTTTGTATACTTATTTAGAGTGATAGAGAGATTTGATGGCAAAGAAAATCAAAGTAGAAAATGAATGTACAATGTGCATTTTGAGAGGATTAAACCCCCTTTAGTAATGTCAATCATCTTGTTATAACAACCTAATCAAATGCTTTGGTCAATTCTATCCAAGACAAACACATAAACACATAATTCAACTCAAATCATGGCAACACTGACTCTTTAATATGCAAAACAGTCGTCGATAATTTGCTGTGGAATAATTCAAAATGTCTGTCATGAACTGGTTTGGTATATTCAGTATTTGTGTTGGATAGAAATGATATAACTGGGCATTTAGTTAGGATTTTGTAGAATTTATATAATTTTAATATCTTTAGAGCTAGTTACGGAGGTTCCAGATAAAGTTCTAGGTAGTTATCTATCAGATAGTGCCATACAAAATTAGTCAAATTTAAAAACATGGGTTAAGCTCGCCGTTGTACATAACCTCTCTGTTTTTAATCTGTATATACTTGTGTGTGCAATAAAGAATAATAATAATAACATTTTTATGGCATTATCTATCAGATATCTAGATTTTCATCTGGAACTTCTGAAACTAACCCTTATTCTACAAAAAAACTACATAATAAAATACAGCTTTTTCAGAGATTATCCCTAGCAAAAAGAAAATTCACTGCTTTTACGATATAACTAAAATATTTTGAGAATATTAGATAGCCTTGCTACTTTTATAAGATTTTCAAGATTAGTGTTCTATGCACGTTTTTAGAAAACCTTTGACTTGACAAAAGCATGTCTTTGACTTCACTTAGATATCTGGTATTATAGTATATCTTGCCCATAATAGGACATTTAACATAGTAGCATGTCACGGCCATGCTACCTTTGTATATCTAAACTATTAAAAAACATATTTTTCCTCCATACAATGTGGATTTTAGTCACGAATTTATATTCTATACATACAATAAACAAAGTTCTGACTCATCAACGCAGGGTCCAAACCCGTGAACCTTCAAAGCTGAAATTTTGCACAGAGGTTCATCTTAAGACTCTCACGAGAGATAAGAAGGGAATTCCGAAATTTCCAACGGGAAAGAACGGGATTTTAAGTTTTACGCGGGCGAAGCCGCTTGCAGAAGCTAGTAGACTATAATGATGCTATACTATTTCAAACGTTACTGACTCATAACGGCTAGACCTAGGCAATATATAAGTCAGTACACTTGAAATAGATATATCTATTAGGTTTTTTACACGCGAGCAATTTTGCTGTCAATTTTAATTGCGGAATTGTATAATTAGAGTAATCTCTGTCAGGATGGAACTGCCATATTAGTATGAAGGTATTATAAATAACCTTCAGGTTTTATACATGTATAAATATTTTTCTTGTCTAGATTAAAACCTAGATAAAGAAGACGTATAATGAAATTGAATGGAAAAATCAATGTATGANTTTTATACATGTATAAATATTTTTCTTGTCTAGATTAAAACCTAGATAAAGAAGACGTATAATGAAATTGAATGGAAAAATCAATGTATGAAAGAAATATTGAGCAACTTAATCAATTTTAATACTTAAAATAATTCATAGTATTTGTATTTGCATGCATCTCTCGAATTACTGAATTGAATCTGAAAATATTTTCACCAATTATTCCAGAAAAAAAAGGAAAAAGGAAAATGAAAAATGAAAAAAAAAATTCTATTATTTTTGATTTAAAAAAATAGGAGATAAATGAAATTAAATGAATAATTACTAACAATACATTCACAGATTAGTAAACAGTAATTACTAATATTCCAACAAAAAAACAATATTATTCCCCGCTTTACGTCAAACCGTCCGTCGCGCAAATCGCTCCGTTTGTAAATATCCTAAATCATTATTATCATTGTAGCTAGTTCCCACGTAATACCTATACGTGTATGTGTGACTATAACTGTGTGCGTGTATTGTAGTAGGTCAGGTTTTCGCAACGGGTTCTCGAGTTTTTATTACTTTTTATTTTACAAATAGCGGTTTTCGGTGTTATGGTAATACGTTTTTTTGTTAATTTTTTTATTTTATTTCTGTCCTCGTTCATTGCATGTTGATGAGATTTGTTTGTATGCGTGTTTCATAGTGGTATTAATTTTATATTTTACGATTTGTTTTGCAGGACGCGACAAATACTCTACATTATTGAAAATGAGAAAATGAAAGAAATGCTTTTCTTTTCTCCTTATTAGACTAAAATGGTCATCGTGTGTTTTTCATAATCTCCAATTGGAGATCGTATATCGACGACCATATGAAACCTTCTACACCCTGTTATGTGCCATAGCAATCTGTTTTCAAACTGAATGTTTTATGGCAGAAACATGACAACTTAAATCTCTTCTTGATATCTGTTTAAATCTCTATTTACTTATCGTTGTGGCTGTGTTAACTACATCAGATTTGAAATAACTATCATC
>NWSH02000572.1:79644-91112 GCA_002382865.2 Heliothis virescens
GGGTATTCATTGCAACCGTGGCCGGATCCGAGTTATTCATTTCTACATTATTGCATAATTTTATGTCGCCTTTCATACTAATATAATAAAAATAGATTCGTTAGCTTGCTAAGCTTTTACGGCAAAACTTCTGAATCGATTTCGATCATGCTCCATGAAGATGTAAGGCTGTTATCTTTAGGGTGGGGTGATGCCCCGGATAGCAACCAATCTAATATTATAAAGAAGAAGTACTTATTTGTTTGTTTGCAGAGCTAATGTTTATAGGCCCCTAAGGGCTTTGAAACTACTGAACCAATTTAAATATTATTTCACTGGGAAGTTACACTATCTCCGAGTAACATAAGCTATATTTTGTTCGGGTTACCAACGGGTGAAACCGGGAGAAACAGCGAGTAATGTATTGAATAGATCCTTACTATAATATTATAAATCGGAAAGTGTGTTTGTTTGTTTGTTCCGCTTTCACGCCGTAACTACTGAACCGATTGCTTTGAAATTTTGCAGACGTAAAGTTAGAAGTCCGGATTAAATAATAGGGTACTTTTTATCCCGAAAAAAATAGATATTCCCGAGGGAAAACAAAAATATTGTTTGCTTGATGGATGGATTGTAGATGGCGCTGTGTGTCGTTTAACGAATTCCACGCGGGCGAAGCCGCGGGCGGAAAGCTAGTAAATATATAAGCTAGTTTCAATATCTATTGTATGTTATTTTGTGTGTCACACAACTAGAAAACGTTGCAATCAAATCAAATCGAATATTTTTGCAAATTGCAAGCAATTTAGTTTGATTGCATAAAATTTTATCTGAATTCATTCTATTCGATTTCTCTTTATTTATTGTCATGATATTATTTAGCTGATCACCTCAGTTTTGTGTTGTAACTGTGTTAAATAAGAATATAATAGCATTTTATTTGTTGTTAGATTGTTATATACAATACAAGTTAATTTATTCTGTTCTACCTTAAAAATATATTTATACTTTACTAGCTTCTGCCAGAGTTTCACCCGCGTCCCGTGGGAACTACTCGGCTCACCCGGATAAAGAGTAGCCTATAGCCTTCCTCGATAAATGAGCTATCTAACACTGAAAGAATTTTCAAATTGGACCAGTAGATCCAGAGATTAGCGCGTTCCAACAAACAAACAAACTCTTCAGCTTTATAATGTTAGTATAGATTGCGCTTAATGCATTTTGTATACTTATTTAGAGTGATAGAGAGATTTGATGGCAAAGAAAATCAAAATAGAAAATGAATGTACAATGTGTATTTTGAGAGGATTAAACCCCCTTTAATAATATCAATCATTTTGTTATAACAGAAGGAAGAGCTCGTGGTTAAGTCAAAGCCGCGCGGATCGATCGATCATAAGGTTAAGCAACGCTTGGCGCGGTCGGTCCGTGGATGGGTGACCATCTTGTTGTAATGATTTCTTCCATGTTTCGGAAGGTATGATAATTTGGTGGGGCTGTCATTTGACCATCTTTGGCAGTCGTTGTGAGTAATCAGAAGCTAGAAGATCTGACAACCAGACTTACCAATGGTTTTCGGGTTGCCCGGATAACTTGTCCTTGCCCGGGTTGTGAAAGTCAGACAGGCAGTCGCTCCATGTAAAACAGGGGTTCTCAGCTGCATCCGGTTNACTGGAAGCCGACCCCAACATAGTTGGGAAAAGGCTAGGCAGATGATGAATCATTTTGTTATAACAACCTAATCAAATGCTTTAGTCAATTCTATCCAAGACAAACACATAATTCAACTCAAATCATGGCAACACTGACTCTTTAATATGCAAAACAGTCGTCGATAATTTGCTGTGGAATAATTCAAAATGTCTGTCATGAACTGGTTTGGTATATTCAGTATTTGTGTTGGATAGAAATGATATAACTGGGCATTTATTTAGTTAGGATTTTGTAGAATCGATATACTCTTAATATCTTTAGAGCCAGTTACGGAGGTTCCAGATAAAGTTCTAGGTAAGGAGCTATCTGTCAGATAGTGCCATACAAAATTAGTCTTTAAAAACATTTTTATGGTATTATCTATACTAATATTATAAAGAGGAAAACTTTGTTTGTTTGGTTGTAATGAATAGGCTCAAAAACTAATGGACCGATTTTAAAAATTCTTTCACCATTCGAAAGCTACATTATCCACGAGTGACATAGGCTATATTTTATCCGGGTACGGGCAGTAATTCCCACGGGATGCGAGTGAAACCGCGGGAAAACGGCTATCTATCATATATCTAGATTTTTATCTGGAACTTCTGAAACTAACCCTTATTCTACAAAAAAACTACATAATAAAATACAGCAATTTCAGAGATTATCCCTAGCAAAAAGAAAATTTACTGCTTCTACATTATAACTAAAATATTTTGAGAATTTTAGATAGCGTTGCTACTTTTATAAGCTTTTCAAGATTAGTTTTCTAAGCACGTTTTTAGAGAACCTTTGACTTGACAAAAGCATATTTTTGACTTCACTTAGATATCTGGTATTAAATTCATATCTTGCCCATAATAGGACATTTAACATAGGCATGTCACGGCCATGCTACCTTTGTATATCTAAACTATTAAAAAACATTTTTTTCCTCCATAGAATGTGGATTTTAGTCACGAATTTATATTCTATACATACAATAAACAAAGTTCTGACTCATCAACGCAGGGTCCAAGTGAACCTTCAAAGCTGAAATTTTGCACAGAGGTTCATCTTAAGACTCTCACGTGAGATAAGAAGGGATTTTCCGAAATTTCCAACGGGAAAGAATGGGATTTTAAGTTTATGCGGGCGAAGCCGCTTGCAGAAGCTAGTAGACTATAATGATGCTATACTATTTCAAACGTTACTGACTCATAACGGCTAGACCTAGGCAATATATAAGTCAGTACACTTGAAATAGATATATCTATTAGGTTTTTTACACGCGAGCAATTTTGCTGTCAATTTTAATTGCGGAATTGTATAATTAGAGTAATCTCTGTCAGGATGGAACTGCCATATTAGTATGAAGGTATTATAAATAACCTTCAGGGTTTATACATGCATAAATATTTTTCTTGTCTAGATTAAAACCTAGATAAAGAAGATGCATAATGAAATTGAATGGAAAAATCAATGTATGAAGGAAATATTGAGCAACTTAATCAATTTTAAAATAATTCATAGTATTTGTATTTGTATGCGTCTCTCGAATCACTGAACTGAATCTGAATATATTTTGTATGTTTACCCAATTATTCCAGAAAAAAATGAAAATTCAATTATTTTTGATAAAAAAATAGGAGATAAAGGAAATTAAATTAATAATTACTAATAATACATTCACAGAACACAGTAGTTACTAAAATCCCAACAAAAAAATAATATTCCCCGCTTTACGTCAAGCCGTCCGTCGCGCAAATCGCTCCGTTTGCAAATATCCTAAATCATTATTATCATTGTAGCTAGTTCCCACGTAATACCTATACATGTATGTGTGAATATAACTGTGTGCGTGTATTGTAGTAGGTCAGGTTTTCGCAACGGGTTCTCGAGTTTTTATTACTTTTTATTTTACAAATAGCGGTTTTTGGTGTTATGGTAATAAGTTTTTTTTGTTATTTTGTTTTTTATTTTATTTCTGTCCTCGTTCATTGCATGTTGATGAGATTTGTTTGTATACGTGTTTCATAGTGGTATTAATTTTATATTTTACGATTTGTTTTGCAGGATGCGACAAATACTCGACGTTAATGAAAATCAGAAAGAAATATTTTTATTTTCTCCTTATCAGACTAAAATGGTCATCATGTGTTTTTCATAATCTCCAATTGGAGATCGTATACCGATTGGTCCCATATGAAACCTTCTACACCCTGTTATGTGCCATAGCAATCTGTCTTCAAACTAAATGTTTTATGCCAGGAACATGACAACTTAAATCTCTTCTTGATATCTATCAAAATCTCTATTTACTTATCGTTGTGGCTGTGTTAACTACATCAGATTTGAAATAACTATCATCTCTTAAAATTCCACATCATCAGATTTGAAGGAACAATTTTTTATTTAAATCCTTATTTCCCTTAAGTGTGGTAAGATAGCAAAATTTGCGCTACCTGGCCTTTTACTTTCTCAAAAATCAATCCATTCTATGGTATACCAAAACAAAGGCCTTTTAGTTTACCTTTAATTATTGGTATAAAAAAATATATTGCACCATTTTAAATACTCAGTTCTAATTCCTGCGAACTAGTCTATTTCAAGGTCGGTCAATGATTCTGTTACCTTCACTGCAGTAAGATGCATTTTCCGGTTCAACCTACTTCTAAGCCTCCCTGAGGTGCATACGAAATGCATTCAGTATGAATATATGCATTTATTCGCGATTTATACAGTACAGTTGTATACATACTTAGAAATAGTCATTTGGCTCATGTACATAGGTAGTTAATAGTGGTCTAAGATTCTTCAATCCCGTCTGAATTGGAAAGATTTAGCCCGTTCTTCTCCATAGAAAGCTATTTTTTTTGACATTCATAAGTGCTTGTAAAGGCCTAAATGAAATAAATGATTTGACTTTGAATTTAGAGCCATTTTCTGAGGTTCCAGATAAATTTCTAGATAACTATCTGACAGATAATGCCAAAGAAAAGTATTCAAGGTTAAAAACATTTCACTGGGTTTATATGTTACTTTGCAATCTAGAACTCTATTTGGAACCTCTGAGTGGCCGTTAGGATTCCTATTTGCTAATAATTTGGACAATTTTTGGAAATAGGCTGCCTTTCTTCATTAAATGACTGCTTTTTAACCCTCAATAGGTATTCAGGAACTTATGACCTTTATAAGTTACTTTAAGAATCACTTCTATTCGTTGTACTTTAACTTGGACATCAAAGTCAATAAAGTCCAAGTATTCTTCCGAAACTTTCTTCAGGAAGAGAATACCATGTAGCTATAAGATATAACTTAGGCTAGTATGATTACATATCTCATGTCAATGTTTTTGACTTTAAGGTTCTTTCAAATTGGTCGTTTCGGGTCGATTATCGTAATGACACGAAAAGTCCAATTTGAAAAAAACCTTTAAGAAGCCTTCCTCGATAACTGGGCTATCTAACACTGACTTTTTCAAATACAACAAACAAACTCTTCAGCTTTATATTATTCGTAAAGATACATCCCTTCAGAAGCGAATTCTAAGTTCAAGAATTTAGGCTCGGCTCATGACTCACAGGTAACAGTTACATAACTCAAAACCATCGGTTATCCGTTGTTATAACGAAGACAAACGCAGTTCCATTGGACCTTTGACTACCGGCAGAATGTAAATGCACGTAAGGCGGTTTTAACTCAAATGCCAATTGTCTATGAACTTTTGACTTTTCTGTCATATTTTAAAAAGGGAAAACGTACGTTTGACGTTTCATTGAGTCTATGGTAAACGATTTTTGTTTAAAATAGTCAGGTTTTATTTAATATGTGGATTTTAATTAAAGTTTAAACTAGCTCTAATTACGCGCGAGTAAAACTCTAATTAANGTCTATGAACTTTTGACTTTTCTGTCATATTTTAAAAAGGGAAAACGTACGTTTGACGTTTCATGGAGTCTATGGTAAACGGTTTTTGTTTAAAGAGACCGTTTTTAGTTAATATGTGGATTTTAATTAAAGTTTAAACTAGCTCTAATTACGCGCGAGTAAAACTCTAATTAAAAGTAAAAAAAATAACTCAAAGCAAATCCGCATCAATCCATTTCATTTGCTAGCGAAAAAAAACGAGAAAAAACTTTAAAAAGTAAAAACATAAAGGGTGGCGAGGCAGTCAAAGAATTTTGCTTTTCAGCNTAAAACTCTAATTAAAAGTAAAAAAAATAACTCAAAGCAAATCCGCATCAATCCATTTCATTTGCTAGCGAAAAAAAAACGAGAAAAAACTTTAAAAAGTAAAAACATAAAGGGTGGCGAGGCAGTCAAAGAATTTTGCTTTTCAGTGCTTTTAAAAAGTACTTGTATGAAACCCGCATTCCTTTAAAGATTAGGCCGCACTCACACATGGACGCCCCACGTGAACAGAACACGTGTATACGGTATACACGTGTGTATGTGTGTGTGACGTGTGCGTCACTCACACAGGCGCAGCGCAGTGATGTAATGCCAACGTTGACGACTGGCAGACATTTTTTATGGGCTCTGACGCAACTTTTTTTTTATAAGCGTGGCTTAGGCTGTTTTCAGGTTTTTCCTTTGCTTGTTTGTATTGGTTGTGGTTCCGTATTTGTTTTAGAGTTTTGTTTGAGTAAATCTTTTTTTGTTTTTTTTTGGGTAGGTGGGTATATGAGGAGGTAGGATTTGTTAATGTTGGGGGAGATAGATAAATGATACGTTTATTCAGGGCAGACAAAAAGAAAAAAACATTAGAAAAAATAAAAAAAATGTTACTTACAAATATTTTTCACGTTATAAAGAATGGAAACGTTTGTAACAGTATAAAAAAACATGAATCAAAGCTAAAGGAAAAACTTAATTATTTATCTTAATTACCCATAGAAAATATCATGAATTAAAAATATACTAACAAAAACCTTTTCTCTATTCCAGGTAAGTTACCCTACACCCAAGAAAAAATGGAATCACTGAACAACAATTATCGTGGTTTGTATTCAAATAAAACTTTTATATAACAATATAAAAAAAATATTATTATATTATTTACGACACAAAAATTATAGGCAGTGTGTAGCGATCCTTACGATGCACGTACAACACATACAAACAACGTATAACAGTATAGCAAGGCTGCACACATACAAAGCAAGGACAGGTCAATACCCTCCGTTGCCTTGCACGAGCATATTAGCAATATACGACTTCGCTGTTGCGCGAGCGAGACAGCACGACGTCCCTCAGCTTCGCGTTTCAAACGAGGAACTCTCCTCGTGCGACAAAGATGACGCCATACAGCCGGAAAGGGATAGCTATATAAATATTATGGCTGTTATTTCACTTCCTCCGCTGTGATGCAATAGTAATTTTACAGTAAAGCATCTATTTTGAGACAAAGATTCGTTTATTTTTAGTAATTTGTAAATTATTGATTAGTTATTTCCGATTATTGGATGGTTTGACCCCGAGTTAATATTTTTTAAAATATTTTAATCAACATTGTTGGTCATCATTGTTGGACATAAATATTCGAACAATTCGGTGACACAATCATTGATATTTTTGGCGCGAAATTCCTTATGTTATAAATAAATTATTTCAATGAATATGAACCCAAATTAATTAAATTAACTAATAGATAAAACAAACAGCAAAAAATAAAATAAGAGTCGACAAAACAAAAAAAATATTCTATTGTGCAATAAAATTTATTACAACGCCATCTACCATCGGGTAGCGACACTTCATTAATGATGATTTATAGCCTATCACGCATGTCCTCATTTTCGGTCAGTTCTCGCTACGAGCGATTCATAACTGGTATATTAGGATGCAAGAAAATTCCGCTTGTTAAAAGTGTAAAGTTTATCCTCCTGTTTCGAGGAAAATCGATTAAAAGAGCCATAACAGCAACTACGCATGCCCTAGTTTTAGTTCTGTGGAAATATCACGTCTTTTGTGGCGTTTTCAACCTACTCCGCAGTACATTTGAAAAAATCGGTGGGCCTAAGGAACGTGCCAAACCGTGTGTCATTGAACCCCTTCAAAAAGCTGCCGTGCACACTCATTCAAACCCCAATTTGGACCTTACAGCCTTCAACTCAACGCTCAATATTGCACTCCATATTTCAAAAAGAAGAGTCCATTTTGAAAAATCCATCCCGACACTTACGCTCTTTCGTTCGAATTTCAAAAATGTAAAGATGCGCACACACTTGCACCCGTATATACTAACAGTGACGCACACATGTTTGTCGTGTATAAAGAAAGTACGTGTGAGCTTTCCCTGTGTTGAGTTACACAACCTCGATGTTCTGTCTTTTTTTAGCTCGTACAAAAACTATCCCCATCTCCCTCTAGCCGACTGTTATGTAATAACGGTTGTTGTGATTTAGCCGCGTAACATTTTTCTCTCAAACCGCTATGTCTCAGATTTTTAATCTGTCATTTTAGATTTGTAGTTTTGATAAAAATTATTTTAATTGCCGTTCTGTTACTATCTTACCCGACTCTTATTAGAGTCTAATTAGACTTGCAATACCGTATATCTGATACAGTTATTGGTAAAACTTTGTTACAAATTATTTTGTTTTGGGAATGTATGTGATGCGGTAGGCTTATAAATAAACTCCACAATCCACATGTTGTCAAATCGTATGCACTTACACACACTTGCGTGCAAGGAGGTTATGTGTGGCGGGCGCTGTAGCGTCGTTGTGTTCATTTCCTAGTTGCTCCCCCGATGGCCCGCTTGCAACATCTCCGTGTGAGCGGGTCTTTACGAATTCGGCGCGTGCACGAAATATACGCGAAAATTCCATATTTAAAGTGTCCTGTGTTTGTGTTGTCTGTGGTGTGTGGTGACAGTGAATCAATTCAAATTATGGAATGACAAGGTTTGACGTACTTAAACGTTCACAAGTCGGTTTTGGCGGCAACTTGCGGCAACCATTTTCTTATTCGAAAGTTTTCTTTTTTTTACGTAACTTTTTTATTATTTTAATTATGTTTTAATTACGCAATTATAAGCGTGAAGTGAGTTTTGCATGTGAATTTTAACAATCGCTAACTGTTTCGTTAACTGTTGTCTGTGCATAAAGTTTAAATTGGTCACGGTAACTTTATTATTGGAATAATAAGCTCAGTTATGCGATGGGTGATGTTTAAAATTAGACATTTTGTTATTTCCTAATAAAGATTAACTTAAATTATTTTTTATGACGCGCATAATACATTATGTAATTAATTAGATAGACAGAGAATTTTTAAAATAATTATTCAATTGTTATTTCAAATAGAAACCGACGAGGAAATTTTAAAAATATGTATTTTTCCTAATAGAGACGACGGGACGTGCCTGACCATTATAATTTCTATGATTGAGGTACCTATTTATTAATATATTATGCACTTACCTTGTGATATCTAAAACATGAATAATAGTGTTATTATTAGTGCTTAGATTACGGGTATCGAGTTAACTACACTCATTTTATTACATTTACACATTTGCAGTCAATATTTTAACTAAATAAATAAAGTTTGTTGCATTTATGTTAAAATTTTCTCTTGAAAAAAACTGTACAAAATTATAGGATGTCTTACAGTTTATGAAAAAAATACTTTATAACTATATATCTAAGTTTCATTTTATAGGTCGAATATGATGTAATAGCAAAGCATTCTTTTTATCAATGGTAAAAAACTGCTTATCACTCAAGTAGGTAAACAGCCAACAAAAAAATACTATTGCAACATTTTAAAAAGAAATCAGCCTTGCCAATCAAATTTATATTGAAACTCGATTCCAACAAAATAGGTAACAAGTAACAATCATAGAGTCAAACCGCAAAACATTTGTTTACACTCAATATCGATAAGTTCATATCTTGGTTTTGACGTAAAAGATAACTTGCCTTTAAGTTTCATGGTAAATTCATTTCCGTTGCAAAATATTTTATATCAAATATGTGAATTGAAAGAATAATGCACCCTTTTATAGGAAAACAATTGATTTACATGTATAATTTATAAAAAAAAAACAGTCTCAAAATAATGACATAGAAGTTGAAGACTCAAAGTTATTAATAAGTTCAGTATTGTCGTATGCTGTTACTTTGAAACTAAATTCAATGAATAACTATAATTAAAACCACAAAAAATACACGCATTCGTTCCGAACGTATATGCCTACTCAACGGACGATATGCCTCAATTGAATTATGTCACATGACTTAAACATTAATTACAAACAACACTCCTATAAAGAATGCTGGTCCTATCATGACACGCAGCTTCCTGATGTCACAGAAAGCCTGACTGCCTGACAAGTCAGGATACATCATGACATCTAACCTTAAGTAACAAAAGTCAACTGGCCAACTCCTATAACCACACTATCAAGTTTCGAGGGGAGCACTTTAAATACACCGCTCTCAGTCGCACCCATTGTCCCACAATAAAAAGAAAGGGACAGAGCACGGTTAAATTGTCGAAAGATAAAGGATGACCTATTTTCAGGCCACGTGGTGTCTTGCAATTTCCTTGTTAGTTGCTAGGGATATTTAGAGGGGTTTTTGTATAGAAGACGGTGATTTTTAAAAGGTGCTCGAAAGCTTCGAGATTGAAGCACCAACTGAATGGGTATTATTTGCAAATACATGAGAATATAACGTAGGGCTGTTTAAAACGGGATAAGATGTGAACAGCTAAGTTGTAACAATATGACGCTGTGAGAAACGTTTTAAGTCACGCACAGCGGTAATTTATTGTAGTTTAAACACTAACAGGGCTTGTAACTGTTCTGGTTAACAAGAGAAATGGGTTAATTGTACACTGTAATAACTGAGGTAACTACTAACTTTAGGTTTTGATTGTTTGATTTATTTGTTCTGAAAATTGATTCGAATTTCACAATTACTTAATCCACTATGTTATTTATGATACAGCAGATACTTAAAGTCTTATATCTGCACGAATTTTCTCACTTAATTGTGATTTATAATTCGTAAACTGGTTGATTCAGGAAAATTCTCTCAGTACATTATTCTTCATTGTATGAACTACTTTTGTGTAAATCACTAATATACGTCAATGATTACCAATATCACAGGTTCTTTATAATCTGACAGATACTGCCATAGAAAATATCTGCCAGATTATATATCTATCTATATCTGGAACCTCTGAAATTGACGCGGAAACTCAGTGAAATAAAAAAAAAATCGATGTCAATCAAATTTCCCTCAGAAACCCCCTTAAAATGATTATTTATCTGTGTGTCCACGAAATACCAATCGGTTGCACTCAAAATCCGTGAACATTTGTACTTCGACCTCAAACTTGTAACATATGTAGGTCAGCCGCAGGTCACAGCCTGACACGTTTTGGGCTAGCTCTCGAACGGCCCTAATCTGACCTCTGTGACCTTGGAACTCAGGTTCAATCGGATTCGAGGTCAAAGTTGAACTTCTGGCCCAGTTGTGTTCGAAAACTTATTAAGTGAATTTGTATAAGGATGCTTTAAAGGATGTTGTTGTAACAATTGGTGCTACTGTTTATTTTTTTTCGATTTTATTGAAAAACTATAAAATATAAATATGTATTTACATTAATATCAAAATAGTTGTCAATTTTAATCTAGATTCGACTAGTTTTAGTACATTTGAATATTTTAATTCGCTAGTTTTGATAATTATGCAAATCAATATTTAAGACACTTGAATCGAGCTGCGGCACATATTTTTTATTAAACGGTTTTATTTAGGTCAGGGTGTTTGTTTGTTTGGGTCAAATCTTGT
>NWSH02000572.1:103271-117395 GCA_002382865.2 Heliothis virescens
ATGCACTTACCTTGTGATATCTAAAACATGAATAATAGTGTTATTATTAGTGCTTAGATTACGAGAATCGAGTTAACTACATTCATTTTAATGCATTTACACATTTGCAGTCAATATTTTAACGAAACAAATAAAGTTTGTTGCATTTACGTTAAAATTTTCTATAAGAAACTTTTTTCTGTCTTAAAGTTAATGAAAAAAAAACTTTATAACTATATATCTAAGTTTAATTTTGTAGGTCGAATATGATGTAATACTGTCTCAAAGCATTATTTTACCAATGGTAAAAAACTGCTTATCACTCAAATAGGTAAACAGCCAACAAAAAATACTATTGCAACATTTTAAAAAGAAATCAGCCTTGCCAATCAAATTTATATTGAAACTTGATTCCAACAAAATAGGTAACAAGTAACAATCATAGAGTCAAACCGCAAAACATTTGTTTACACACAATATCGATAAGTTCATATCTTGGTTTTGACGTAAAAGATAACTTGCCTTTACTTTTTAGTTTCATGGTAAATTCATTTCCGTTGCAAAATATTTTATATCGAATATGTGAATTGAAAGAATAATGCACCCTTTTATGGGAAAACAATTGCTTTACATGTATAATTTATTAAAAAAATCAGTCTCAAAATAACGAAATTGAAGTTAAAGACTCAGAATTATTAATAAGTCCAAAATGGCCGTATGGTTACTTTGAAACATAAAACATTTACATTTAAATTCAATGAGTAACTATAATTAAAACCACAAAAAATACACGCATTCGTTTCGAACGTATATGCCTACTCAACGGACGATATGCCTCAATTGAATTATGTCACATGACTTAAACATTAATTACAAACAACACTCCTATAAGNTTAAATTCAATGAGTAACTATAATTAAAACCACAAAAAATACACGCATTCGTTTCGAACGTATATGCCTACTCAACGGACGATATGCCTCAATTGAATTATGTCACATGACTTAAACATTAATTACAAACAACACTCCTATAAGGAATGCTGGTCCTATCATGACACGCAGCTTCCTGATGTCACAGAAAGCCTGACTGCCTGACAAGTCAGGATACATCATGACATCTAACCTTAAGTAACAAAAGTCAACTGGCCAACTCCTATAACCACACTATCAAGTTTCGAGGGGAGCACTTTAAATACACCGCTCTCAGTCGCACCCATTGTCCCACAATAAAAAGAAAGGGACAGAGCACTGTTAAATTGTCGAAAGATAAAGGATGACCTATTTTCAGGCCACGTGGTGTCTTGCAATTTCCTTGTTAGTTGCTAGGGATATTTTGAGGGGTTTTTGTATAGAAGACGGTGATTTTTAAAAGGTGCTTGAAAGCTTCGAGATTGAAGCACCAAGTGAATGGGTATTATTTGCAAATACATGAGAATAAAACGTAGGGCTGTTTAAAACGGGATAAGATGTGAACAGCTAAGTTGTAACAATATGACGCTGTGAGAAACGTTTTAAGTCACGCACAGCGGTAATTTATTGTAGTTTAAACACTAACAGGGCTTGTAACTGTTCTGGTTAACAAGAGAAATGGGTTAATTGTACACTGTAATAACTGAGGTAACTACTAACTTTAGGTTTTGATCGTTTGATTTATTTGTACTGAAAATTGATTGAAATTTCGCAATAACTTAATCTACTATGTTATTTATGATACAACAGATACTTAAAGTCATATATCTGCACGAATTTCTTCACTTAATTGTGATTTATAATTCGTAAACTGGTTGAATCAGGAAAATTCTCTCAGTACATTATTCTTCATTGTATGAACTACTTTTGTGTGACAGGACATTTAACCACAAATTACTAATATACGTCAATGATTACCAATATAACAGGTTCTTAACAATCTGACAGATACTGCCATAGAAAATAGTCAACATTAAAAACATTTCTATGACAGGATCTATCCGGTAGGTACATATTTAGAACTTTATCTGGAACCTCTGAAATGGACGCGGAAACTCCGTGAAATAAAAAAAAATCGATGTCAATCAAATTTCCCTCAGAAACCCCCTTAAAATGATTATTTATCTGTGTGTCCGCGAAAAACCAATCGGTTGCACTCAAAATCCGTGAACATTTGTACTTCGACCTCAAACTTGTAACATATGTAGGTCAGCCGCAGGTCACAGCCTGACACGTTTTGGGCTAGCTCTCGAACGGCCCTAATCTGACCTCTGTGACCTTGGAACTCAGGTTCAATCGGATTCGAGGTCAAAGTTGAACTTCTGGCCCAGTTGTGTTCGAAAACTTATTAAGTGAATTTGTATAAGGATGCTTTAAGGGATGTTGATGTAACAATAATTGGTGCTACTGTTTATTTTTTTTTTGATTTTATTGAAAAACTAAAAAATATAAATATGTATTTACATTGATATCAAAATAATTGTCAATTTTAATCTAGATTCGATTAGTTTTAGTACATTTGTATATTTTAATACGCTAGTTTTGATTATTATGCAAGTCAATATTCAAGCGACCTGACTCCAGGTACATTTCATATTTTTTTAAATACTTTTCTTTTATTATTTTGTTACTTCCTCAAACATTTTCAATTGATAAGTCTAACAGCATTTCCGAAGAATGATTTCACTAGAATTTTTCCACATACAACATTATTTATTCAGTGTTCCATCGCGTCAGTAGCATACAAAACATACCATTACCAGCTAGACATTTCTAGATTAGACTGGTTGCGTAACAGTGCCTGCCACGCTGTCCAAATGTTTGCAGTGCCTTCTTTAATTCATTTAAATGTTCTTATTAGCCATTTTTTTATTCAATCTATTTATTTTCAGAAGACATAATATACATATTTACATTTATTGCTTTAACTAAAACTATTCTTATACACACAGCTAATCTAATACAGCGCATCAAAAAAGTGGTCCTCATCGCTGTCACTCGGTATTTTTTTAATTATATTTTAGTAATAAGCAGAATTTTGTTATATAGCCATGCTTTTTTAGGAAGACATGATTATTTTTAGAATTACCTAGCTCGTTTCTTTAAGACCTGAATAAAAAGTAAAGCTTATATTCTTTTTCATCTCTGTACGAAATATTTAAATCGATGCCGTAGTTTTGCCGTGTGACAGACAAACGAGTAACTTTAACAGTAAGGATTGGACTGAAGTTTGCTGTAAACCACTTTTGGTAAAAGTTTTATACTGCATGGTAACAACTACAATATTTTTATTTGCCTCATATTATCTTTAGTTCTGACCCCTTCCCCTAAACATTTTTATTAGTTTTATGATAAAAGGTGATATCGACGATGGGACATTTTTCTTGCATGTTGGTTAATTTTTTAGTGCACATAAAAATTCTCGTTAGGCCTGTAAAAAGTAAATTTTACAAATTTATCTGTTTTTTTTTTTTATCAAAAAAGCAGATCTCAATTTACTTAACTTAATGGTTGCTTCACAGTTGCGCAACAATTAATCTACAACAAACATGTAGCGTAATGTGAACTGCACCTTAAATAATTGATTTCAGTAGTACAGTAAAAAGCTTTTAAAATCTGCCTACATTAATACGTAGTTATATTATCGAGTACCTACTACACTTTTTTCGTCCAATCAGACTTGTTCCTTGTGCCAATATTCTTAGTAGAAAAAAATCGCAGTCCCTTTGAACACGGCTAAGTGACGTCAGCTCATAATGCTTTTAAAAAGAGAATTTTTATCTTAAAGGACCCTTTCTGTATTCACAACTGGTAACCTTGGAATTCGCCAACTTTGAGCAGTGGGGGTCGGTTACGAGGTACGGCGAGCGATCGTGTTAGGTAACCAACTTGAATACGATTTCATAATGCGTAATAGCAAACGCATAACGCTTAACAACTTGTTTTATTCCGTATTTATTAATATTTTATTCATTATTCAGTTCAATTACACCAATTAAGTTAGGTGCGGTTTTGGCGGTGCTTAGTTTTTGTGCGCGCCTGTAACGCCATCTAGCGTGGAGTAGTGGAACTTTTATCAACAACATTCAATTTGAAACGTCCAGAAATTGCTTGGAATTAAAATAAATATTTTTACATGTTGCTTAAACCATTTTAAATTTAATTAGCTACTTGGAGTGCGATAATTTAATTACGGTGTCTTAGTGCAGAAACTCATCACTAGATGGCGTTGTACGCTCTGCGTAACACATTGGGTCACCGACCGACCGGCTACCCACATTATGTCATAACATTTTTTATAGCTAACTGCATAGCTACGATAATCGTTCGCTGACCGATTGCAATTTATTGTTTTTTTATTTACTTTGCTCATAACAATATGGCGTGTCCAATCGGATAGCTCGCGTCGTGTATTTACTGGAATTAAATATGCTTACTTATTTACCTCGCGCTTTGTGTAAGTGTTAAGTTTTCAACGATAAATTATTGCATCAAATTGGGTTGCTAACTTGAACGAAGAAATAGAAAGAAAATATTTTTTGTAGAGACCCAAACTATTTGACTTTATACACAAATTAATACGAAATAGTCAAAAACTAAAGTTTTTATGCATTTTTAATTATAAAATTAAATAACAATACACAATTTATGTTTTAAACCTTCACTCCTTACCAAAATATTTCAAAAGCGACCGTAACCGCCAGTCACACTTTAACACTAAAACCACTCAACCTATTTAAATAAAATCTGGTATGTACACAGAATAGTCTTGTTTCCATAAAAATACATATTTATGCTACCCTTTATCCAGCTGCGGGAATTAGTTCCATCATAAAGCGGATGCAACAAGCAACAGCTAGTATTCAACTATATTAATAGTTTAATAGTCTAACACCTTATTAAAGTACTCACATACGCAACTTTACTTGGCCACAAAACTTCCCATTAATGTAAAACCTATGTTTCTAGCAAGAATTAAGTACAGACGCCAGCAGGTCAACCTACAAGAATCTGTCAAATTCTACCAATCGAACATCAACCTTCCACTATTGTGATAAGGTTGCAAATCTATTGAAGAAATCTGACAGATTGTGGTAGGGTTATGTGTTGATGTCTGTACAGTTTAGAATTCCAGTGACGCAGTTAACTTGCCAAGTTAACTGGCACCTGTTATGCACACCTGTATCATACCGCGTACTTAAGTTGCGGGTTAACTACCAATACTAAACTAATTGGTTCTTTTTTGTAGATTCAAATTTATTTATTTTTTTTACTGGTTTTTATGGGAGTTAGGAAGTTCTTATTAAACACTAGCTGTTTTCTCGTGTCCCGGGGTAACTTCTTGCCGTACCCGGATAAAATATAGCCTTAGATACTCGGGGTTAGTTTAGCTTTCCAACAGTCAAAGAATTTTTCATCGCACATCACTAGTTTCGGAGCCTTTAGGATACGAATAAAAAAAATCCTCTTTATTATATTAGTATAGACTACCTATTTTTTTTCTTATAGATCTAAGTAATATTGGTATACATTTGATTCATGGGGTCCCACATGACGGATCTCACGTAGGCTCCCCATACCTGCAGGACCCGTAATGATTGCAACTCATGTATATTTTTCACCAAGCGCAGCTTTGGTTAACGAAATGACAAAAAATATTGTGTAACAGTGCTAATAAGGAAAATTAAAAGGTGGATACTGGCTTGACTTGTATTTGGTCTTACTTGCAAGGAACAACTTCGCACATACGGATAAGAAGTACACTATAACTTTCCTCTATAAATGGGCTATCAAGTGTTTAAAGTTTTCACGTTTATGCAAGTTAGATTAGTCATTTCAGTAATTTTTCAACAATAAGGTTTTTTCTTAATTCATGCTTACTCTTACAAACGTAGTATAATATAGCAGTTTATTTTTAAACTTACCTCATTCATGCTTCTTGATGGCATACCTATATTTTTGGTGCCCACAAAATTGGCACGCCTACAAAATCGTTGTTTTTTTGCTCCTATATAACCGATGACACATTGTTATTTTAATGAATAATGAGTTACAAAACAGGGATGGCAAACATTTATTTCAATAAAGACTAGCTTCTGCCACCGGTTTCACCCCCGTCCCGTGGGAACTACTCGGCGCACCCGGATGAAACGCATGAACATTGTCTTTGTATGACTCGCGGCTCGACGACTACTGAGCGCTCCCGAGCTTACACATATAAAGACGATATACACGTGCATTTACACATACAAGAATTTCAGACTTTCTGGCATAGAAATCGAAAAAGACTGTTCAATATTTGTTTGATCTAAGGCCTAAAAAGGTCTACTTTTACGCCTGGACAGTCCTTTACTTGTAGAGAGCAGGGTATGAACATTAATAACCACGTACGCTCAATGATTGGCGATTTCAGGCCATTTTGTACAACTTTCCTTCAGATGATTCGTTTCTTTAGAAGCCAAAATGCTTTAAGAAAGTTCGTCGTTATTTACTGCGAAAATTTCGTCACAAGTTTCGTCTTAAAAACTTACCAAGTGTTTGCCAATTCTGTCATTCATAATTTCGTGTACAGACGCCAGCACATGTACCTACCACAATCTGTCAAATTTCTTCAATAGATTTTCAACCTTATCACAATAGTGGAAGGTTAATGTTCGATTGGTAAAATTTGACAGATTCGGGTAGGTTTGCCTGCTGGCGTCTGTACAAGCCCAAATGATTAATTACTGTTCCATACATAATTGATGATTTTTTAAACACATGCCCAGCACCAATAGATTAGTTTTTTTTGTAGGCGTGTAACACAATGGCAATATTTCATTCAATTATGTTTTTTTAGGCTGGTAGGTATTATTATAGTTTTTTTTTGTTATATAATGTATTTGCGTTTACTGTTTTACTTATCAGTATACTGTAAGTATGATATGCAAGTATCTCTATAGGTACTCATTTAGGTCGGCAATCATGATATGACTTTTTATTTAAAACTCAGCTTAAAAATAAAATCATTATTTTAAGCAGTAGTTTATTTAGTATGTATTTTTGTACCTTTAGATTAATAAAACTTACTAAAATATGCGATATTTTATCTCACTCCATTCATGTTTATAAACGGCGAAGAACGCAATACCGATCTTTTGAACGCGCGAGGGAATCTCTTAGGAGCAACGTTCGAACATCGAACAGTCATACTCTAATGAATAAAATGCTTGCAAAACAAACAATAACGATGATTGCAATAAAAATACTCATTTTCCTTGACGAGATACTTCTGTATGGAAAAAATAAATCAACCGTGCGTCATAAGAAGCACATAATACAAAGATAAGCCCGCGCACGGGGTCATTCACCTCAGTTTGGCAGTTTGAACTTTGGTTCGGCTCCTCGGCAATAGATGGCGGTTTTTTACAAATTGTTTTGTTTAGGATGTTTTCAAATTGTTTTATTACAATTCTAGATCATTCTGAGGTCAATATAACTTTGTGTATACGTGTTAGTAAGTTTGTGAACTTGTTTAGAAACGTGTGAACTACTTAGGAGTTGCTTATTAAGATGTTTTGGCCGGATGAATCAAATTTTAATGGGCACTTTATGTAGATTATATTATATATTTATCTAGAAGAGTTTTTATTCAGATTTATTACCTAAGATAAGCAAAAATTACACATTTTATTTCATCGAATATAAGGACTCTTTTCTACGTGCACTAGATGCATTATCAGGTACTTAAACATGTACGTTACTGATAAATATGTCGTAATATGACGTTCTTATTTACCTCTTACTAGACTAAGAATTTGTCCTAAATTATTGGCTTGCTGACTTTATCGTATGGCACTAATATTGAAACCGAGATTATGCATTATTATTATAGGTAGTTACAATCAATAAATATTTAAATATCATTACCAAAAATACACAATCAAACACGAAGCCATTACATCCATTACCAAAAATAGTACAATCATCTTTGATAGGATGTAATTCAACCTCGGTTCATTAACCTTCAAGTTTGACCTTTAGTACGGCTACTTGATAAGAGATGGCGCTGTCTAAAGGTATTTCCCTAGTACGTCTGGTGTTGAGTGCGTTGCTCCTTGGCTCGGGTTGTTGGTCCCGACGAAAATGTTTTCGTAAAAAAAGCCGACGTATAAGTATAGTATTGTTTAATTTATGTTTGTTTATCGGAGTGATGGCTTATCTCCTGTTTCTGTCTCGTAATATTTGTATTTGCATTTTTCATTGGTGTCGTGTCGGCTGCTTTTAATTTGAATGCGTTTGATCCCGGAAGGGCACAGATTTGACGTGATTCACAGTTTTTATTCATGTTTTAACTGTATATTTTGAAATGGTAATCTGTAGTTGGGATTATTATTTATCCAGTTGTCAGGATTCCTGACATCTGAATCTAGAGACTATTCCGATACGAAAGGGTGTAAAACCGTGTTTTCGTTTAATACTAATTCATATAAGAAAAAATACAAAAAAAAAATAAAGTAAATGCTTGAACTATTTACTTCTTCAGCCATCTTTAATTTGCATTACCAAAAAGGTTTTAAATTAGGAACGTATTGTTTCTAACAAACGTTCTAAATTCAAAAACACTACTTATCTTCTTATGAACTAAATGACTTTCGTACACAGATAAAGATAAATTCCAAATTTAAAATTCATCGTTACACTATTGAATGGGCAAAATAAATTGCTCATTTGAACCGACATTTTGAAGTTTTAGCAATTTTTTGGCCATTTTCGGTGAGTTTTGTTACAATTACACTAAAATTATGTTTTTCCTACATATCTGAAACCTCTGAAACTGCTTAATGGTCTGGATTAATACATTCATTTGTTTTTTTACTCCTATGAAAAGTAACCGATATTTCTGGATAAAGTTTCATTTTTAATGATAAAAATACAAGGAAATATTTGTAATTATTAAATAAAGGAAGAAGCAAAAGGAAGCTTTCCTGTATTATAACGTTTTACAATTCCAAGTTATAATAAATAGATATTTAATTAATTAGAATCACTGTGGAGTTTATTTTTCTGGGTCAATGACATACTTTTTGGTATTCTCGGTATTGGTGATGATGCTCTATGGATTTGCCTTGTTTATGACAAAACAATGGAAGTTAAAGCTATAATGTTTGAGGTAAATCTATGGTTTTAAACCAGGATGGTTGCCCCAGGAGTATGGTTGCCTTAATTAGAAATACTTTAGTTTTGCGAATGAGTAGTAGGCGATTTCAATTAATTTATTAATCGAAAGTTTTTCAAGCTACCACTAACTGCGGAATTCAATATTCTATCTATCTCTGGATTTGCTTACGAGAGGTAGGAATTTGACATTACTTGTATGCGGCTAATGTCAAAATTCTATCTCTAGTAAGCAAATTCAGAGATAGATAGGTTATTGGGAACGGCCGTAAGTTGACCGTGTCTGTTGCAAAATATGATCAAAGTTTTTAGGGAATAGTCCGTTTTGGGGGCAGGCTTCTATCCTATGCGGAATTAATATAGATCAGCTAACCATCCCTTACGTGGGAGGGAGGCCACAATATGAAGGGTTCCGCTTAAATCGCTAATACTCAGAAAATATTCAAAAAATATTCTCTCTCCGGTCGTGTCGGATTGCCGTCCCATCGCGCTGAGAGTGAGGGAATAGGGAGTGCACTAGGGTGTTTCATTTTGTAGGCAAAAAAAAATTTTTCATTTTTTTTCCAGACTTTGATCGCCCCCTGTATCTAAGTAAGCTAAAAGTCATAATTACCAAATTTCGTGACAATTGGATAATATTTAGAGGTTGCACACTTTGATCGTTTTCGAAAAAACTACGAATTTTCAAAGTTAATGATGTATATTAAAATAAATTTAATAAATAATAAAGTTAATTTAACATCTATTGCTTAAAAATAGTCAAAATCCAAAACATGGTATTATTAGAATTTGACATCAGACATTTCAGATCTTTGATTATGGCGACCGGTTGTCGCTGGCATAAGCGACATGATCCGCGAACGAAGTCGCTGGCATATATCACCATTCCCAAATATAAACACTAAAAGTACTTGCTGTTTTGAAGCTGAGCTCCTAAAAACTCATCACTGGGTAATTTCTCTAATATCAAATACCTCTCTTAGATCCCATTTTCAAACGAAATATTTAACTTGAATATGACGAACTGATGATTAACGCGCTTGCTAGTGAATGACACATATCACTTTGTTGGGGTCACCGATAAATAAAAAATAACGTTCTACATGCANTAAAAATAGCCAAAATCCAAAACATGGTATTATTAGAATTTGACATCAGACATTTCAGATCTTTGATTATGGCGACCGGTTGTCGCTGGCATAAGCGACATGATTCGCGAACGAAGTCGCTGGCATATATCACCATTCCCAAATATAAACACTAAAACTACTTGCTGTTTTGAAGGAAGCCGAGCTCCTAAAAACTCATCACTGTGTAATTTCTCTAATAACCAAATACCTCTCTTAGATCCCATTTTCAAACGAAATATTTAACTTGAATATGACGAACTGATGATTAACGCGCTTGCTAGTGAATGACACATATCACTTTGTTGGGGTCACCGATAAATAAAAAATAACGTTCTACATGCAATATAAAAATGTTAAATATTAAATGTTGAACCGATTTGTTAATTTTATTGTGTGGTATATTTATTGTTTACTAGCTTCTGCCAGCGACTTCGGTCGCGGATCAAGTCACTTATGCCAGCGACAACCGGTCGTCGTAATCACAAAAACATCTGAAACATCTGATGTCAAATTCTAATAATAGGTACCATGTTTTGGATTTTGGCTATTTGTAGGTAATAGATGTGTTCATTTTTCATACGGAAACCTTCGTGCACGAGTTCTGAGAGTTTTATAAACGTAAAAATATAATCAGAAAGCTTCGAACTGTTAAGCTATCGGGAGTTACTCGTATTATTGTGAGTAAACCATAAAATATAAACCTAAGATGTTGTGGGTTTTTTTTTATACAATTTTAAAAATAACATTTTCATCACACATAATTTCTGTGTAGCTAAAGGCTGCACACGCGACGGAAGTTTAAAAAATGAAGTAACTTCTCCCGTTTTGCCAACATTTCCCTTCACTGCTCTGCTCCTATTGATTGTAGCGTGATGAAAAGTATACTATAACCATCTCAGGAGTATGAATAACAATTGAACCAAGTTTCATTAAAATCCGTCGAGTCGTTTTTGTTTTTATAACGGTTATACAGACAGACAGACAAAAATTCTACTGATTGCATTTTTGGCATCAGTATCGATCCCTAATCACCCCCTGATAGTTATTTTGGAAATATATTTAATGTACAGAATTGACCTCTCTACAGATTTATTATAAGTATAGAAGTTATATATTGTAAATAATCAATAAAAATACATAGATTTTAAAAACTACAGGAAAAATAACTTACAGTAGAATAATAGAAGTACCTAAGTAAAAAACATTGCTTTTGGTAAAAGTGATCAATGTGTGCAACCTTTAAACATTGTCCAATCTTAATGAAATTTTGCATACGTATCTTTGGTAACACTGAGACTCAGGGGAAAAGCAAAGTCATGTGAAAATCACAACTTTGGAAAAATGAAACACCCTAGAGTGCACCTTATGTCTGTGCAAATGCTTGTGCACTATAATATGTCCTGCGCAGCTGGCTGATCTCCTTATATGAGAACAGCCGCCGTGGCTGGCAATCGGCTAGGACGCCATTATTTATCCTCACTACATGCAGTTTAAACAATTTAGGTTGTACTTGCGGCTTTTCCCGTATTAGGTATACTTAATTAATTTTACGTTAGTAGGAAAAATCTTGCAAAATAAAATGATTTTGGAATTTTTAATTGGAGCAGTCATAATTTGAGACCTGCTACCATAAAACCCAACACAACTGCCTCGTTGGTCTAAAAGTAGCATAGCGTAATTACTGTGCACGAGGTCTCGGATTCGATCCCCGGGTTGGGCCGAAAACACTTTGTGGGTTTTAGAACCTTTCACAAAGCAGCCCGGAGTCTGGAAGTTGACGGTGTTACACTCCCGTGCCTGGGAGGACATGTAAAGCCGGCGTCCTCGAATGCTACTCAGTAGCAGTCGTATATAAATCCACGTCAGAGGCCGTCGGGTGGATTTGAGAAAACTCTGACACTAGGGCTTGTTAGGTGATTAAACCTGCAGCTCACTCGATAAGGAGATCGCGACTTGATATACAAACTATTATAATAAAAACATAGGAATATTTTTATTTACTTATATATTTATTTCCAATAGTACATACATATAAGTATGTTTGTCGTACGTTCATCAAAGTTCATTGAGCCTATTCGGCCAGACAATATATACATAATAGATAACAATATTGAGTCACAGATACTAACAATAGTCTATGGTTTTGTCTGCTTTACTAATCCATCTAGATTCTTCTATGAAGGTCCCAGTCTAATAAGATACAGCTGGTTAATTTTGTATGGTGCGACTGACACTTAAATTTCTATAGTTTTTAGGCTGTGGTCATAATATATTTCCTACTAATAATATTATAAATGCGTTAGTTTGTAAGGATGTATGTATGTTTGTTACTCGTTAACGCAAAAACTACTGGACAGATTTTGATGAAATTTGGCAGTAATATAGCTTATTATATCAGAATAAATATAGGCTATATTTTGTTCGTGTGTGGGGAAGTAGTTTCTTTGGGAAGCGAGTGAAACCGCTGGCAGAAGCTAGCATACTAATATAATAAACGTAAGATGATTTAATTTAGATGAAAATTATAAATATTTGTAGGCGATTTTATATATTTTTTTTATGTTTAAACACGTCATGTTTCTCTATTTTATATATAAGTTAGATAACATACACAAAGTTCCTATATTATTTATCAATAATAAAAACAATATACATACATATATTATGTATAAACTTATCAACAATCAAATAACTGTCTACGAGTGAATTATTTATTTTTGATAGAGGAAACGACTAGTATGAAATATGTATATTATATATTTATATAGTAAAGGAAAAATTTATATTTCAATAATCTCCCAATGCAGGGTTGCGGCCTCCTCTCACACAGAGAAGGAATGAGCGTTAATCACCACGCTTGTTCAATGCGGGTTGGTGATAGCGCCATAGAAAAGTACAGACAACAGCACATCAAGTTACCACAATCTGTCAAATTTCTGCAATCGATTTTCAACCTTATCACAATGGAGGTAGGTTAATGTTCGATTGGTAAAATTTTATAGATTGGTATACGTTGACCTGCTGTTGTCTGTACCTGGTTAAAATTAAAAACATGTATTTGGCATCATCTGTCAGATAGCTATCTAGAACCTTATCTGGAACCTGTGTAACGGGCCCTTAAATATTAAAATATGTATGAAGTCCTGTAATTTTTTATTTTAAACCTAATACACTATCATAGGTATTCACTCACACAAATAAAAATTTTCCTCATACGACAACAATCAAACCTTCCTCAAAACAGACCACCAAAACAGTTCGAAATTCAAAAACCACATCCAAATTCAAATGCACCATGACGTCACACGATGATTAGCCACACTAACAGCTGACGTAAGATTGAATGCTTGTGTCTCGCTCGCACTTTATTTTTAAGCGGCCGGGTCATTGAACTGCCAAAATTGTCGGGGTGAACGAACGACCGAAGTTGAACGCTCGGCCGAGCTGGAGACGCAATTTTTTTTATAGGTAGCGTATACCGTTGTGCGAGGGTGATTTTAGGATTTTTCGGGTACTAGCGCCTATTTTTTGGGGACTTAAGTAGATAGGCTTTTGTTTTTTGGGTAGTTGTTCTTTTTTAAATTGCTTGGATTTTTTTTTATGTGGGGATTTAGTGTGGGATAAATTGTGCGGTTTTACGTGTTTGTGAGATAGAATAATTCTTATTGGAGGACAAAATACACCATTTTAGGAGATTTATGTGTTCAAAAATTAATGTATTTTAATTTATTAACGATTTTAAAAATGAATTCAAGTTAATTTAAGCTTCATCATTAAAATATCGTAATCTAAAAACCACTGCCAAATTTCTTCCCAAAATAAAAAATAATGATTTCCCTCTATTTAAACTAAAATTAATCTCCATAATTTAAACAATTAAAATCTTC
>NWSH02000572.1:120263-142423 GCA_002382865.2 Heliothis virescens
ATTGGTACTTGCCTGACCTGGAATCGAACCCACACACTCATACTTGAGAGGTTGGTGCTTTACCCACTAGGCTACCACGACTTGTACCTGGTATATACAAGAATATTTATGTACTGATGAGCTAAGAAAATGGGCTCTATTTTACCTTTAAAAATTATAAAGGACTTTTTCAGAGGTTCCAGGTAAAGTTTTATATAGCTATATGACAGATAACGCCATAATAAAGAAGTTTAAATGATAAATATTTCTACGGTATTATCTAACAGATAGTTATCTGGAAATTTTGGAACTGAATCTAATCCGAAATTTTTTATTGTCAATTTCTGCTGTTAAAAATAAATAAGTAAATTAAAAGAATACATCTGTAGTTTGAATGTTTAAAAAGAAAAATGAAAAAAAAAGTAATCTCAATCTCATAAACTACTGAACCGATTTCCGTAATACTTTCGCTGTTTTATAGAGCGATTTATCATCGCACTGTGTTATTAGGGGACAGGGCTAAGGTCGAGGTAATTGTTACATAAAAGACACAATATAAAAAAAATCTTCACTGTTGGGAAACTAGAATTTCCCTGAGTAAAATGGGCTATATTTTGACTAAGTACGGGCAGCAGTTCCCACGGGATGCAGACCAAGCCACGGGAAAAAGAGCTAGTTTGCCAATCTAATCTTTACTTATAGTAAATCTATGGAGAAGTCAATTCTGTACATGAAATATATATCCAAAATAACTATCAGGGGTGATTAGGGATCGATACTGATGCCAAAAATGCAATCAGTAGAATTTTTGTCTGTTTGTATAACCGTTATAGAAACAAAAACTACTCGACGAATTTTAACGAAACTTGGTACAATTATTATTCATACTCCTGAGCTGTTATAGTATACTTTTCATCACGTGTAAATCAATAGGAGCAGAGCAGTGAAGGGAAAGATCTTTGATTATCACGACCCGTTGTCGCTGGCAGAAGCTAGTAATTAATAATGTATGTTCCTAATGTAGCAATACTGATATTTTATCTAGGTATTCAGATTACAGACAATATGACGTCATAGATCTGTCTAAGTATTGTCTATGGGCAATAGACCCAACAACGGAACTTTGACCTTTGGATCATGAGATCATAGGTTTTGTACCATACAAATTCACTGACGATCCTAACTGTGTATTAGACTAGGTGCTTCCTGCAGTTCCTCCCGTGTGTAGAGGAAACTATTTCCCGTATGCGAGTAAAAAGTAGCCTATATGCTATTCTGATATATAAGCTATATAACTACAAAGTTTCATAAAGATACATCTCGTAGTTTTTGCGTCAAACACCCTTTCGATAATCTTTAGCTATAATAGTAGGATTTTAAAATATATGTAGGTAAATATCTAGCCTTTTCCCAACTATGTTGGGGTCGGCTTCCAGTCTAATCGGATGCAGCTGAGTACCAGTGTGCCACATGGAGCGACTGCCTATCAGATCTCCACAACCCAGTTACCCCTTGATAAGGCTGGTTATCAGACTTTCTGGCTTCTGGCTACCTGTAACGACTGCCAAAGATGCTCAAATGGCAGCCAGGACCCACCAATATATCGTGCCTTCCGAAACACGGGAGAACTCATCATGACAAGATGGTCACCCATTCAAGGGTCGACCGAGCCAAGCGTTGCTTAACCTTACGATCGATCGATTCGCGCAGCTTTGACTTAATGTATATAGGACTTAAGATTTAAAGCTGTCTATGGAATGTTCTAGATAGACCATCTATATTCGTTGTGTCTATGTATGTATGTATGTATTTGGTAAAAATGTACAGTCACTTTTAACCACGCTGGTTAGTACAATGACCTCTCTTTTGGTACTAACACAATATTTTTGTTACATACTCATACATGTGTTTTATACTTTTACTAAGTACATAACAACGTGATAAGCATTATATAAAATAACCTTTTACTTTATAGGTCATTGATACGATTTTTGGTTACAACAATTTTGAAAATTGTGTTAGATAAATAATTTTCTAAAAATCAAACTATGTATACCTGCATGAAGCAGAAAAATACTATTTTTAATACAGCAAAAGTATTACCAAAAACAGTCCAGCAATTTTCGAGATTGAGTACACAAAAATATAAACAAACTCCACCTGCATTTAAAAACGAAAATATAGGTTGTTGCTAAGTTCATTTCTTTTATAACCTTATTAACATTCTAACACGTGATTTTTTATAACCTATGTCAACACCAAACGGCGAAGCGCGAGAGCTCTATTTACTTTGGCCGGTCACTTCGCACATTCAACCTGGAAGAGCATTGACCTATAAGTTTGATAACTGAGATGGTTACATGTGGTTATTTTACAAAATATTTGGGGGGACAGTTGTCTAGGTAATATTATTTTAGGGTATTTTGATTTTAGGGGGTTTTCAATCAGTAATTTTAATTAGCTGAAGATATTGTTTGAAATAAATTGCGGATAGTATGTGAAAAATTCTTTAAGTATTAGATAGTCCATTTGTCTAGAAAGATTACATGCTTTTTAACCGCGTGCACGAAGTAGTTCCCACGGGACGCAGGAGAAACCGCTGGCGGAGGCTAGTCTTAGATACGTTCTAATATTATTAAGAGGTCAAGTTTGATAAAATTATATTTACATCAAATCTATATTACGTACGTATATTTAATAATTCACTTGTATTCTAAAATTTCAATTCCCAGGTTCATCCCCGTTACAAACCACATCAAAATCAGTATAACCGTTTTACAATTGAAGGGTAACAAACATACTAAACTATTTTCATATTTTGTACTTTTATCTACCACTAGCTTCCGCCAGCGGTTTCACCCTTATCCCGTGGGAACTATTTCGCACACCTGAATAAAAAGTTGCCTATTCCTTGATAATTGGGCTATCTGACACTGAAGGATATTTCAAATCTTTCTAGTTGTTTCTAAGGTTAGCACTATCAAACAAACAAACTCTTCATGTAACTTCTTCCCAGCGTTTTAGGGGCTGTCTCATGTAATTTTGACGTTCGAATAGAGCTATTTTCAGCCTACTTTGAATAAATCCTTTTTGTTTATGTAATATCACAGACTTACGTCAAAATATGTATGGCAGTTTTATAGTGAAATTGCAACAGACATACGGACAGATTTATTTCACATTTCTAAGTACATAAGTGTATTTTTATCTACCGTCGAAAATCACGCGAAAATAATATTTATTTACGTGACTTATAAATGATACAACATGGTGTAATGCTTAAGGGCATTGCCCCCTAATAATCATTTTTCTATGACACATCAAAAATTCGTTCTAATACGTCTTACAACGTCATCATTAGGCTAGCCTTTTCCTTAGTGAGTTGGGTTTGATTTCCAATCTAGGAGATAAGTCTAACTTTTATTATTGATAAGTTTCAGATAAAGTTCTCGATAGCTAAAGATAAAGCCATAGAAAAAGTGAAGTTTAATAACATTTATGTAGCTTTATCTGTGAGATAGCTATCTACGACTTTATCTGGAACCTGTGAAACTGATCGTTAATATTTTTACTAAAGTTGAAGTCTGTCTATCTTTATGCTTAGGATGAAACTACTGGACCGATTTCGATAATAATGCAAGATATTATCCTTGTTTGCCACAAAATCTGTTTACCTATATTTCTCATTCATAAAAGTGACGCTATCATGTGAAACATGGTCACCCATCTATCTACTGACCGCGATAACTTTAGGTTAACCTCCATTGATCCGTCTCTTGTTCATTGATTCAACTCACTCATTAAACTATTTCCCATGGTTTCACCCACCCTTAAACTTAGCCTGTAATCACCTCCAGATACACATCAGTCTCCACACCAAATTTCATCTCAATCGGCACAGCCATACTGAGAAAACATAACAAACAAACTAACATACTCTTTCTTGATATTAGTCAGAATACCCCTTACGATGTGAACTACACAATGAACCCCATCCGGGTTCACCCGCTACATTCACCCCCATGACATCACAGGGATTCGAACCCGCACCAAGGCCAAACTCCTACGAAGGTCGTCCGTTGACATCGTTCATTCACCTGACGGTCATTGGTTCATGCGAGTTTAAGTCAAATAGGAATTTAGACTACGTCCTATCCCTGAGACCATGGTACACTTTTTTGGCAATTTACGCAAAATCTACTGAACGGATTTTTGTGAAATTTGGCATAGATGTAGTCTATTAAGTAGGTTAATATATAGGATACTTTGTATTGTATAATCTTAGTTAATTTAAAGGCTAGACGATGTCGCGTGTACAAGCGAGTTTTTTGTACTCCAAACTATAGGTCAGGATGAAAACAAAAGTTCATTGGACCCGAAGATTGCCGAAGAAGTCCGAAATTAGCCGAATCTATGTCAATTTGAAATAGTTCTAATACACAGATTCTATTTTGTTCGCGGTAAAAATAAATGCATGAGACGCCATGTTTAATTTTGGTTGAATGTTTATTTGAAGATTTAATGGTACGAGTAAATTTTAGTAAAAAGCTATTATTAATTTGATTCCAGGGTTATTAGGTTTTTTATTTAATAATATTTTTTAAACTGTTTTTTTGGTCTATGGAAATTATTCTCCAAAAGCGAAAGACTAAAGATACTTAAATCGTGTTTTTTTTTTATTAAAGTAAAGTATGTTTTAGATAAATAAAAATACCTTTTTTTTCACGTAATCAGAATAATATCCTAAACAACAATATTAATTACAAAACTACGATTTAACTTTACATTTTCCTCAATATATCCCGAATTTGAAACAACCCTCAATATATCAAAATTCAAAATACATTTTTTTTGTCATAACGCGACACTGCCGGTGAAAATGGCGGGGCCCCATTTATCATCCGTTCAATACTCTTGGCATGTTTTTGTTGGAGGCCTACAACCCTTAGAGGAATGCCCTCTAAGGGTAAATGACCTTAAGCCGTTAATAGACCTCTACTAAGCTAATGCAGCCACCTAATGTGACACGGAGGCCCGTAAAAAGGGGTTTTTTACCCGACTTTTTGGGGTAATTGTACAAAGCCAGCTGTTTAGGCCGCGTTTTGAGGGAAATTCAAAATATACCCTGATCAAAATTAGCCTAGGTCCTTTTTCAAGTTTAAGATTATATGTGTGTCTGCCGGAGCTGCGGGTTGTTCGAAAGAGTTACCGCGGCCCTGGCACACAAAGGACTTCCGAAGGAACACGGTGGGTTTTAGTCAGTAAAAGTCTGACACTCCCTCACGCTGTCACCCACAGCGGGAGGGGTCATCTGACGATTTCCCATCGAAAAAAAAAAACTATAAATGTGTGCGAAGTTTAATTTGAATCGGTTTGGTAGTTTTAGGGTGAAATGAAGATAGACAGACATAATTACTTTAGTATTTATTACTTTTTAAGTTTTAGCTTTTCACCCGTTTCCTGAGGAAACTACTTCCTGATCCCGGATAAAAAATACCCTTTTATGTTATTGTGATGTGTAAGCTATATTACTGCTAAGTTTCTTCAAAATCCATCTAGTCGTTTTTGCGTTAACGAGTAACAAATTACCCATTACATACTTTCGCGTTTATTAATAAAGACTAGCTTCCGCCAGCGGTTTCACCCGCGTCCCGTGGTAACTTCTGCGCGCACCCGTATAAAAAGCCTATAGCCTTCCTCGATAAATGGGCTATCTAATACTGAAAGAATTTTTCAAATCGGACCAGTATTTCCTGAGATTAGCGCGTTCAAACAAACAAACTCTTCAGCTTATTAGTATACATTAGTAAAGATTAGCATATTCCTTTTCTGCCTACTCCCATGGGATTATAGGCGTGAGTATATTTAAGTATGAAAGTATAATACTATAGGTATATAAGTATATTAAATACTGTTATATGGAAAGGAAAGTACAGTTAAAAGTTCTATGCAAATACCAAGCGATCGATCAGTAAGTGATCTTAATCTATGCTTTGAGGAAACATTTTTATGTTTGTTTGTAACCTAAATTCTCCAAAACTACTCAACCGATTTGAAAAATTCTTTCCCTGTTGGGAAGCTGAACTATCCCCGAGTAACATAGGCTATATTTTATCCGCGTACGGGTTGTAGTTCCCACGGGACGCGAGTGAAACCGTGAGAAATCAGATAGTCGATTATATTTTTATCGGTTGCGATTTTATTCCAAAATAATGATGTCATTGAAATAATCTTAGATTATGACTCATGCAGATTTTTTTTTGTACTAGGTATGGTCATGTAGTATGATCATTGGGTTAATGTCGGTCCTGCGCCTGATCTCTCTCCGGTGGTGTCGGATTGCCGTCCCATCGGGCTATGAGAGTGAGGGAATAGGGAGTGCTCCTGTGTCTGCGCAAATGCTTGTGCGCTGTAATATGTCTTGCGCAGCTGGCTGATCTCCTTATATGAGAACAACCGCCGTGGCCGACAATCGGCTAGGATGCTATTATTATGATCATTGGTTATTTGTAGATTTTTTGAAGAGATTTGTAGTGTCTCCAGGCTTCACTCGTGATATATGATGCCTTTAAAATTAAATATAACACTGCAATATTATAATAATATATGAAACCTTTTTGGTAACTTCAAGACTTATGGCCAGTTTCTCAGGTTCCAGATAAAGTTCTAGATAACTATCTAACAGATGGAGCCATAGAAATGTTTTTAATCAATCAAAATCAAAATCAAAAAGCATTTATTCAAAGTAGGCTGAAAACAGCACTTTTCGAACGTCAAAATTACATGAGACAGCCCCAAAAACGCCCGCCCTTCACCACTTCCTATGTGTTTTTGCTGGGAAGAAGAAGTGGCGCAACAAACTCCCCAGCAACATATTTTGATTACTTTTCTATGGCATGATCTGTCTGATAGCTATGTAGAACTCAATCTGGAACTTATGAAACTGGCCGTTAGAGTAATGTTAAACTTAGTAAAATTTTTGCTTGGCAGTTATTTAGAATTATTATTTTTGCGTTTCCAATTTTTAGAACCTTTTCGTACAAAAAAGATTTTGCATAATATGTGAAGTATTTGTGTTGTATTTCTTCTAACAAAAGGTTTAACGGATTTTGGTGGTTCTTTGCTTTAACGAGGATTTTATACTATTGTTAATAGGACTTAATAAATTGAGCCATTTCGTTCCAATGGAATANTCCAAACTATAGGTCAGGATGAAAACAAAAGTTCATTGGACCCGAAGATTGCCGAAGAAGTCCGAAATTAGCCGAATCTATGTCAATTTGAAATAGTTCTAATACACAGATTCTATTTTGTTCGCGGTAAAAATAAATGCATGAGACGCCATGTTTAATTTTGGTTGAATGTTTATTTGAAGATTTAATGGTACGAGTAAATTTTAGTAAAAAGCTATTATTAATTTGATTCCAGGGTTATTAGGTTTTTTATTTAATAATATTTTTTAAACTGTTTTTTTGGTCTATGGAAATTATTCTCCAAAAGCGAAAGACTAAAGATACTTAAATCGTGTTTTTTTTTTATTAAAGTAAAGTATGTTTTAGATAAATAAAAATACCTTTTTTTTCACGTAATCAGAATAATATCCTAAACAACAATATTAATTACAAAACTACGATTTAACTTTACATTTTCCTCAATATATCCCGAATTTGAAACAACCCTCAATATATCAAAATTCAAAATACATTTTTTTTGTCATAACGCGACACTGCCGGTGAAAATGGCGGGGCCCCATTTATCATCCGTTCAATACTCTTGGCATGTTTTTGTTGGAGGCCTACAACCCTTAGAGGAATGCCCTCTAAGGGTAAATGACCTTAAGCCGTTAATAGACCTCTACTAAGCTAATGCAGCCACCTAATGTGACACGGAGGCCCGTAAAAAGGGGTTTTTTACCCGACTTTTTGGGGTAATTGTACAAAGCCAGCTGTTTAGGCCGCGTTTTGAGGGAAATTCAAAATATACCCTGATCAAAATTAGCCTAGGTCCTTTTTCAAGTTTAAGATTATATGTGTGTCTGCCGGAGCTGCGGGTTGTTCGAAAGAGTTACCGCGGCCCTGGCACACAAAGGACTTAAGAAGGAACACGGTGGGTTTTAGTCAGTAAAAGTCTGACACTCCCTCACGCTGTCACCCACAGCGGGAGGGGTCATCTGACGATTTCCCATCGAAAAAAAAAAACTATAAATGTGTGCGAAGTTTAATTTGAATCGGTTTGGTAGTTTTAGGGTGAAATGAAGATAGACAGACATAATTACTTTAGTATTTATTACTTTTTAAGTTTTAGCTTTTCACCCGTTTCCTGAGGAAACTACTTCCTGATCCCGGATAAAAAATACCCTTTTATGTTATTGTGATGTGTAAGCTATATTACTGCTAAGTTTCTTCAAAATCCATCTAGTCGTTTTTGCGTTAACGAGTAACAAATTACCCATTACATACTTTCGCGTTTATTAATAAAGACTAGCTTCCGCCAGCGGTTTCACCCGCGTCCCGTGGTAACTTCTGCGCGCACCCGTATAAAAAGCCTATAGCCTTCCTCGATAAATGGGCTATCTAATACTGAAAGAATTTTTCAAATCGGACCAGTATTTCCTGAGATTAGCGCGTTCAAACAAACAAACTCTTCAGCTTATTAGTATACATTAGTAAAGATTAGCATATTCCTTTTCTGCCTACTCCCATGGGATTATAGGCGTGAGTATATTTAAGTATGAAAGTATAATACTATAGGTATATAAGTATATTAAATACTGTTATATGGAAAGGAAAGTACAGTTAAAAGTTCTATGCAAATACCAAGCGATCGATCAGTAAGTGATCTTAATCTATGCTTTGAGGAAACATTTTTATGTTTGTTTGTAACCTAAATTCTCCAAAACTACTCAACCGATTTGAAAAATTCTTTCCCTGTTGGGAAGCTGAACTATCCCCGAGTAACATAGGCTATATTTTATCCGCGTACGGGTTGTAGTTCCCACGGGACGCGAGTGAAACCGTGAGAAATCAGATAGTCGATTATATTTTTATCGGTTGCGATTTTATTCCAAAATAATGATGTCATTGAAATAATCTTAGATTATGACTCATGCAGATTTTTTTTTGTACTAGGTATGGTCATGTAGTATGATCATTGGGTTAATGTCGGTCCTGCGCCTGATCTCTCTCCGGTGGTGTCGGATTGCCGTCCCATCGGGCTATGAGAGTGAGGGAATAGGGAGTGCTCCTGTGTCTGCGCAAATGCTTGTGCGCTGTAATATGTCTTGCGCAGCTGGCTGATCTCCTTATATGAGAACAACCGCCGTGGCCGACAATCGGCTAGGATGCTATTATTATGATCATTGGTTATTTGTAGATTTTTTGAAGAGATTTGTAGTGTCTCCAGGCTTCACTCGTGATATATGATGCCTTTAAAATTAAATATAACACTGCAATATTATAATAATATATGAAACCTTTTTGGTAACTTCAAGACTTATGGCCAGTTTCTCAGGTTCCAGATAAAGTTCTAGATAACTATCTAACAGATGGAGCCATAGAAATGTTTTTAATCAATCAAAATCAAAATCAAAAAGCATTTATTCAAAGTAGGCTGAAAACAGCACTTTTCGAACGTCAAAATTACATGAGACAGCCCCAAAAACGCCCGCCCTTCACCACTTCCTATGTGTTTTTGCTGGGAAGAAGAAGTGGCGCAACAAACTCCCCAGCAACATATTTTGATTACTTTTCTATGGCATGATCTGTCTGATAGCTATGTAGAACTCAATCTGGAACTTATGAAACTGGCCGTTAGAGTAATGTTAAACTTAGTAAAATTTTTGCTTGGCAGTTATTTAGAATTATTATTTTTGCGTTTCCAATTTTTAGAACCTTTTCGTACAAAAAAGATTTTGCATAATATGTGAAGTATTTGTGTTGTATTTCTTCTAACAAAAGGTTTAACGGATTTTGGTGGTTCTTTGCTTTAACGAGGATTTTATACTATTGTTAATAGGACTTAATAAATTGAGCCATTTCGTTCCAATGGAATAGCTTTAGGGCAATCAATTATAAACTTGTTGATATCTCTAAAAAGTATGGAATGTTTTGGCCTCCTTGGAAAACACCTATTTTGTACTAGGCCGTTTATTGACGCATTTTTAAATTTAGAATGTGTGATGTCATTGGTTGTAGGACATTATTGCGCGCCAAAATATTGTCTGGTTGCTGTGTTCCATCTTATTGTAGTTTTTGCAAAAGAATGAGCAATAATATAGGAAATAAGGTTAATGCATTTTTTTTCCTGTGCACGTATTTATGAGTAGCTTGACTTTACTTAGTATCGTTTTTGAATTTGGATCTTCAATTTAAGAATTACTTTTGAATTAAGTGATACTTTTTTTTTGGCTTTTGTTTCTTTCTGGTCACCAGTCGGCGCCATGCTTGCATTTTTTTATAAAATCAAATATCTATTTATCGACACCATTTGACCACATATTATTTTTAGTTTATTTCAGGATGAAAAAATTGCTCTTTAGTTTCGTCCTTTTGAAAAAGATTTTCATTTTTCCAATATGTTTTTTCTGAAAATCCTTTTAACGGTATCCTCTAAAACCAGCAAAACTAATCATATCTCATCCAAAACAATCGCAAACCTTACTCTACCGTAAAAAAAGGCTTCAACAAGGTACATACAATTAGTCACCTGTGCGTTAACGCCCATACCACAGATGTGCGCGTGAGTTTCAGTCAACATCTCTGTGTGGGTGAGATGTTCATGTAAACACGCCCCGAGAATCCCATGTGTGGAGCTGTGGTGGTGTGTGTGGGGACCTGTGTGTGGGTGAGGCGCGTTCGGTTCAGCGACCCGAGTGCGCAGTGGGGCAGGCGTTGACCCACCACGTGGGTAGGCAAGTAACAGGCCCGTCTTATCGTGCGTACTGACTTCCCGGTCGCATTTTTGTGATTTTTTTCTCGTTTTTTTTGGTTTTGTAGTAGGGTGGAGTGTGGTTTTGGTCGTAATGTTTGAAGAAAAGAATCATTTTTAATTGAAAAAAAAATACAAATAAGTACTTAAACTTTTGTGACGATGGTAACCTAAACAAAACAAACACAAAAAAATTGTTCTAAATACAAAAAAAAATGCAATGTTAAAAATGTAATCCCCGAAATGACTAACCTATTGCACATTTGGATTTCCGCTAAAGTTTTTGAAAAATCCAACAATCTTAATTTCTTTTCAACGCAAGTGTCAGCGAAACAGTCGTTACAGGTTTTACTTGGCAGAACTCTGGGGCTTGACCTCCGGTCTGTTCAGGAACTTGATTCCTCATATTTTACTTAGCTGTGTGTACAATTCTCGTTATTATTGAATTAAAGCTTAATCTATACTTAATATTATAAAGAGGAAATTTTGGACCTAAAAGGCTTCGATAATTCTGAAACGATTTAACAAACTCTTTCACGTTGGAAAGTTACTCCGGATATTATAGGCTATATTTTTATCCAGAAACTGGAAGTAGTTTCCACGAACATTTGTCTTGGTTTTCGGATGCACAGAGGCTGGAAACTACTAAATATGGCCACCACCCAGTAAGGACTGTGGCAGTCAGATAGGCAGTCACCCTATGGAAAGCATTGGTACTCAGTTGCATGTAGTTAGAAGTCAAATCCCAGATTCATATTCTTTGCTGCGAAGTAAATTCCATTTTTTCTTCTGCAGCAAAAACACATAAGAAGTTGTGAAGGGCGGGTGTTTTTGGTGCTATGTCATGTAATTTTGACGTTCGAAAAGTGCTGTTTTTTCAGCCTACTTTGAATAAATGCTTCATGATTTTCATTTAGAAAAAAATATCTACCCAGTTGACAACTGACGGCTTTTAGATGCATCTTCGTAAATGATAAATGTCGGTCCTGCGCCTGATCTCCCACCGGTCGTGACGGATTGCCGTCCCATCGGGTTATGAGAGTGAGGGAATAGGGAGTGCACCTGTGTCTGCGCAAATGCTTGTGCAGTATAATATGTCCTGCGCAGCTGGCTGATCTCCTTATATGAGAACAGCCGCCCTGGCCGACAATTGGCTAGGACGCCATCATCATCACATCTTCGTAAGAAATAAAACAGCTAAAATCTAGTTTAGTCCGAAAATTGAGCGGCGCGTGAGATGTTTATACTGGGTCGTTTTTTCACAACTCAGTGTAAACTATAAACACGTGTTTGCCAGTGTGTTCGGAAGTCGCATCATAAACCTAGTTTACAGGCTGAATGTTTAGATGAAAAAAAAGTTTGAAAATGTTTCATCAATCAGTCGAGATAGCTACTACAATGCAGAAAATAAAACCGATTTGTAATACCTAATAAAAAATATGTTTATCTGTTTGTATTTATTACTGGCTAGTTTCAACCGCGTCCCGTGGGAATGACTTCGCGCACTTCGATAATAAGTAGCCTATAGCTTTCTTCGTTAAAAGGACTATCTAACACTATTTTTTTTTTGGATCGGTCCTGTAGTTCCTGCTATTTGCACGTTCAAACAAATAAAGTCTTCAGCTTTATAATATGAGTTTAGACAAAGATTAATTAATTTCCCTGACATAAAAAATAATAATAGTAATAAGTAGACCCAACCTTTTAATTACTTTGGTTATTGTACAAAAACCTGATCCTTGTAACAAAAAAAAGTAAAAGACAATTCGTTCCTTTTCCGAAATAACAGATAGGTACGCTCAGAGCCGCCATATCACATGACGTTCGAATTACGAAAACCGGGTTAAGAATTTTATTGTTTGTTTTCCAATGTTTAGATTAAGCGCGAAATTACAGCCATTTCTTTTTTATAAGGTATTTCATATCTAATATCTGCGTAAGATTAAATTATTATACTGTCTACGGCCTCAATTCGGTTATTGTTGTTTTGACGACAAAATTTTGATAAAAAGGCCTGCAGATGTAATGATAACAATTTTGAATGATTAGTACATGTCTGGTGTACTAGAATGAAATATGCCTATAAGTTTTATCTTTGATAACGGCTTAAACAAAGACTTTCACCAATGTTGATGATTTAATTTTTATATTACTCACATGGCAACACAATACAGTCAACATTATTGGAAACTAGCTTCTGCCAGCGTTTTTTCCCGTTCTCGTGGGACATTCGGGAAATCCTTTCTTATGTCGCGTGAGAGTTTTAATATGAACCTCTGTGCAAAATGTTAGCTTTATAGGTTCACGGGTTTGGGATCCCGTTGATGAGTCAGTGAATGAGTCGGGACTTTGATTTTTATATCTTTATATGAATCTTTAGTTCTTTACGTTAGTGTCCATTCCAAACCTACACTAATAGCTTCTTGGTGTGTGGTCAGAGCTGGAAACTTCCAAATTCAAATTCGTACATGGAACGTAGAAAAATTTCAAATTCTAACGAATAGAATTGGCGAATGCATCGCGATTCAAACGTTAGGCCGCCGCTAGACGAGGCAATGAACTCGACATTTTCGGGGTTCGTTGGCCGAGCGTCGAACCGCAAATCGTAGCGATAGCGCGACTCATATCGATTGGCGATTTGTTAGACGAGATTAATGTTCTTTTCGTTGAGATCGGATGTCCGATTCTCTTTTCAAATGCTGGTTCTCTTAAGATTCGAAGTTAGTGGAATGTTGGGCCAATACAGCCAAATGTTTGGCGCAAAGCTGGTTCCCTTAAAATTCGAAGTTGGTGAAATGTTGGGCCAGCTTGGCGCCAATTTTTGTTGCTACGTGGTTTAAATGCGTATTTTGAGGATAATTCTTATCGTTAGTTAAAGTAAAGTAATTATACTGTTATTTGAAATGTAAAGAGACTCTTTGTCTTAGTTAATACGAGTTTACGAATATTCAAAATATCAATTTAAATGTTGTTGAGGCAACTTTCAGTGCGTTGTGGAATAGTTTCAAAAACGTTAGAAAAATGTTTCAGAAAAGATTTTCTTATACAATATTATGTATCTTTTAATACCGAGTATTTAATATTAGATTTTGATTCTGCTAAACTGGACACTATCTAAAGGCACACTAAACAAATCTGCTTTGTAGCAGATACGACCGTATCTCACAAAATAGAGTTATTTCTGGTAATATCCGCATCTACATACATACAAATAACTAGTATCTTACTAAAAAAAATTCGATAACTACAATATTGTGAGATTTACAGCCACTTCCACAGGTTCCAGGTAGAGCTCTAGATAGCTATCTGACAGATAGCGTCATAGAAATGTGATTTTGACAACTTTTCAATTTCTTATTTCCGGAACCTGTGATACTGGCCGGCACAAAAGCAAAGTCATTTTTGCAATAAGTCAAGGCTAATTTTGAATATAGAAACNAAGAAATAAAACAGCTAAAATCTAGTTTAGTCCGAAAATTGAGCGGCGCGTGAGATGTTTATACTGGGTCGTTTTTTCACAACTCAGTGTAAACTATAAACACGTGTTTGCCAGTGTGTTCGGAAGTCGCATCATAAACCTAGTTTACAGGCTGAATGTTTAGATGAAAAAAAAGTTTGAAAATGTTTCATCAATCAGTCGAGATAGCTACTACAATGCAGAAAATAAAACCGATTTGTAATACCTAATAAAAAATATGTTTATCTGTTTGTATTTATTACTGGCTAGTTTCAACCGCGTCCCGTGGGAATGACTTCGCGCACTTCGATAATAAGTAGCCTATAGCTTTCTTCGTTAAAAGGACTATCTAACACTATTTTTTTTTTGGATCGGTCCTGTAGTTCCTGCTATTTGCACGTTCAAACAAATAAAGTCTTCAGCTTTATAATATGAGTTTAGACAAAGATTAATTAATTTCCCTGACATAAAAAATAATAATAGTAATAAGTAGACCCAACCTTTTAATTACTTTGGTTATTGTACAAAAACCTGATCCTTGTAACAAAAAAAAGTAAAAGACAATTCGTTCCTTTTCCGAAATAACAGATAGGTACGCTCAGAGCCGCCATATCACATGACGTTCGAATTACGAAAACCGGGTTAAGAATTTTATTGTTTGTTTTCCAATGTTTAGATTAAGCGCGAAATTACAGCCATTTCTTTTTTATAAGGTATTTCATATCTAATATCTGCGTAAGATTAAATTATTATACTGTCTACGGCCTCAATTCGGTTATTGTTGTTTTGACGACAAAATTTTGATAAAAAGGCCTGCAGATGTAATGATAACAATTTTGAATGATTAGTACATGTCTGGTGTACTAGAATGAAATATGCCTATAAGTTTTATCTTTGATAACGGCTTAAACAAAGACTTTCACCAATGTTGATGATTTAATTTTTATATTACTCACATGGCAACACAATACAGTCAACATTATTGGAAACTAGCTTCTGCCAGCGTTTTTTCCCGTTCTCGTGGGACATTCGGGAAATCCTTTCTTATGTCGCGTGAGAGTTTTAATATGAACCTCTGTGCAAAATGTTAGCTTTATAGGTTCACGGGTTTGGGATCCCGTTGATGAGTCAGTGAATGAGTCGGGACTTTGATTTTTATATCTTTATATGAATCTTTAGTTCTTTACGTTAGTGTCCATTCCAAACCTACACTAATAGCTTCTTGGTGTGTGGTCAGAGCTGGAAACTTCCAAATTCAAATTCGTACATGGAACGTAGAAAAATTTCAAATTCTAACGAATAGAATTGGCGAATGCATCGCGATTCAAACGTTAGGCCGCCGCTAGACGAGGCAATGAACTCGACATTTTCGGGGTTCGTTGGCCGAGCGTCGAACCGCAAATCGTAGCGATAGCGCGACTCATATCGATTGGCGATTTGTTAGACGAGATTAATGTTCTTTTCGTTGAGATCGGATGTCCGATTCTCTTTTCAAATGCTGGTTCTCTTAAGATTCGAAGTTAGTGGAATGTTGGGCCAATACAGCCAAATGTTTGGCGCAAAGCTGGTTCCCTTAAAATTCGAAGTTGGTGAAATGTTGGGCCAGCTTGGCGCCAATTTTTGTTGCTACGTGGTTTAAATGCGTATTTTGAGGATAATTCTTATCGTTAGTTAAAGTAAAGTAATTATACTGTTATTTGAAATGTAAAGAGACTCTTTGTCTTAGTTAATACGAGTTTACGAATATTCAAAATATCAATTTAAATGTTGTTGAGGCAACTTTCAGTGCGTTGTGGAATAGTTTCAAAAACGTTAGAAAAATGTTTCAGAAAAGATTTTCTTATACAATATTATGTATCTTTTAATACCGAGTATTTAATATTAGATTTTGATTCTGCTAAACTGGACACTATCTAAAGGCACACTAAACAAATCTGCTTTGTAGCAGATACGACCGTATCTCACAAAATAGAGTTATTTCTGGTAATATCCGCATCTACATACATACAAATAACTAGTATCTTACTAAAAAAAATTCGATAACTACAATATTGTGAGATTTACAGCCACTTCCACAGGTTCCAGGTAGAGCTCTAGATAGCTATCTGACAGATAGCGTCATAGAAATGTGATTTTGACAACTTTTCAATTTCTTATTTCCGGAACCTGTGATACTGGCCGGCACAAAAGCAAAGTCATTTTTGCAATAAGTCAAGGCTAATTTTGAATATAGAAACTTTTAGTCAAAACCTCCGAGCGTTCGAAATTCGAATAGTACACGCCGAAAATCGAACACGAGAATTTGAAATAGTATGTCACTTAGGTCGTTTGTTGACCCGCGGATCGTGTGAACTTATTGACCCCAACCCGTTACGTTGAACCCCGGGTAGTAGGGGGTGAATTGGTCATGACAATTTGAATTTAGAACTCGGAGCTGTTCTTTTTTGTCATTGTAATTTTCCCTTATTAGAATGGACAATCAGGGTGAATTTGGAAGCTTGGCTTAGTTTGACGTAGTAGGTTCAATTCCCAGTTCGGGTAATTTAGTTTTTGTAGCACTGGCTAAAAGGATAGGTAGTTTTATATTTCTGCCGCATCAGCTTCTACCAAAGAAGTACCTAGACAGGGGTTACACGATCAGTCTGGCGTCATTCTGGCATCAGTCTCAGACTGACGGACAAAAAACACGGTACATTTTGGACCATCAGTCCGTCAGTCACCCGGTTACACGGTCATTCTCCCATCATTCATGACCAGACTGATGAACTGGACTGATGCCAGACTGATCGTGTAACCCCTGTCTTACAGGTTGTACCCACAATAATTTAACGTTCGTTCCTAAACACGGAAAAACTCCTTATGACAGGTCCATCTATCCAGGGACCGATCGCGCCAGGCGTTGTTTTTGATCCTTTATGATCGATCGACCCTTGCGGCTGTTACGTAGACTTAAAATATTGTATGTCATGAAAAACCCAACAAAAGCTGGAAGTTCAACGTACGAACTATATCTGGTTCGAAATTTGAAATTCTCAACGTTCTTTGGTTAATTTGAAATTCTTTCCTGCTTTTTTTCTTGTGGCTCAATTTACAGTTCTGAATTTGAATTTTGGGATTGCCATTTTTTTATTGTTTTTTTTATACTCTTTTTTGTTATGGCGGTGTTGAATGAAAGGAATTTACTATTTTGTTGAGATAATTTACGTCCTTGAGTCTTTTCATATAATTTTCAAATACAAAGAGTTCAATTCCATGTACAGACGACAACAGGTCACCTACCCGAATCTGTCAAATTTTCCCGATCGAACATTAACCTTCCACTATCGTGATAAGGTTGAAAATCCATTGCAGAAATTAGACAGATTGTGGTAACTTGATGTGCTGTGCATCACCAAATCAGTTGTTTCCTGCGGTTTCATCCGACCTTTAAGATCCCAACTCTATAGCAAGTCTATTATTAATATCTTCTAAATTGACTTTGTACAACAATATTGTAACATACAAACATACATTCGCATCTATAACACTATATAAGGACAGGATTATTTCAAGTACTATAGAACCCGTGCCCAAATGGGTCCCTTACCCTATATCCATATAACCAGGCCCTTATAATACATATTAATCCAGCTAGAACCACGCCCAAATCCAGGGCTCACATTGCAAAATTCTCTCTCTATACAAACTTTTACACCACTAGTTACTTTTTAATTTATAATAGTTAAAAAAACTATGGATTACGAAACCCTAAAACTGGCTAAGTGCTAGTCGGGATCGCACACGAAGGGTTCCGTACAAAAAAACACGTTTGTTGTGTGGGACCCCCTAAAGTTTTAATTTTAGTTAGTATTTGGTGCTAAAGCGATAACAGAAATATATCATCTGTGAAAATTTCATCTCTCTAGCTATTATGGTTTACGAGATACAACCTGATGATAGACTAGAGTACACCCCCAACGTCGGAGCGACTAATAGCCGCATTGCTATAACCTATCCGTAGTTTTGCTATAAGAGATTGAAAGACATAACTTATATGAAGCTAATGTAAAAATTCAATCTTTATTCCCACACTAAAGGATAGATTGTTTATAGAAATCCAGCAACTCTAACCCAGTGATTGCGGTGTTACTCAAGTATCTGCGCAGAACACAATTTCGTACATAAAAAAGCTACTGCGCAGCTTTAAGTAGAAATTTTTTCAAAGATAGATACAGATACCACATCAAGTTACCACAATCTGACAAATTTCTGCAGTAGACTTTCAACCTTATCACAATAGTGGAAGGTTAATGTTCGATTGGTAAAATTTGACAGATTCGGGTACCGTGACTTGGCGTCTGTACATTCGGCCCAGACTGTCAGACCTCGATTTCGATCTAGGACAATGTTCTATCTAGAACAAGGGCTTTTGAACTTCGCATTTTGACATTTTATTTTGTGAATGAAAAGATTTTTTTAAATTAATTTCAATCCGCCCAAGGCTTTTCTGTAGGGCTTATTAGAATGAATAAGAAAATGAAATAGGTTAATTCGTGTTGTGAATACAATTAAACTGTTAATTAAATGCTAATGGTTATTATTTACTTCTACCAGTGGTTTCGCACGCGTCCCGTGGGAACTACTGCGCGCACCCGGATAAAAAGTAGCCTATAGCCTTCCTCGATAAATGGGCTATCTAACACTGAAAGAATTTTTCAAATGGGACCAGTAGTTCCTGAGATTAACAAGTTCAAACAAACTCTTCAGCTTTATAATATTAGTATAGATTTGTGACAGTAAGTTTCAGTAGTTTTCACTCTCATCTTAACTAATATAATAAAAAGGAAACATTTTTTCGTTTGCACTGTAAAGGCTCCGATATACTGAACAGATATCAAAAATCCTTTCACTGTTGGGAAGCTAGACTATCCCCGAGTGACATAGGCTATATTTTATCCAGGTACGGGAAGCGGGGGAAACCGCAGGAAAACAGCCAGTTATGAATTTAATAGATTATTTGTGGTTTCTATCAATTATTGCTGATATTTCAAATATATTATTTATACAGCGCTTTCACAGCATTCTAGCATATTTTCCGCTCGGTTTTTCCGAACAGTTTGTAGAAAATTCGAGCGACAAAAGCGATAAGTGTAAAAGTGCTGTACCTAAGGCACTAGAGGTCAGATTGTAGCTATTTTACGCACGTCAATCGAATATAATTAGTTCAAATTCGCAAAATAAATAATTAATTGAAAATTATGTTGATGAAAAGGAAAACTAGCCTAAAGTTTGAATCACTTATCAGATAGTTTTGCTTACTTATTAGCTGTTTGTTTGTTTGTACCCTAAACAGCTTCGAAACTACTGAAACCATTTGAGAAAAACTTTTTCACTATTGATAATCTACACTATCCCCGGGTGACATAGGTTTTTTCCGGGTACGGAAAGTAGTTTCCACGGGACGCGGTTGAACGTGAAAAGCCATATGCTATGTATAGTCAAATAAACGGCCGAATCTACTTTTTTGATATATTATTTTTCGATTAATTGACCTTTTTTTTTAATTTTTATATTTTATTATTATTTGATACTTTCAAAAAACTTTGTCACCCTTATTTTCTCAAAAAAAACCTTACACAATATTTTGATTCATAATCGTCAGCCAAAAGCTACGCCATTGTCTTAGCTTAAAAATGTGCTCCAAGGACATATAGAGGTCAATATTTCGGAGTAAGTGAGTTGCAGTCATTACTCGTTATCCAAGTATGGGGGCCTACGTGAGATCCGTCATGTGGGACCCCTTGCAACTAATTATGTAAACAGCGAACGTCATATAACTATGGTGCTCTGAAGTTGGTTACTAGTGACTAGCAATAGTCAAAATGTATAAAGAAAGTATATTTGCGCATACGTGTTTAAGCAGCTGACTTTAGAGTGGCAAAGTTAAGTGAAGAAAGTTTCATTTTTTATACCAAATTGGAAAGAATCAGTCAAAAATTGTTTTAGCTTAGGTACTTCAGAAAGACAGAATATTGAATTCCGCAGTTAATAAGCCACATCTATACAAACAAACATAAATCTTCATATTATTGTATCTGTTTGAAGAATAAATTAGCACCGATGTGTGAATTACACTTTCTGATTAAATAATATTAGGATTAACGTATGTTACGATATTTGCATAAGTTCTTACAACTTAACATATTAATATTTATGAGCATCGAAACTGCATGCGGATCACAGAATACTGAATTTGGGAATTTTTATTTAATACTAGCTTCTGCCAGCGACTTCGTTCGCGAATCATATCGTTTATGCCAGCGACAACGGGTCGTCATAATCAAAGATGTTTCCCTTCACTGCACCCTTATTATATTATGGATGGATTAATTATTTTATTATAAGTTGTCAAAATTTAAAACATTTCTATGGCATTATCTGTGAGATAGCTATTTAGAACATTATCTGTAACCTGCGAAACTGGCCGATAAATTAGTATTCTATTTATAAATTAAGAATTCTTTAAAATAGAATATTATATTCTAATCTTGGAAACTACTAGTTTATGTTTTATTTATTCGAAAGATTTATCTAATATTTACATAATTTATTGAATAAATAAGAATAAACATTAATTGAGCCAAAATAAAAAGAAAAGAACTAATAATATTTATTTGTTTCTAAATAAGGATTATAATAATATATATATATTTTTTAAATAGACCGATTTGAAAAATTCTTTCAGCATTTGATAGTCCATTTATAGAGGAAGACTATAAGGCTACTTTTTATCAGGGTGTGTTCCCAAGTAAGCGCGGGTGTCTGTACAGTTAGTGTCAAAAGTAGCTAAGCAAATCAATATTTTAAAAGTGTCTAACAACGTCTAGGATCATAATTTCTTAATAACACAAACGCCAAAATTTGCTGAACATCCTAACCTTCAAAAAAAGTAGATGAGTAGTCCGGTAAGTTATTGACGAAACGGTGTGTAGCAGTTTTAGAAATTCTGATTTGTTCAGCTACTTTTGAAGCTGTACTGTACCACAATAATTTGATAAACTTAACTTCATGATAACAGTATTCACTATAATAGATAAAAGTTAAAATTTAAACTTGAAAAATAGCTGTCAGTTATAATAACACGCGTTTAAATATTAACCGTAGAGTTTTTCCGCGTCCAATAAGGTCCTCTTTGGTACAACGGGCGCATAGATAGAGCAATTACCTTTATAATACCTTTAGGGCCAGTTGCAGAGGTTCCAGATAAAGTTGAATATAGCTAACTGATGGATAACACCATAGATTTTTTTTTGATTTTGACTATTTTTATGACATTATCTGCCAGGTATCTATTTAGAACTTTTACAGCCAGTTTCCCAAGTTTCAGATAACTATCTAACAGATAATACCATACATAGTGTTTTTAGGGTTCCGTACCCAAAGGGTAAAACGGGACCCTATTACTAAGACTACGTTGTCTGTCTGTCTGTCTCCGGGCTGTATCTGATAAGCCGTGATAGCTAGAAAGCTGAAATTTTCACAAATGATGACGATGATGCCGCTATAACAACAAATACTAAAAAGAAAAAAAAAACTTAAATATCAAGAGGGGTCCCCATAGAATAATGGTACGGAACCCTTCGTGCGCGAGTCCAACTCGCACTTGACCGGTTTTTTTGTAATTTTGAGTACTTTTCACTGGCGTTATCTGCCAGATAGTTGTCTGGAACTTTATCAGGAACCTCAGTATTTGTCTAGTACTGGGCTCTTGTCAGTACATCGACGTAACACGTGGTCCAAAATCAATAGGTCAATAGCC
>NWSH02000572.1:142523-154166 GCA_002382865.2 Heliothis virescens
GAACTGATTGCTGTTCATCATTCCAAATTCAATTTTCGAATTTTTCTCCGTCGTCCTTCCTTTTTTCTCTTGAGGTTGAAACCTTTTTTGTTTTTAAGTTATTTTCGGCCAATGATTTTGTGTGCGCGCGAATCGAATTCGCATTGCGGTTAACACTAGTATCACTGTACAATTTGGTGTTCCAATGGATTGTTTTAAATTTCTTCTGTTTTTAAATTTATTGTTCGACTATGTCGGTAAGGCAACTGTTTTTTTTTCTTTTGCGTGTTACACCATGAGAATTTTTCTTCGAAAAAACTATGGCACTCCCAATATAGTGTTTCTTCAACTATGTTGACTTTTTAAGCACCAAGTTTTTGTGTTTAACTGATAAATATATTCCGGCCGAGCGGTGATGTGAGATTTCTTTTTGCGAAGTTTATTTCAGGTATTAACTTTTTGAAGAGCAACAAATTTTTTGGCATTTTGTCTCCGTGGTTATGTTTTGTTTTCTTCCTTTCGTCTTAAATAAACATTCTACGTAAGGCACTATTATATTTATTGTAGTTATTCACTTGTTCCCTTAATCTACTGGTTTATTTTATCTCTTTATCAATATTTGAAAAACACAAAAAATCTGTAAAGAGAAAAACCGAAGCAGGGAGAAAAATGTATTTGAAATTTAAAATAATTTTGAGGAAAAATTCTAAAATGCCAATTTGTTGTCGTTTACAAAAGATTTTAGCTAACCGAACAGTACTGCTCAATTATCTAAAATCCGTTATCCGAATTTACGTGGAACACTAGATTTAAATTTTAAATGTAGAAGTCGTTAGACGCCACCACGTTCCATTTCCAAAAAAGAGAATAATTGCTGTCACTGTAGCACTGTTAGGCACTGTCACTTGTTTTGTGGAAAATAACAATACGTGATCACCTCACTGCTGGAAAAATTTGTACGTTAGTCGTTTGTACTATAGGTTGTTCACAAGTCGGCTTCGCGACGGCAACTGGCGAGCTCGAAGATGTTGACGCCAGAGCGGCCCGAACGTGACTGACGCATTGACGAATCTTCGGTCAGGCTCACGAAAAAATTATATATTTTTTCATTCCGACCGAATAATCAACTTAGCTCATAGCGATAGTTCAGTCGCCCCGGCGCGGCGCAGACTACGATGGGAAAAATTCTCCTTCAATATTCATCTTTAAGGGGAATTTCCTTGAGGTGCGGCAATTAGCACTCCAGTACCTCCCAAATAACCTAACCGATGTACGGAAACGTGTGTAATTACAGTGTAATTAAGAGACAAAATTGCCCATCAGTGTGCAAACGGATCACAAGGCGGTACTTGCTTGTGTGCGTATGACGGTGTCGTGTACAGATATAGCGGCGCGCGCACACTAGCTCGCGGGCGTCACAGCAGTTCATTGACCCGGGACCCAAACAAAGTAGATTTCGGTGAAATGCTGTTGAACTCTAGTTTTGAATGTGGAATCACTGGGCGATATTACGTCGCCGCCTTTCCTGGCGAATTTTTTCGCCAGCGATTCGAATATTCTTTTTTCAAAAAAGAGGATTCTCTGCTTTTTACGCGTGCTAATCGTAATTGCTGGCTGACAATGATATTGAAGAGATAATTCGAAATTGGAATCGTACTCTTTATCTTTTAAACGATAAAGTCTATGCTACTTCTAACTAGCAGTTGTGACGTCATTGACGAAAATTGTGTGTTTTCATGTACTTTATTAGTAATAGTTACATTAATCTCACTAGTTAATAATTTTAGAATATATTTATTTACAAATAAATCGTTAGTTAGATACGTTACCTGAAGCTGAAGTTTTTTCAACTGTTAAAAGGTCAATGACCCGGGAAAAATGTGCCGTCAACCGCAAATACAAAATGTAGGCAATTTTGTATAGTTGCGCGTTAAGTGTTTTTTTGTTTACACGAATTATTTTCCTTTTGCAACTAATAATTATTACGCATCATTATGAAATTCGCGAAAAAAATTTTTTTTAAACTTTTGTTTCTTAATATCTAACTGCGGAATTCAATATTCTGTCTATCTCTGGATATGCTTACTAGAGATAGAATTTAGACATTAGCCCCATACAAGTAGTATCAAATTCCTATCTCTAGTAAGCAAATCCAGAGATAGATAGGTTATTGGGAACGGCCGTAAGTGTTTATCGGAAATGATTTTCTATGTTATCTGTTAAAAAAAATATGACCTTTACCTATGGTTCAATGACTCTATGGTTCCTAATGATCATACTTTGGGATAACGTTTTTTTTTTGACGAAAATCAACGCTATTATCGGAAAAGGAAGTTGTTTATCAAAAATTAACATTATTATGATTGACTTTTAATGTTTTAGAGGTCATTATTTCAATCAAACAAAAATATATTTTTAAATTCTGTTCTGTGACATAATAATTGGTGGAAAAAACTTTTACTCCCCGAAATTCGGTCAATACCTTCCCATTTAAGATTCAATTAAGGATCAAAAACCAAAATAAGCTGTCACTTCTAAAACCACAATAAATAGAAAAGACAGCAACTCAAAAACGTTACCTACTTTTTCAACAAACACCATCAGAAACCATTCAGTAATTTCAACACACCTCCGAATTCAAAACTCAAACATCACTTTAGAAGAAAAACTCCCCAAAAATGGGAAACACTCCCTCAAAATGGGAAAACTCCCTAAAATGGGTGAAAAAATAAAAGTAAATAACCCCTAGAGGGAAGCCGGCGACCTTGCGTTAGAAAGGGACGGGGCACGTGACGTCACTTGTCGCTATCTCGCTCTATCATACAGGCTATTGACCTATTGATTTTGGACCACGTGTTACGTCGATGTACTGACAAGAGCCCAGTACTGGACTACTACAGAGGTTCCTGATAAAGTCCCAGATAACTATCTGGCAGATAATGTCATAGAAACGTACGTAGTCAAAATTAGAAACATTTGTATGGCATTATCTGTTAGATCTGGAACTTGGGAAACTGGCCGTAAAAGTTCTAAATAGATACCTGAGAGATAATGCCATAAAAATGTAGTCAAAACGAGAAAAAATCTATGGGATTATCGGTCAGATGACTATCAGGAACTCTATCTGAAACCTCTGAAATTGGCCCTAAAGGTATTACAAAGGTAATTGCTCTATCTACGCGCTGGTTGGACCATCAATGATGAGACCTTACGGGACACGGAAAACTCTATGGTTAATAATCAAACGTGTGTTAAGTCTGACATTTATTTTATCTAGTGAATACTATTATCATGTACTAGCTTCTGCCAGTTTTGTGGTACTAGCTTCTGCCAGCGGTTTCACCCGCGCTCACTTTACTACGAACTACTCAACGCACCAGCCTATAGCCTTCCTCGAAAAATGAGCTATTTCAGGTTGAAAGAATTTTTCAAATCGGTCTGTTTCAAAAAACGGATGTTTAATAAATTTAAGTAATTTAATTTGATAAATAGAAATAAATAAATATTATTAGTTCTTTTCTTTTTTATTTTAGCTCTATTAATGTTTATTCTTATTTATTCAATTAATTAAGTAAATATTAGAACAATCTTTCGAATAAATAAAACATAAATTAGTATTTTCCAAGATTAGAATATAATATTCTATTTAAAAGAATTCTTTATTTATAAATAAATAGAATACTAATTTATAGGCCAGTTTCTCAGGTTACAGATAAAGTTCTAAATAGCTATCTCACAGATAATGCCATAGAAATGTTTTAAATTTTGACAACTTATAATAAAATAATTAATCTATATCTTATAATATAAAAATGAATCGCTAAATGTGTTGGTAAGCGCATAACTCAAGAACGGCTGGACCGATCGGGCTTATTTTGGTCTTAAAATGTTTGTACAGATCGAGGGAAGGTTTAAACGATGAGAAAATATGATTATGTATAAAAAAAAACAGGATTCGCGTACGAAGTCGCGGGCAGAAGCTAGTTCATAATAAATCTGTAGAGAGGTCAATTCTGTATATGAAATATATTTCCAAAATAACCATCAGGGGGCAATTAGGGATCGATACTAAACAGTGAAGGGAAAGATCTTTGATTATGACGACCCGTTGTCGCTGGCATAAACGATATGATCCGCAAACGAAGTCGCTGGAAGAAGCTAGTATTAAATAAAAATTTACAAATTCAGTATTCTATGATAATCCGCATGCAGTTTCGATGCTCATAAATATTAATATGTTAAGTTGTAAGAACTTATGCAAATGTCGTAACACACTTTAATCCTAATATTATTTAATCAGAAAGTGTAATTCACATATCGGTGCTAATTTATTCTTTAAACAGATACATATGAAGATTTATGTTTGTTTGTATAGATGTGGCTGATTAACTGCGGAATTCAATTTTCCGTCTATCTGTGGATTTGCTTACTAGAGATAGGACTTTGACATTACTTTTCTCATCTGCTTAGCCTTTTCCCAAATACGTTGGGGTCGGCTTCCAGTCTAACCGGATGCAGCTGAGAACCAGTGTTTTACATGGATGCGACTTGGCAACTGACCTCACACAACCCAGGTTACACCCCGTGGCAACGCTGGCACCTTGGTAAAGAGGCTGTTGCTCAAGAACTTTCTGGCTTCTGTAGCTACCCAGTAACGACTGCCAAAGATGATGATCAAGATGACAGCGCGGAAGGAAGACGCCACCAGTTATCGTTGCTATCTCGAAACGAGGAAGAACTCGACTTATCGACAAGAATAGGTCACTCCATCCCACGGACCGACCGCACCAAGCGTTGCTTAACCTTATGATCGATCGATCCGCGCGGCTTTGACTTAGCCACAAGCTCTTCCGATAGTCTCGATAAGTGGGCTATCTAACACTGAAATAATTTTCCAAATTGGTCCAAAAGTTTTTGAGATTATCGCGTTTAAACAAACATACTTTTTGGCTTTATAATAAGTACATATAGGTTTATCACGCGTGAAAATATAAATATTTATGTATATGCAAGATTCAGTTCTGTAACAAGCTAAAACAATTTTTGACTGATGCCTTCCAATTTGGTATCAAAGTGAAACTTTCTTCACTTAACTTTGCCACTCTAAAGCTGCTTAGCCGCGTATGCGCAAATATTATTTCTTCATACATTTTGACTATTGCTAGTCACTAGTAACCAACTTCAGAGCAGCACAGTAATATGACGCTTGCTGTATACATGATTAGTTGCAAGGGGTCCCACATGACGGATCTCACGTAGGCCCCCATAGTTGGGTAACGTAATGACTGCAACTCACATACTCCAAAATATTGACCTCTATATGTCCTTGGAGCACATTTTTAAGCTGAGACAATGGCGTAGCTTTTGGCTGACGATTATGAATCAAAATATTGTGTAATGTTTTTTGAAAAAATATGGATCATCAAGAAAGGTTTTCGAAAATATCAAATAATCGAAAAATAATATATCACAAAGTAGATTCGGCCGTTTATCTATACTAATATTATAAAGAGGAAAACTTTGTTTGTTTGTTTGGTTGTAATGAATAGGCTCAAAAACTACTGGTCCAATTTTAAAAATTCTTTCACCATTCGAAAGCTACATTATCCACGAGGGACATAGGCTATATTTTATCCGGGTACGGGCAGTAATTCCCACGGGATCCGAGTGAAACGGCTAGTTTGACTATACATAGCATGTGGCTTTTCACGTTCAACCGCGTCCCGTGGAAACTACTTCCCGTGCCCGGAAAAAACCTATGTCACCCTATCCCCGGGTGTATTATCAATATTGAAAAAGTTTTTCTGAAATGGTTTCAGTAGTTTCGAAACCTTTACGGTACGAACAAAACCATGTTCCCTCTTTATTATATAAGTTGAGAGTCAATACTACTGAAACTTAATGTCACAAATAAATAATAACCATTAGCATTTAATTAACAGTTTAATTTTATTCACATCACGACTTATCTTATTTCATTTTCTTATTCATTCTAATAAGCCCTACAGAAAAGCCTTGGGCGGATTGAAAAAATTAATTAAAAAAAGAAATATTTTCATTCACGAAATAAAATGTCAAAATGCGAAGTTCAAAAGCCCTTGTTCTAGATAGAACATTGTCCTAGATCAAAATCTAGGTCTGACAGTCTGGGCCGAATGTACAGACGCCAAGTCACGGTACCCGAATCTGTCAAATTTTACCAATCAAACATTAACCTTCCGCTATTGTGATAAGGTTGAAAATCTATTGAAGAAATTCGTCAGATTGTGGTAACTTGATGTGAAAAAGTTGCTGCTTATTAAGCTGCGCAGTAGCTTTTTTAGGTACAAAATTGTGTTCTGCGCAGATACTTGAGTAACACCGCAATCACTGGGATATAGTTGCTGGATTTCTATAAACAATCTATCCTTTGATTTGCGATCAAAGATTGAATTTTTACGTTAGCTTTATATAAGTTATGTCTTTCAATCTCTTATTGCAAAACTACGGATGGGTTATAGCAATGCGGCTATTAGTCGCTCCGAAGTTGGGGGTGTACTCTAGTCTATCATCAGGTTGTATCTCGTAAACCATAATAGCTAGAGAGATGAAATTTTTACAAATGATATATTTCTGTTGTCGGTTTAACTAAAATTAAAATTTTAGGGGGCTCCCACACAACAAACGTGATTTTTTCTACAGAACCCTTCGTGTGCGATCCCGACTAGCCCTTAGCCAGTTTTAGGGTTTCGTAATCCATAGTTTTTCTACTATTATGAATTAAAAAGTAGCTAGTAGTGTAAAAGTTTGTTTGGGAGAGAATTTTTGCAATGTGAGCCCTGGATTTGGGCGTGGTTCTAGCTGGATTAATATGTATTATAAGGGACTGGTTACATGGATATAGGGTAAGGGACCCATTTGGGCACGGGTTCTATAGTACTTGAAATAATCCTGTCCTTATATAGTGTTATAGATGCGAATGTATGTTTGTATGTTACAACATTGTTACTCAAAGTCAATTAAGAAGATATTAATAATAGACTTGCTATAGAGTTGGGATCTTAAAGGTCGGATGAAACCGCAGGAAAGAACTGATTTGGTGATGCACAGCACATCAAGTTACCACAATCTGTCTAATTTCTGCAATGGATTTTCAACCTTATCACGATAGTGGAAGGTTAATGTTCGACCGGGAAAATTTGACAGATTCGGGTAGGTGAACTGTTGTCGTCTGTACATGGAATTGAACATTTTGTATTTGAAAATTATTTGAAAAGAATCAAGGACGTAAATTATCTCAACTAAATTTATAGTAAATTTGTTTCATTCAACGCCGCCATAACAAAAAAGAGTATAAAAAAAAACAATAAAAAAATGGCAATCCCAAAATTCAAATTCAGAACTGTAAATTGAGCCACAAGAAAAAAAGCAGGAAAGAATTTCAAATTAACCAAAGAACGTTGAGAATTTCAAATTTCGAACCAGATATAGTTCGTACGTTGAACTTCCAGCTTTTGTTGGGTTTTTCATGACATACAATATTTTAAGTCTACGTAACAGCCGCAAGGGTCGATCGATCATAAAGGATCAAAAACAACGCCTGGCGCGATCGGTCCCTGGATAGATGGACCTGTCATAAGGAGTTTTTCCGTGTTTAGGAACGAACGTTAAATTATTGTGGGTACAACCTGTAAGACAGGGGTTACACGATCAGTCTGGCATCAGTCCAGTTCATCAGTCTGGTCATGAATGATGGGAGAATGACCGTGTAACCGGGTGACTGACGGACTGATGGTCCAAAATGTACCGTGTTTTTTGTCCGTCAGTCTGAGACTGATGCCAGAATGACGCCAGACTGATCGTGTAACCCCTGTCTAGGTACTTCTTTGGTAGAAGCTGATGCGGCAGAAATATAAAACTACCTATCCTTTTAGCCAGTGCTACAAAAACTAAATTACCCGAACTGGGAATTGAACCTACTACGTCAAACTAAGCCAAGCTTCCAAATTCACCCTGATTGTCCATTCTAATAAGGGAAAATTACAATGACAAAAAAGAACAGCTCCGAGTTCTAAATTCAAATTGTCATGACCAATTCACCCCCTACTACCCGGGGTTCAACGTAACGGGTTGGGGTCAATAAGTTCACACGATCCGCGGGTCAACAAACGACCTAAGTGACATACTATTTCAAATTCTCGTGTTCGATTTTCGGCGTGTACTATTCGAATTTCGAACGCTCGGAGGTTTTGACTAAAAGTTTCTATATTCAAAATTAGCCTTGACTTATTGCAAAAATGACTTTGCTTTTGTGCCGGCCAGTATCACAGGTTCCGGAAATAAGAAATTGAAAAGTTGTCAAAATCACATTTCTATGACGCTATCTGTCAGATAGCTATCTAGAGCTCTACCTGGAANAGTTTCCATATGCAAAAGCAGCCTTGACTTGAAGATGGCCTTAATTGCAAAAATGGCTTTGCTTTTGTGCCGGCCAGTATCACAGGTCCCGGAAATAAGAAATTGAAAAGTTGTCAAAATCACATTTCTATGACGCTATCTGGCAAATAGCTATCTAGAGCTCTACCTGGAACCTATGGAAGTGGCTGTAAATCTCACAATGTTGTAGTTACCGAATTTTTTTTAGTAAGATACTAGTTATTTGTATGTTTGTAGATGCGGATCTTACTAGAAATTTCTGCGTTTAGTGAGAAACGGTTCCATCTGCTACGAAGCAGTTCTGTTAAGCGTGCCTTGAGATAGTGTCCAGTTTAGCAGATGGAATCAAAATCTTACATAAGGCACCAACACTGAATAAGAAAATCTTTCCTGAACCATTTTTCTAACATTTTTGAAACTATCCCACAACGCACTGAAAGTTTCCTCAACAACATTTAAATTGATATTTTGAATATTCGTAAACTCGTATTAATTAAGACAAAGAGTCTCTTTACATTTCAAATAACGGTATAATTACTTTACTTTAACTAACGATAAGAATTATCCTCAAAATACGCATTTAAACCACGTAGCAACAAAAATTGGCGCCAAGCTGGCCCAACATTTCACCAACTTCGAATTTTAAGAGAACCACCTTTGCGCCAAACATTTGGCTGTATTGGCCCAACATTCCACCAACTTCGAATCTTAAGAGAACCAGCATTTGAAAAGAGAATCGGACATCCGATCTCAACGAAAAGAACATTAATCTCGTCTAACAAATCGCCAATCGATATGAGTCGCGCTATCGCTACGATTTGCGGTTCGACGCTCGGCCAACGAACCCCGAAAATGTCGAGTTCATTGCCTCGTCTAGCGGCGGCCTAACGTTTGAATCGCGATGCATTCGCCAATTCTATTCGTTAGAATTTGAAATTTTTCGACGTTCCATGTACGAATTTGAATTTGGAAGTTTCCAGCTCTGACCACACACCAAGAAGCTATTAGTGTAGGTTTGGAATGGACACTAACGTTAAGAACTAAAGATACATATAAAAATCAAAGTCCCGACTCATTCACTGACTCATCAACGGGATCCCAAACCCTTGAACCTGTAAAGCTGAAATTTGGCACACAGGTTCATCTTAAGACTCACGCGAAATAAGAAAGGATTTCCCGAAATTCCCACGGAAACGGAAAACAACGCTGGCAGAAGCTAGTTTCCAATAATGTTGACAGTATTGTGTTGCCATGTGACTGATATAAAAATTTAATCATCACCAACATTGGTGAAAGTCTTTGTTTAAGCCGTTATCAAAGATAAAATTAATAGGCATATTTCATTCTAGTACACCAGACATGCAAAATCATTCAAAATTGTTATCATTACATCTGCAGGCCTTTTTATCAAAAAATTGTCGTCAAAACAACAATAACGGAATTGAGGCCGTAGACAGTATAATAATTTAATCTTACGCAGATATTAGATATGAAATGCCTTATAAAAAAGAAAAGGCGGTAATTTCGCGCTTAATCTAAACATTGGAAAACAAACAATAAAATTTGTTAACCCGGTTTTCGTAATTCGAACGTCATGTGATATCGCGGCTCTGAGCGTATCTATCTGCTATTTCGAAAAAGGAACGACTTTTGTTTTTTTTTTGTAAAAAAGTATTGGGTTTTAGTATGTACAATAACCAAAGTAATTAAAAGGTTGGGCGTACTTATTACTTTTTATGTCAGGGAAATTAATTAATCTTTATCTAAACTCATATTATAAAGCTGAAATTTGTTTTTTTGAACGTTCAAAACGCAGGAACTACAGGACCGATCCAAAAGAAAAAACAGTGTTAGATAGTCCTTTTAACGAGGAAGGCTATAGGGTAATTATTTCCCGAGTGCGCGAAGTCATTCCCACGGGACGCGGTTGAAACTAGCCAGTAATAAGTACAACCAGATAAACATATTTTTTATTACGTATTACAAATCGGTTTTATTTTCTGCATTGTAGTAGCTATCTCGATTAAATGATTGATGAAACGTTTTCAAACTTTTTTTTCATCTAAACATTCAGCCTGTAAACTAGGTTTATGATGCGACTTCCGCACACACTGGCAAACACGTGTTTATAGTTTACACTGAGTTGTGAAAAAAACGACCCAGTATAAACATCTCACGCGCCGCTCAATTTTCGGACTAAACTAGATTTTAGCTGTTTTATTTCTTACGAAGATGTATCTAAAAGCCGTCAGTTATCAACTAGATAGATATTTTCTAATCTATCTCCGGTCGTGTCGGATTGCCGTCCCATCGGGTTATGAGAGTGAGGGAATAGGAAGTGCACCTGTGTCAGCGCAAATACTTGTGCACTATAATATATCATGCGTAGCTGATGTCCTTATATGAGAACAGCCGCCGTGGCCGACAATCGGCTAGGACGCCATCATCACCATCAGATATTTTTTCCAAATGAAAATCATGAAGCATTTATTCAAAGTAGGCTGAAAAACAGCACTTTAAGAACTTTAAAATGAAGTGAGACANACTTGTGCACTATAATATATCATGCGTAGCTGATGTCCTTATATGAGAACAGCCGCCGTGGCCGACAATCGGCTAGGACGCCATCATCACCATCAGATATTTTTTCCAAATGAAAATCATGAAGCATTTATTCAAAGTAGGCTGAAAAACAGCACTTTAAGAACTTTAAAATGAAGTGAGACAGCCCCAAAAACGCCCGCCCTTCACCACTTCCTATGTGTTTTTGCTGGGAAGATGAGGTGGTGCAACTTCTAACTACATGCTACTGAGTAATTGGTACTCAGCTTTACAAAGGGTGCTTAACAAAGCTTTACAGTCTAGGTAATGGGTAACTTGGTAACAATGGTGGTCATATTCATTGGTTTCTGGTTTCTATTGTATCCCAAAAATAAAAATTTCATGCCGTAGAAACTACTTTCAGTATCTGGATAAAAATGAATATCCGGGGTAGCTTCCCAAACTGAAAAAAAATATAAAATCGTTTCAGAAGTGTCGAAGCCTTTATAATCCAACATTTCCTCTTTATAATATTAAGTATAGCTTTAATTCAATAATAACGAGAATTGTACACACAGCTAAGTAAAATATGAACAGACCAGAGACCTTCTGCCAAGTAAAACCTGTAACGACTGTTTCGCTGACATCAACCACCACAACCCAGCTATCCGGGCAACCTGGCACCCCTTGGCAAGACTGGTTGTCAGA
>NWSH02000572.1:154266-176116 GCA_002382865.2 Heliothis virescens
AGCACAAAAATAACGCTCTATGATAATACCTTAAGACTCAATTTAATTAAAATGTAATAAACAGCATTTTTCACAATAAACAGTCATTATTTCTTCATCAAAAACACGAAATTAAATAAACAGCTTCGAGTTATCAAACAACAAAAAAAAATGCCGTAAAAAATCGCTATTTAAAAACAGAATCTAATGTTCTAATCTTAAAAATAAAAACTGCGTTACTAAAAAAAAAATAAGCAAAATTGTCAAAACGTTTCATAATTAGAACGAACTCGTGATGTCGTCGACCCGTGACGTCACGTGACGTATGCTGTCACTTTTATTTTAGGGCGCGTTCAAATGAATGGTTTTGTTAGCATACTTTCAAACAACTTATTAAAATTTCTCAAAAGTTAATTGTTTTAGGGAGTGGGAAACAATTATTCGAGCAATTTCAGAAATTTGAAACAGAAAGGTTTCCCTTTCGATTTTTGGAGTGGAATTTGAAAAAGCGTTTTGGGTTTTTACCGTCGAGATGGCATTAGGGTCAGGGGGACAAGGTGAATTGAAAGTTAACTATCACTTTCCCTGTTTATTAGGTCATAACATTGTACGTTAGTTCAAAATTGATAATAGTTCCACCTCTTTCTTAAAATAAGATCTTTTTACTGTCATGGTCAGTTTCTGTTAGACTACTGCTAGCTTGGACAGAGCACTCAGCTGTTACTTTAGCTCTCTTTCAGCCACCTAGCATCAAGGGGCTCAAAATTCTTCCGTATAGAAAAATTTATAAACAATATTTTAAAAGTTTAAGAACAAGCTGACTGTATAACCACTTAGCTTTTATATAAACAATAGCACATAACTCTCTTCTAATATATAAACTATTATTATCGTATTACGAACTAGTAAGAAGTAGTTTGAAATAGGAGACTACAAAATGTTTTATGTTTAACCGTACAATGGACCTCCTTGTTATACTAAGGACTCTATTTCTGGCCAGTTATAAAAACGTTACGTTAGACCTTTTTTGTTTAGAGTTTCGAAAACAATCTTTCTGGTGTCGATAGAATGAACTGATCTGTCAGAATTAATAAAAGTACTTTTTAGATAAAAATATACTGGGCCTTATTTTTATATCGATGGGAAATCATCAGTATGACCCCTCCCGCTGTGGGTGACAGCGGAACGGAGTGTCAGACTTTTACTGACTAAAACCCACCGTGTTCCTTCGGGAGCCCTTTGTGTGCCTAATATACTGGGCCTTAAGTAATTAAAAGTCTTAAATTGCAACTTAATAAATTTTAAATAACTAGCCATTTTTGTTCAAAGTACTGCACCATTTTTATTTAAAAAGTCAATACACTTGCAAAAACTACGGTTTCACAATATAAAGTCAAGAAATTCCTCATTACTAAGCCAAAGACTGTATGAAAATGATTCATTTAGTTACTAATAATTACTTAGTCATCATTTCATTCAAATACATGCAGTTCGTTAACCTAAGCACTCTGAAAAATGTAACTGTCATCATTGAGTATCGGCCATATTGGTTCTTATTCTAACGTTCAAAGGTCCGTTGCAAAACTTCTAGATTTTTGTTAGTCTTGTCTATGATGGAAATGTTATTTAAAAATAGAACTAGGTTTATGTTTTTTAATAGGAGCATTTTTGTGGACGTTTATGATTGACAAATAAATACTTCTGGTAAATGAGTATTTTTTGTAGTGAGAAAGTTCTAGACCTTTCTAATTTTATGACTAGGTATAAGCCTACATCCGACCCAGATCTAGGTTACACTGATAAACATGTTTTGTTATATTTCACTATCGCAATTTATCTGTCTAGCCGTCTGGCCGTTTATCAAAGGCTTTCCTCCCAAAAAAATAGTTTTTTTCAAACAGTTACACACAAATCGAAAACAAAATCAGCCGTGAAACGAAACGTTTTGACAGACGTGACAGCTCAGAAAACAGTCTTCAAACTGTAAACAAAGCCATTATAAAAAGACCTATCATTCCGAACAAGTTCAAACATACCAGAGCTCAATATACATTTGTCAATTATAACGGTCAACCAACCATAATAAGCTGATCTATTAAACCTCACATTCTTTTACCCATCAAAGGTCAAAGTAAAATGGTTACGCCTAAATATAAAATGAAAAGCACGCGGTATCGAGGTCAGTGACCTGTGATGTCACTAAACGTAGGTAATTTTGAATACAGAAACGCGTCCGTTCGCGTTACGTATGTGAATTCGCGATACGATCTGTAATGCGGTTTGTTTGACCGATAATATCGGTCATTGCCTTGACTTGATAATGAATCAGTGTTGTGATATTTTTGTAGGCTTGGTTCGGGCTTACGTTCTTTTTTTTATCATATTTTTTTAGTTTGATAAACGATGATATTGTAGACAAGCGCGTTGTTCAATAATGATGTTTTAAGAAGTAATTACGTCAGTTATTTTGTCTATGGTTTTTGTCGATGCGCCTTTTTGGTAAAAACTTTTTTTTTAAATTGTCTTTGATTCACATGTCTGGGTCATTAACAAAGCTTTCAGGACATTTACCTTTTAGCGATAAAAATGTACAACAATGCAAGTTTATTTTCATTTAAGGATAAAATAATAATTATATAAACCGCATAACGAGTTATGAACAACGCAATCAATATTATAGAATTTATATTTAATTTTTGCACCAAGTTGATAGTAATAGAATTTGAATATAGAATTGTCGTATATGCCTCCTTAAACGCGTTATTTTTTTTTTGTATTTCGAAATTCGAACAAGCAAAAGCGTCTCCAGTATTCAGCCTATAAACGTAAAGAGGAATGATATCACCCGCCCAGAATTTCCTGGTAATAGCTATTTCTCATTTCTCCTATCTGAATATTTTCGATATGATTACGTTGTAAATATTTATGTATGAAGACTTATTATATTGGTATAGATTATGATAATCTGTATTATTTTATGTAACAATATTAAGAGGCAAGGTCGTTCTTTGACTTTCAATATTACATGTATGCTTGAAGTAATTTGTATTCACAATATCTGAGTCAGACAATAATGTATAATGAGAGTGTACGTATACTTTATTCAGGGATTTTTTGATCTATACATGGCTATTATGAGCACTACAGATTCATAAAAAACTGAATTGCTACAAGAAAATTCAAAATGGATGACATTGACAGCTAAAATTTTGACAATAAATCGAGCAGAGATTAAACATTTGAAATTCGAATACAAAATGTTTACTTTTTATTTCATTTACTGCACTGTTCTCATTTCAAATCCTAATGCTTCGTTCAGACACAATTATTACTTGCATTCCACACTAGCATGCCAGTAGCAACTTTGATTAAAAATAATAAAAAGTACCTATTTTATTTTATGCCTTTAATGCACAATACCAGACAGGTCATTTAAAACTTGTGCAACGATAGAAGAATGCGATTACAATACATTATTGAAACAATAGAGTTCGGTGACCGGTAACAGCTGATCTGAAGCCAAAAACTATATTTAAAAGCGATTTATTAATTATAGAAGGCTGTTTGTGTGGTTTCCTCGGTCTGGGGTTTTTGTTAAAAATAGTATACGTGTAGTTTTGTAAACATTGGTTGAAAAAGTTGTAGTTTTTTGTGGGAAAATGAGTCACAATGTTTTTTTTGTTCATATTGATATTATTTTGTTTATTTTAATATTTTTCGGCGTTACTTATTTTTTTTCATAAATCGTAGTATTAGCATTTTCCACCATGCTCTAATGTAGCAAAAAAAAACTAAACACGATACTTCATTTTAAAAAAATATATTTTCCCAAAATTTACTCCTTGAATGACCTTTAGAAATCCGATTTTTCATGACCGATACTAAAATGATTTATTAAATAATGCTGATAGCAGCTTATAATCTTTGGACATACATTGATTGCCATTACAAGACATATTGGTTGTGACACATTGCATCACGTTGCACCTCTTATTATGCAATTATACTCTTTTGCAATCAGTGTTGATGAACTTATAATGCTGAGTTCGCTATTAAATAACTTTCTTTTTATTTTATTTTCCTGTATTATTATTGTAATTAAAAAAAAAAATTAAGGTAAATCGTGAAAATGATTTACTTTTGGGATTGTTTTATGAAGTTTATCATATTTTAGGAAATTCGAAATTTACGCTATGGGAGTCATAGAATAAAGCCATAAATTATCAAGATTCTGAAGTAAATGTTGAAACGTAACGAGATAATAGGCAATAAAATTCAATGTAAACATTAATATTGGATTTTTTTTTATTTCTTGAGCCAAGGCACAGAGTCATTTATTAAGTCAGTCGTACTGACAATATGTGGCCGGGACCAACCTACTGGCAAAAACACCCCTCACTCGTACAATACATGTTATTAATAAAATTCACAATAGGATCGACATATTTTCGTGTAATCTGAGTGAATTCACAATAGTTTTATTAAATTTTATTAGCTAATCTATTTAATTTGTATTGTTAATATTATTAAGTTATACTACTATTGCATTGGGCATGTCCTGTTATGATAGCTTGCTGTAAATAAATAAATAAATAAATATGTTTAGCTTCTGGCCCATTCATTAAATATTAAAGAATTGTAAAATGTATTCAAAATTTATATATTGATCAACTGGTATAATGCATGTGAATGAAACGAGCGTCACAGAATATTCTAGCAAAAAAAAGAAAAAGATAAAATAGAAACAATTTCTCGCCTCACATTCGAATTTCGAACCAGCAAATACAAAATTAATTTCGCAACAAATTGTTGTTTCAAATTAAACTTTATCTCAAAGTGATAGAGTCGTATTCCCGAATTAAGGGGTGTCACAATGAAGTTGTTTGAAGCGCTAGTTCGGACAACCGCGGGCATTGAACCCTGACGTAAGCCGTTAGATTAAAATTTAAATTTGGTACTAGACCCACGGTTGGTGCGTGTACTTTATTTTTAAGTTTTTAGCGCAATTACATTCTATTTTTGAAATTAAATTTTCTTGAACTCAACATTACTCAATTTTTATACCTAAAAGTTATATTCTCACTGAAAAAACTTGCTTTAAATGAAGAAAAATATAGGAATTCTCTTCTAAAGTATAGAACACATTTAAATTAAGAATTAATCTAAAAATAACTTAGCAGCCCTAAGACTGCCTTGTTGAGGCTTCAAAAGGTCATTGAACTGTGACGTATGGTGGGTGTGTAAAGCATAGTATTGAATGCAAATTGAAAATCGAATAATATAATCAACGATTGTCAAGTGTAGTCGACTAAAATATCTATGGTTTTGTTGTGTTGCCTTGTCAAACGGATTAGGGATAAAAATAGCCATTATATTATTTATCCTACGGCTATTGTAAGGTTCATTAAGAAAAACTTGACTAGGAAGTCTACATTAATGAAAAAGATGCAAGATAAAAAGAAGACGGACTTTTTCTAGATATCTCTTACATAACCGACCATTATCAAAAGAAAAATAAATCTTTTTAAAAAGAATATAATACCTACCTATACTTAAGATTTTCATAGGAGTTTTCCATTCTTATAGTTTTGCTAATACCTAACAGCTTATTGGAATCTTAAAAGAAAAATAATTCAGCAGTGACTAGGTATCAGTCATCCGTTGAAAAGAAAAATTAAAATTCGAATAGGAAAATAGAAGAAGTACGTTAACACATTTCCTTTTAAATTTGGAACCCGATCGCCATATTGCAAACAAGCGAATCGAACGCTCCAAAATTCGAATACCATTCTTTTTTCAAACCCATCAAAACAAAAACTAAATCACAGCATTGCATAACTGTAAATCCTAAACGTTCCAAATTCAAAAGGCTAACCGTTGTATGACGTAGCGGGGCGTGATACATTCCGAACATGCTCGGTCGGTGGCCGGTGACGTCATAATCAGCTGAGCCGTGCGACAGAGACAGATATATATGTTTGTATCTCTTTTAGTAGTGGGTGGAAACTGCTTGGTCGATATTGATGTGGTTTGATACTGTATATTTTTTCATTTGTATTTCTTTAAAAGAATCATTTGTATCGAAATATCTATACTAGTCTATACTAGTAACATAAAGCTGAGGAATTTGTTTGTTTGTTTGAACGCGCTAATCTCAGGAACTACTAGTCTGATTTGAGAAATTCTTTCAGTGTTGGATAGCTCATTTATCACGGAAGGTTATAGGGTACTTTTTATCCGGGTGCGCGGGGCTGTTTCCACGGGACGCGGGTGAAACCGCTGGCGAAAACTAGTCCTTTTATAAAATTTAAATGAGTGATGGTTACCCATCCATTTTGTGATTATGATAGATAAAACTTTTACTTTATACTAGTTTAACTTAAGTGTTGTCGTATTTAAGCAAAATTAATAGTTATTTCGAAAAACTTACGAAATCTCTCGTTTAAACAAACAAACAAAAGGATATTGCAAAGATTGTCGTTAACGAAATTGTCAACAGTTTCGTAAAACGGAACGTTACAAACTATTGTTTTTGAGTTCCGTTTTACGGAATGTTTTACACAATTATTGTTAGTTTATACGCATAGTTCAGACGCCAGCAGGTCAAACAGCCCGAATCTGTCAAATTTTACCAATCGAACATTAACTTTCCACTATTGTGATAAGGTTGAAAATCTATTGAAGAAATTTGACAGATGAGGTCGATTGATGTGCTGTCTATCAGGATAGTAAAAAACATGTTTTTTCCTTTCTTGGTAGTCGGGTAAAAATATTGTTTTTACTTTTAGTTTTACTTCCATCATGTAACATTATAGTTATTTGGATTTATTCAAATTGAAGATGCCTAAATTAATAATATTACGAGTTTATCCTAAATAAATGATAGCAATGACATTTATAACCTATCTAATATTGTAAATTGGTTTTTAACGACATTTCTCATTAAAATCTTAATGAACGTGACACGTGTAAGAATGGATTTTAAAATTTTCCCCTTTTACAATTAGTGACTTATTTTCTTAATTAAATTTGAAGCAAAATATCTCATTTTAATAAATCCCAGCTAAAATTGAATTGTGTGGATGTCAAGTGTGAATTTCTTATGAAACGGCGACACCAATTTTAATGAAACTGATTATATGACTACAAAAATTATTATAAAAAAACACATAAAAAATAACACATAAAAAATAACACTATCAATTTTAAAACCACCGATTCGTAAAAATATCAATCAAAAGCGATAATTTTTACATCACAGACACTCACACTACTACAAAAGGGCTATCCCTATCCGTATACGAACGCACACATTTAAACGAAGTCATCGTCCGCGTTCCGACCTTGCCTCGAGTTCAATGAACTCGTACCAAAAATGGCTGCAAATCGAAGACCAGTTCTTTACGCTCCAATGAGGATGGAGCAAGCAGAGTCGTAGTATAAGCTGATATTTATAATCATTATGTAACGAAAGTTATTGGCACAAAAAAGAACGGTGGGATCAGTTTAAAAAAAATGAGTTCCATTTTGTGAAGTTGAATTGATGTTTAGGTCGGCCATCTTTGTTTTTGCCGCGAAAAGTGACAGCAGACTCTTTAGGTTTTGTTTCTACGTAATCAGGAATAAACTGCACGTGTCTGCATCTAGTAAAATATTCGTTACACACTGCCTAAAATAATATAAAGATATTGCAAAAAATATCTTTTGCAACGAAAATAATTACACTATGATCATTATTTTACAAAAACACCTTGTTAAAAATTGTTCCATAAGGCCCCAATTTTCTTTGAAAATCGAACGTGAATTCATAAAAAACTATTGTTTTAAGAAAACTAAGGTTTACCTTCTCGGTGAACTTCGGCCAAAAAATGTTCTTTTTTCACCAAAATTAATGTATTTATTTTTCTGTTTGTTACAGCTCAAATCGAAATAATACCATGCAAGGTGTGTGGGGACAAATCATCAGGGGTTCATTATGGAGTCATCACCTGCGAAGGATGCAAGGGCTTCTTCAGACGATCACAAAGCACAGGTCGGCGTCTTTTTTACCGCTATTTTTAACTACATAGTGCCAGTTTCAGAGGCACAGAGGTCCTAAATAAATTACTAAATAGCTACCTGACAATAATACCATAAGAAAGTAGTCCAAAATTAAAAACATTTCTATGGCATATTATCTGTCAGATAGCTATCAGAAACTTATCTGGAACCTCTGAAAATGGCCCTAATACTCCTTGAGTAGGCACTTAAGTAAACAATCTTCTAAAAAGTCCTATCAAGATTGTAATACTATTACGAGTAGTTCTAACTAGACAAAAAACTGCACTTTTAGATCATCAAAGCTTTTCATACCATGTAGACAGATTGAATGATTAACTTCTAGATAGATCTCTTGAGAGAAAATGATAATACGGTCTAAAACATAATAGACCTATCTTCCATGAGAAGTTCAAAATATAGGTCGAAAAATAGCCTTTTAAAAAATCTGATCCCATTTTAGTAGGTCATCCAAAAAAAATATTCAATTAAACTAAAGGACAGAAAGCTGTTTTTAGTGGGTTCGATTCCCGCTTCAATACTTTGTTTTGGATACAAGAAATCAACAGAAGACCCCTATCTCTTGGGTGCAGCGTAAAGGAGTGTCAGACTCTTACTGAGTAAAACCCACCGTGTTCATTCTGGAGCCCACAGTGTACCAGGGCCGCGGTAACTCGCGCGAACAATCCCGCAGCCCTGGCTTGAACTTAGAAATATATAGTCATGCATGTATTTTTCTGGGGTTGCCACGAAACTTGGGTGATATGTGGTGATATGTTAAGAAAAAATAGGTATACCATAATTATTGGGGTATTAATTTCTTTCTTAGGGGGTATGCCGTACCCAGTTTAAGTTTTGGCATGGCTAGAAAAAGGTAATAAACCTTTGGTACTACAATATTACGAAAGGAACTTACTGTCTATTTATTTACCATTTTTTTACTGCTAGTCAAGTTTCCGGGTAAGATTTGAACTCTTATTTAAATAATTTCATAAAAGTAGTTCAAATTGTAAAAAATCTGTAACTGCATGCATTAGTAATTATTTTTAAACATGAAACTGAACCATGAACCGAACGATGAATAAAAAAAAGTAGTAATAAAGAGACTTTGGAAAGAAAAAAGATTTTGGAGTCTATTGTACAAAACAACGCTTACGATAGCCTATATGATATTTTGAAGAATAAGCCATATTACTGCCAAGTTTCATCAAAATTCGTCAAGCTGTTTTAGCGTGACAACGTAACAAACGTACATACACCTGCACAAACTTTCGCAATTATCTATACTAATGTAGAGGTAAAATGGTTTATAAATTTGTAAGTTTGTTTGTTGGGGGTAATCTCTGGAAGTCATGAACCAATTTTAAAAATTGTTTCACTGGTAGACTGCGACGCGAGCGAAACCGCGGGTAAACGGCTAGTAATATTATATCAGGACAGTAGGGTTCAATTTCGAACGCTCCAAAATCACTCGATTATTCAAATCGATTGTAACATCAAGTAATCGATACTAACCCTGCCCTCTCTTCCAGTGGTGAACTACCAATGTCCACGGAATAAAGCCTGCGTGGTGGATCGCGTCAACAGGAATCGCTGCCAGTACTGTAGATTGCAGAAATGCCTCAAACTTGGAATGAGCCGTGATGGTGAGTACACACCTTTATTTGTTTTCTTAGAATAGCCAAAAAAAAACTAATAAAATTTTGAAAAAACTGACGTAATATGTCGTCAACTGGGAGCGTGTCCTAGAGGCTGGCAGCATTGCCACGTTGGTTGGAGGAAATGCTATATCGAAAGTATTAGCCAATGTTTAAGTCACAGGAAAGGATAATCAGCTGTTATTTTTCAAATTAAATCTTTCCTAACTCTCTATAATTATTCCATAAAATAGTTACGTCAAAAATTATATTCAAAACTGTACTATTTTTTAAAAGCCGGTTCAGGAAAGTTTCTGAGCTTTAAATCTCAAAAAATAACGTACATTGAAAAATACAAACATACGAATTGAGAACCTCTTTTCGGCAAGCGGTTAAAAACGTCAATCAACAAGTTCTTAAATGATAAGCTCCGTTTTTAGATCATTTTATAGTATAGTTGTATCCGGCTTAAATTGATATCGAAACATGACAAAGTATTACGCGATCAGTTCAATGTCAAAAAATACAGTTACAGTTAATATCGGTCAAGTCGTTTTCAAGGTGAGTATTACTAGATTAGTACACAGATTATTTTAATCAGGGATGTTCGATATTTACGTCAGTTTGAAGTTTTTGAAATTGAAATTGGGTTTACCCAAAGATATTCACATTCGGGATAAATATTAATAGATTTTTATCCCTTTTTCATTAGTAGGTGGGAAATTAAATGACCCCTGCCGCTGTGCGTGACAGCGTGAGGGAGTGTCAGACTCTTACTGAGTAAAACCCACCGTGTTCCTTCTGGAGCCCACAGTGTACCAGGGCCGCGGTAACTCGCGCGAACAATCCCGTAGGAGGCATAAATATGTCCTTATTTCAGTTCTATTTCAAATCTATCTTGAATTTTAGTAAGAAAGTGTGATAGATTCATAATTTAGAATTATAAAATTAGTTAGAATTTTTAACTTGAAAGCTTGAAGTCCTAGGTTCAATCCCTGTGGTGCTCTCATTGAGAATTATTATACTGAACCATACCTAATAAAAAATGAACTGAATAATATTCATAGCTAGCTTCATACACTGCCTACCCTTTCATTAAAAACACGTCGTTCCAATTTCAAATTCCATTTCACAATAAAATACACTGGCCATCTATTCAATTCAAAAAAACTTCGTTCGAAACTCCAATTTCAAAATTTAAATCACAATAAAATAAAAGAATTTAACTTACCTCAACGCACGTGTCGACCAATGAGGAAGCGAGCGCGCGGTCAACGACCTCTTATCATCGTTACTGATAACGCTGTTTATAATACATAAGTACTTCACGTTAGTTGGCTGTGTGAAGCGGTCATGTATAAAAATACTGGCACTTTATTTAATTTTAAATTGTGGGCAAAATATTGTTGCTGGGCAAAAAAATATTTCAGCACTCCGTCTAAAACAGTAGAACTCATTCGTGGTTAAGTAAATTTATGCCCACGGCTGGGCAAAATATTTTTTGTTTAAGGCCAGTGCTGGGCTTAGGTCTACACGTTGTTAGCTATCAAAATTGCTTATCAACAGAATTTTCCATAAAAATTCTAAATATTGTATTTTTACTTAGTACGCCATGTTAATAGAATCATATTTATAAAGACAAACTAATAGGCCATAACGAATCACAACTTTGTTATTGGTTACCTTAATCAATGTAATTAATATACAGATGGGATTAATACCTAGGTCAGTTTTAATTCCTAAGCCTAACTTTTATTAATAACTTCTAGCATAAAGCTAAAATAATCACTGTGGGAAGTTATGATAAAATGCTCATTTGAATACTAGTAACGCCATCTGTTATCGAATTTCTTAAACTTTGAACAGTATTTTGTAAACTATAGTAATTTCAATAAGAAAACAGGTGAAATAAAAGCCCACAGTAATATTTATTATAGCTTTAAGTATTATTTCTTCAGCTTTTAAAAAACTTAATCATCAATCATTAATTTTATTCAAAAGAACAATTATTTCACCTGAACAAGTATACCAATCAATTCTAAAACATAGACCCCACCCTTAATACAAACAATACATATTTCTAACTAGCTTCAACCAGCGGCTTCGCCCGTGTCCCCCTGAGAATTTCGGTAAATGCTTTCTTATATCGCGTGAGAGTCTTAAGATGAACCTCTGTGCAAAATTTCAGCTTTATAGGCTCACGGGTTTGGGCCCTGCGTTGATGAGTCAGGACTTTGATTTTTGTATGTAGGTATAGAAGATGAGAAACATAGACCCCACCCTTAAACAAACAATACATATTATTAATAATTTACACACAAACGTGATAAACACGCCCTCTATTTTTCAACTTCATTATACATAACACAACACACATAGGATATGTCACGGCAAATCGCGTGAGTGCATACAGCGAGTCGTCCACGCGCGCTGTGACGAGCTGTTGCGTAATACAAGTAACTTGCTAGTTGTCGATAATGTTTGTNTTCCGAACATGCTCGGTCGGTGGCCGGTGACGTCATAATCAGCTGAGCCGTGCGACAGAGACAGATATATATGTTTGTATCTCTTTTAGTAGTGGGTGGAAACTGCTTGGTCGATATTGATGTGGTTTGATACTGTATATTTTTTCATTTGTATTTCTTTAAAAGAATCATTTGTATCGAAATATCTATACTAGTCTATACTAGTAACATAAAGCTGAGGAATTTGTTTGTTTGTTTGAACGCGCTAATCTCAGGAACTACTAGTCTGATTTGAGAAATTCTTTCAGTGTTGGATAGCTCATTTATCACGGAAGGTTATAGGGTACTTTTTATCCGGGTGCGCGGGGCTGTTTCCACGGGACGCGGGTGAAACCGCTGGCGAAAACTAGTCCTTTTATAAAATTTAAATGAGTGATGGTTACCCATCCATTTTGTGATTATGATAGATAAAACTTTTACTTTATACTAGTTTAACTTAAGTGTTGTCGTATTTAAGCAAAATTAATAGTTATTTCGAAAAACTTACGAAATCTCTCGTTTAAACAAACAAACAAAAGGATATTGCAAAGATTGTCGTTAACGAAATTGTCAACAGTTTCGTAAAACGGAACGTTACAAACTATTGTTTTTGAGTTCCGTTTTACGGAATGTTTTACACAATTATTGTTAGTTTATACGCATAGTTCAGACGCCAGCAGGTCAAACAGCCCGAATCTGTCAAATTTTACCAATCGAACATTAACTTTCCACTATTGTGATAAGGTTGAAAATCTATTGAAGAAATTTGACAGATGAGGTCGATTGATGTGCTGTCTATCAGGATAGTAAAAAACATGTTTTTTCCTTTCTTGGTAGTCGGGTAAAAATATTGTTTTTACTTTTAGTTTTACTTCCATCATGTAACATTATAGTTATTTGGATTTATTCAAATTGAAGATGCCTAAATTAATAATATTACGAGTTTATCCTAAATAAATGATAGCAATGACATTTATAACCTATCTAATATTGTAAATTGGTTTTTAACGACATTTCTCATTAAAATCTTAATGAACGTGACACGTGTAAGAATGGATTTTAAAATTTTCCCCTTTTACAATTAGTGACTTATTTTCTTAATTAAATTTGAAGCAAAATATCTCATTTTAATAAATCCCAGCTAAAATTGAATTGTGTGGATGTCAAGTGTGAATTTCTTATGAAACGGCGACACCAATTTTAATGAAACTGATTATATGACTACAAAAATTATTATAAAAAAACACATAAAAAATAACACATAAAAAATAACACTATCAATTTTAAAACCACCGATTCGTAAAAATATCAATCAAAAGCGATAATTTTTACATCACAGACACTCACACTACTACAAAAGGGCTATCCCTATCCGTATACGAACGCACACATTTAAACGAAGTCATCGTCCGCGTTCCGACCTTGCCTCGAGTTCAATGAACTCGTACCAAAAATGGCTGCAAATCGAAGACCAGTTCTTTACGCTCCAATGAGGATGGAGCAAGCAGAGTCGTAGTATAAGCTGATATTTATAATCATTATGTAACGAAAGTTATTGGCACAAAAAAGAACGGTGGGATCAGTTTAAAAAAAATGAGTTCCATTTTGTGAAGTTGAATTGATGTTTAGGTCGGCCATCTTTGTTTTTGCCGCGAAAAGTGACAGCAGACTCTTTAGGTTTTGTTTCTACGTAATCAGGAATAAACTGCACGTGTCTGCATCTAGTAAAATATTCGTTACACACTGCCTAAAATAATATAAAGATATTGCAAAAAATATCTTTTGCAACGAAAATAATTACACTATGATCATTATTTTACAAAAACACCTTGTTAAAAATTGTTCCATAAGGCCCCAATTTTCTTTGAAAATCGAACGTGAATTCATAAAAAACTATTGTTTTAAGAAAACTAAGGTTTACCTTCTCGGTGAACTTCGGCCAAAAAATGTTCTTTTTTCACCAAAATTAATGTATTTATTTTTCTGTTTGTTACAGCTCAAATCGAAATAATACCATGCAAGGTGTGTGGGGACAAATCATCAGGGGTTCATTATGGAGTCATCACCTGCGAAGGATGCAAGGGCTTCTTCAGACGATCACAAAGCACAGGTCGGCGTCTTTTTTACCGCTATTTTTAACTACATAGTGCCAGTTTCAGAGGCACAGAGGTCCTAAATAAATTACTAAATAGCTACCTGACAATAATACCATAAGAAAGTAGTCCAAAATTAAAAACATTTCTATGGCATATTATCTGTCAGATAGCTATCAGAAACTTATCTGGAACCTCTGAAAATGGCCCTAATACTCCTTGAGTAGGCACTTAAGTAAACAATCTTCTAAAAAGTCCTATCAAGATTGTAATACTATTACGAGTAGTTCTAACTAGACAAAAAACTGCACTTTTAGATCATCAAAGCTTTTCATACCATGTAGACAGATTGAATGATTAACTTCTAGATAGATCTCTTGAGAGAAAATGATAATACGGTCTAAAACATAATAGACCTATCTTCCATGAGAAGTTCAAAATATAGGTCGAAAAATAGCCTTTTAAAAAATCTGATCCCATTTTAGTAGGTCATCCAAAAAAAATATTCAATTAAACTAAAGGACAGAAAGCTGTTTTTAGTGGGTTCGATTCCCGCTTCAATACTTTGTTTTGGATACAAGAAATCAACAGAAGACCCCTATCTCTTGGGTGCAGCGTAAAGGAGTGTCAGACTCTTACTGAGTAAAACCCACCGTGTTCATTCTGGAGCCCACAGTGTACCAGGGCCGCGGTAACTCGCGCGAACAATCCCGCAGCCCTGGCTTGAACTTAGAAATATATAGTCATGCATGTATTTTTCTGGGGTTGCCACGAAACTTGGGTGATATGTGGTGATATGTTAAGAAAAAATAGGTATACCATAATTATTGGGGTATTAATTTCTTTCTTAGGGGGTATGCCGTACCCAGTTTAAGTTTTGGCATGGCTAGAAAAAGGTAATAAACCTTTGGTACTACAATATTACGAAAGGAACTTACTGTCTATTTATTTACCATTTTTTTACTGCTAGTCAAGTTTCCGGGTAAGATTTGAACTCTTATTTAAATAATTTCATAAAAGTAGTTCAAATTGTAAAAAATCTGTAACTGCATGCATTAGTAATTATTTTTAAACATGAAACTGAACCATGAACCGAACGATGAATAAAAAAAAGTAGTAATAAAGAGACTTTGGAAAGAAAAAAGATTTTGGAGTCTNGATGGAGCAAGCAGAGTCGTAGTATAAGCTGATATTTATAATCATTATGTAACGAAAGTTATTGGCACAAAAAAGAACGGTGGGATCAGTTTAAAAAAAATGAGTTCCATTTTGTGAAGTTGAATTGATGTTTAGGTCGGCCATCTTTGTTTTTGCCGCGAAAAGTGACAGCAGACTCTTTAGGTTTTGTTTCTACGTAATCAGGAATAAACTGCACGTGTCTGCATCTAGTAAAATATTCGTTACACACTGCCTAAAATAATATAAAGATATTGCAAAAAATATCTTTTGCAACGAAAATAATTACACTATGATCATTATTTTACAAAAACACCTTGTTAAAAATTGTTCCATAAGGCCCCAATTTTCTTTGAAAATCGAACGTGAATTCATAAAAAACTATTGTTTTAAGAAAACTAAGGTTTACCTTCTCGGTGAACTTCGGCCAAAAAATGTTCTTTTTTCACCAAAATTAATGTATTTATTTTTCTGTTTGTTACAGCTCAAATCGAAATAATACCATGCAAGGTGTGTGGGGACAAATCATCAGGGGTTCATTATGGAGTCATCACCTGCGAAGGATGCAAGGGCTTCTTCAGACGATCACAAAGCACAGGTCGGCGTCTTTTTTACCGCTATTTTTAACTACATAGTGCCAGTTTCAGAGGCACAGAGGTCCTAAATAAATTACTAAATAGCTACCTGACAATAATACCATAAGAAAGTAGTCCAAAATTAAAAACATTTCTATGGCATATTATCTGTCAGATAGCTATCAGAAACTTATCTGGAACCTCTGAAAATGGCCCTAATACTCCTTGAGTAGGCACTTAAGTAAACAATCTTCTAAAAAGTCCTATCAAGATTGTAATACTATTACGAGTAGTTCTAACTAGACAAAAAACTGCACTTTTAGATCATCAAAGCTTTTCATACCATGTAGACAGATTGAATGATTAACTTCTAGATAGATCTCTTGAGAGAAAATGATAATACGGTCTAAAACATAATAGACCTATCTTCCATGAGAAGTTCAAAATATAGGTCGAAAAATAGCCTTTTAAAAAATCTGATCCCATTTTAGTAGGTCATCCAAAAAAAATATTCAATTAAACTAAAGGACAGAAAGCTGTTTTTAGTGGGTTCGATTCCCGCTTCAATACTTTGTTTTGGATACAAGAAATCAACAGAAGACCCCTATCTCTTGGGTGCAGCGTAAAGGAGTGTCAGACTCTTACTGAGTAAAACCCACCGTGTTCATTCTGGAGCCCACAGTGTACCAGGGCCGCGGTAACTCGCGCGAACAATCCCGCAGCCCTGGCTTGAACTTAGAAATATATAGTCATGCATGTATTTTTCTGGGGTTGCCACGAAACTTGGGTGATATGTGGTGATATGTTAAGAAAAAATAGGTATACCATAATTATTGGGGTATTAATTTCTTTCTTAGGGGGTATGCCGTACCCAGTTTAAGTTTTGGCATGGCTAGAAAAAGGTAATAAACCTTTGGTACTACAATATTACGAAAGGAACTTACTGTCTATTTATTTACCATTTTTTTACTGCTAGTCAAGTTTCCGGGTAAGATTTGAACTCTTATTTAAATAATTTCATAAAAGTAGTTCAAATTGTAAAAAATCTGTAACTGCATGCATTAGTAATTATTTTTAAACATGAAACTGAACCATGAACCGAACGATGAATAAAAAAAAGTAGTAATAAAGAGACTTTGGAAAGAAAAAAGATTTTGGAGTCTATTGTACAAAACAACGCTTACGATAGCCTATATGATATTTTGAAGAATAAGCCATATTACTGCCAAGTTTCATCAAAATTCGTCAAGCTGTTTTAGCGTGACAACGTAACAAACGTACATACACCTGCACAAACTTTCGCAATTATCTATACTAATGTAGAGGTAAAATGGTTTATAAATTTGTAAGTTTGTTTGTTGGGGGTAATCTCTGGAAGTCATGAACCAATTTTAAAAATTGTTTCACTGGTAGACTGCGACGCGAGCGAAACCGCGGGTAAACGGCTAGTAATATTATATCAGGACAGTAGGGTTCAATTTCGAACGCTCCAAAATCACTCGATTATTCAAATCGATTGTAACATCAAGTAATCGATACTAACCCTGCCCTCTCTTCCAGTGGTGAACTACCAATGTCCACGGAATAAAGCCTGCGTGGTGGATCGCGTCAACAGGAATCGCTGCCAGTACTGTAGATTGCAGAAATGCCTCAAACTTGGAATGAGCCGTGATGGTGAGTACACACCTTTATTTGTTTTCTTAGAATAGCCAAAAAAAAACTAATAAAATTTTGAAAAAACTGACGTAATATGTCGTCAACTGGGAGCGTGTCCTAGAGGCTGGCAGCATTGCCACGTTGGTTGGAGGAAATGCTATATCGAAAGTATTAGCCAATGTTTAAGTCACAGGAAAGGATAATCAGCTGTTATTTTTCAAATTAAATCTTTCCTAACTCTCTATAATTATTCCATAAAATAGTTACGTCAAAAATTATATTCAAAACTGTACTATTTTTTAAAAGCCGGTTCAGGAAAGTTTCTGAGCTTTAAATCTCAAAAAATAACGTACATTGAAAAATACAAACATACGAATTGAGAACCTCTTTTCGGCAAGCGGTTAAAAACGTCAATCAACAAGTTCTTAAATGATAAGCTCCGTTTTTAGATCATTTTATAGTATAGTTGTATCCGGCTTAAATTGATATCGAAACATGACAAAGTATTACGCGATCAGTTCAATGTCAAAAAATACAGTTACAGTTAATATCGGTCAAGTCGTTTTCAAGGTGAGTATTACTAGATTAGTACACAGATTATTTTAATCAGGGATGTTCGATATTTACGTCAGTTTGAAGTTTTTGAAATTGAAATTGGGTTTACCCAAAGATATTCACATTCGGGATAAATATTAATAGATTTTTATCCCTTTTTCATTAGTAGGTGGGAAATTAAATGACCCCTGCCGCTGTGCGTGACAGCGTGAGGGAGTGTCAGACTCTTACTGAGTAAAACCCACCGTGTTCCTTCTGGAGCCCACAGTGTACCAGGGCCGCGGTAACTCGCGCGAACAATCCCGTAGGAGGCATAAATATGTCCTTATTTCAGTTCTATTTCAAATCTATCTTGAATTTTAGTAAGAAAGTGTGATAGATTCATAATTTAGAATTATAAAATTAGTTAGAATTTTTAACTTGAAAGCTTGAAGTCCTAGGTTCAATCCCTGTGGTGCTCTCATTGAGAATTATTATACTGAACCATACCTAATAAAAAATGAACTGAATAATATTCATAGCTAGCTTCATACACTGCCTACCCTTTCATTAAAAACACGTCGTTCCAATTTCAAATTCCATTTCACAATAAAATACACTGGCCATCTATTCAATTCAAAAAAACTTCGTTCGAAACTCCAATTTCAAAATTTAAATCACAATAAAATAAAAGAATTTAACTTACCTCAACGCACGTGTCGACCAATGAGGAAGCGAGCGCGCGGTCAACGACCTCTTATCATCGTTACTGATAACGCTGTTTATAATACATAAGTACTTCACGTTAGTTGGCTGTGTGAAGCGGTCATGTATAAAAATACTGGCACTTTATTTAATTTTAAATTGTGGGCAAAATATTGTTGCTGGGCAAAAAAATATTTCAGCACTCCGTCTAAAACAGTAGAACTCATTCGTGGTTAAGTAAATTTATGCCCACGGCTGGGCAAAATATTTTTTGTTTAAGGCCAGTGCTGGGCTTAGGTCTACACGTTGTTAGCTATCAAAATTGCTTATCAACAGAATTTTCCATAAAAATTCTAAATATTGTATTTTTACTTAGTACGCCATGTTAATAGAATCATATTTATAAAGACAAACTAATAGGCCATAACGAATCACAACTTTGTTATTGGTTACCTTAATCAATGTAATTAATATACAGATGGGATTAATACCTAGGTCAGTTTTAATTCCTAAGCCTAACTTTTATTAATAACTTCTAGCATAAAGCTAAAATAATCACTGTGGGAAGTTATGATAAAATGCTCATTTGAATACTAGTAACGCCATCTGTTATCGAATTTCTTAAACTTTGAACAGTATTTTGTAAACTATAGTAATTTCAATAAGAAAACAGGTGAAATAAAAGCCCACAGTAATATTTATTATAGCTTTAAGTATTATTTCTTCAGCTTTTAAAAAACTTAATCATCAATCATTAATTTTATTCAAAAGAACAATTATTTCACCTGAACAAGTATACCAATCAATTCTAAAACATAGACCCCACCCTTAATACAAACAATACATATTTCTAACTAGCTTCAACCAGCGGCTTCGCCCGTGTCCCCCTGAGAATTTCGGTAAATGCTTTCTTATATCGCGTGAGAGTCTTAAGATGAACCTCTGTGCAAAATTTCAGCTTTATAGGCTCACGGGTTTGGGCCCTGCGTTGATGAGTCAGGACTTTGATTTTTGTATGTAGGTATAGAAGATGAGAAACATAGACCCCACCCTTAAACAAACAATACATATTATTAATAATTTACACACAAACGTGATAAACACGCCCTCTATTTTTCAACTTCATTATACATAACACAACACACATAGGATATGTCACGGCAAATCGCGTGAGTGCATACAGCGAGTCGTCCACGCGCGCTGTGACGAGCTGTTGCGTAATACAAGTAACTTGCTAGTTGTCGATAATGTTTGTCGATAGTTTTCATTATTATGTGCGTCAATTTATTTTTTAGAGAAAAATTTAAAACTCAAACTTAAAGTTATTTATTCAAACTCGGCTGCATATAAGCACTTTTTGAATGTCAATAAGTTTTTTTGTTAAATATTGGTACTGGTATTTTCTCTGTCAAAATATTATTGAAATGACTCGAATTGCAAGGTGGGGTTGATTTCCCGCGTATCTTGTATGTAATAATATCTGTATGAAAGAGGAACCTTTTTTTGTTAGTTTGTAACCTGAAGGCTCCGAAACTACTACTACTACTACTGAACCGATTTGAAAAATTCTTTCACGAGCAGCTTGACTGTCCCTGAGTAACATAGGTTAATTTTATCCCTGTACGGGAAGAAAGTTTTCCGCAACGCTGGCGAAACCGCGGTAAAACAGCTGGTATTATTTATTTTTATATACAAGTAAACCTTTTAAGTTACTTTTTCACCAAGAGTTTTTCATTGAAATCACAAAAAAAACCTTCTTCACAATATTTTCTCCCATAAATCAGCCTTCAACTACAAATTACGTTCACATAATGTCACGTGCCAGTGATATGGGCGTTACTTGTTGCACAATCACTTGTTACGATGGCCATTTGTCGATATGTATCTACCCTAGTTATGTCAGTGTATTGATTTACTCGTGATATGGAATCTACAAATGATTATGTAATTATTTTTGGTACTTAAATGAAACTGAGTAGTAATTGAAATAGGTACATAGTATACATAGAAATAATTAGTACATAAAATAATGGGAAACTAGCTTCTGCCAGCGGCTTCGCTCGCGTATAAATTAAGATCCCGGTTTTTTCCGTTTCCGTGGGAATATCGGAAAAACTTTCTTGCCTTGCGTGCGAGTCTTAAGATGAACCTCTGTGCAAAATTTAAGCTTTATAGGTTCACGGGTTTGGGCCCTGCGTTGATGAGTCAGTGAATGAGCGCTCAGTTCAATCTCTTTCTTCATATTTTTATTTAAGAAAATAGCTGTGATGCTCTTTATTAGTTAACTGTTAGTTTAGTTGTAGATACGTATCTAACTCTCAAACAAATCGATAGTATTTTAACATTCTCATATATTTTAACTCCATATAAATTAATTTTCATACACCTAAATACTTTAATAGTTTTAACTTGTTAACTTTTCAACAAAATCAATTACCAACATCGATAAAACCAAAACTATCGATAAATAAAATAAAAATAAATTCCCATCCCTAAACATTGTGCAATGTAGCAGTCGTGAAGCGTAACATAAACATATTCAAGTTTTTACACCGTTCACACACACATGCGCACCAACGCACACATACAAACGGCTGGATTTATGTAACATGCACCAATTCTTCAAACAAGTCATATCGGTCTATATTTTATAATGTTTTTTATAGTGGATTCTCACGCGACTTTGCTTGGCTTTTTTGCGTAATAAGAAAATAAGATACTCGATATTTTTGTGAAAAATCTAATTTCAATTTATCAACGGTTTTTAAGGACAGTTAAACATATTCTATCTAATCTTATAATTATCTCCGTTCTTAAAACGTGTACGTTAGTATATCTATTTGCTAGTATGAAATCATCAAGGCACACAAGCTAATCCTTCCGCATACCCGCCAGAGCCTCTTCTATTGATTTAACACCAAAAATAAATATTTTTCGACACAAATACAGTTCAA
>NWSH02000573.1:17602-46962 GCA_002382865.2 Heliothis virescens
ACGGATTGTACGCCAACAGTTGCTAGGCGGAATTAGTGGGGTGGCCAACACTTTACACTTCTTAGAACGCCAATCGTCTGAATTTTAATGGTAGTTAATAAGTATTGGTGATTGTTAATTTTGAATGGGGTTTGTGAGTCTTTTTCTGCACGTTATAAGCAAACTAGTGTCATATTTTAAGGAATGCCACTGCTGTGAGTCTCCAATTTTTGTTCCTTCTGGAGGCCCTGAGTACCAGAGCCGCGGAAACTATTTCGAAAGATCCTGTAGCCCCGACAGGGACTGCTGTGAGCAGGATTGATTGTTGTTATAGAAGTTCTTATTCAAAACGGCATCAGTTGGCGGCTATACCTTAGCCAGGGGCATTTTAAGCCGTCATCCTTGGCTCCTAACTTGGCAACAGTCATAGTTGCTTAAGTTAGAGGCTGTCAAACGGTTTCTAGAACACTTTGGCACAGTTTCCTATTCCATGTAACTTACTGTAGCAAGATGGGTCAAGGTACAAAGATAATTAAGTATTAAGCTCTAATTAAATGACTTTGGCGACCCGCAACTCGCTATTCGATTTTTGCTACATTTCAACTGTTACTGTCATAAGAGCGATTTCACACCAGTGGACTTTCCACTTGGTTTTTTTAGTAGCCACCAAAATCATCGTAATAACCGGTTGTCAATTCTTTGCTTTTAGGCTTTGTCGCGCGTTTACACGGCTAGTGGCTACGGGCGTCCACATTATCAGTATAAGCCGCCTGGAAAACCCGCTATTGTGAAGGCCCTGTAATTGCCAACTTCAGAGCGGCAATTGCTGAGATATAGATATTAATAACTTACCTCCAAATAGGTTAGCGGCATCGAGCAAGCCATCAGGGGGCGCCTTGCCGGCCGCGTCGCCGCCCTCCGCGCCTTCCTTGTCCATAACACGCCTGAAACACCAGAAATTATTACAAGGTTAACATTGAAATACTCAAAAGTTCCTATACTTTATGTTCTAAGTACTTCTGTCGCTGCGATTAACGTATTTCGGGAAAGACTAGGCAGATTTTCCAGCAATTACCCAATGTGACAGATTGATGTGTGAGGTTTTTTTAAAATTGAGTGTCGTTTCACGGTTTCAATATTAGGCTGAACTGACAAAGATTACCGTAGTTTTTTAATGATAGCAATATTTGTTGTAAAATATTACTGTATTTTTTATTCCACAAACCTGTTATTGATTTTATAACATTACTCTGATTCAGTATGAACACATATTCGAGTTACTAGGTCAAGGTTACCAACGATCTCGTATCACGGTTATAAAACATTTGAATCAGAAATTTTCTTAACTTACATATTTACTCAACATCATCGTCATCAGCCTTTTTATCCTCCACTATAATATGTCCTGCGCAGCTGGCTGATCTCCTTATATGAGAACAGCCGCCGTGGCCGATAATCGGCTAGGANGATTCAGTATGAACACATATTCGAGTTACTAGGTCAAGGTTACCAACGATCTCGTATCACGGTTATAAAACATTTGAATCAGAAATTTTCTTAACTTACATATTTACTCAACATCATCGTCATCAGCCTTTTTATCCTCCACTATAATATGTCCTGCGCAGCTGGCTGATCTCCTTATATGAGAACAGCCGCCGTGGCCGACAATCGACTAGGACGCCATCATCAATCACCGTCCCATTGCTGGGCACACGCCTCGTCTCACACAAACAAGGATTGTGTGTTAATATATATGGATACCTAATCATATTCAATTCAAAACTATCTGAACTTCAGCACTAGACAGTAGACACGCCTAAACGCTCCAGAAACTTGATAAACGCATGTTTACGGAAAGCTGCGAACTTAAAGAAGATGTCCAGGACAGAGCGAAGTAGAAGTAGAGGATACGAAAAGCGGACACCGTCACGAGACGGGGGGAACGCTTGAAAGAAGAAGATAATCGCATGTAAAAAGTGCGTACAAATGCAACACTGCCGTTTCGTGAACACATTCTTGTTTGTTCATACGTACGAAGCAAATAATAAACAATTGACGATACCGTGCGCATACTGTACCTACATGATTACTGGAGCTGTCTCAAAGAACATTCACGGCCAGTTTCACAAGTTCCAAATAATTCCATTTCTGACAGGGAAATTAAAAACATTTCCCTGGCATTATCTGCCAGATAGCTATCTAGAACTTTATCTGGAACCTCTAAAACTGGCCCTGAATATATTCTCTAAATTTTATAATGTAATGAAACTTACACTGAAAAGTTGGTTTGTTTTTCAGTACCTACTACATACTGGTCCTATTTAGCCAAATAATTTCAGTGTTAGATAGCCCATTTATCGAAAAAGTCTATAGGCTTCTTTTTACTGGGTACAAGAAGCTCCCACGGGACGCGGGTGAAACCGGGCGGAAGCTATTATGAAATATTTCCCTGTAAATTAGGATTCTAAAACAAACACAAGTACTGAATTAATTATAATATTATCTACTAAATATAATCGTATGTAATGTACCGTATTACTATGTAGTACCCCATACCCTCGCGGGGTGAATCCCCCCTGTGTTCTGAATGGGGGTTGTTTTTTTAATGAATGCCTACTCTGGTAGTACGGCCTACTGAAATATTATTATTAATTTTACTGTAGGAATAATCTTTTTAAAACCTTCTGGGTGCCAGACCCGAGTCGGTAAGTAATTTTGATTCTTTTCATGTAAACCCTCTTTAAAAATATAGCTTTTTGCTTATGTCCTTCAACTTCAGATTGAGGAAGTATTATACAATAATACCTATCACATGACATGCTACTACCACCACATACATAATATTGGAGAAGGTTTTGGTTGAAGCTCATATTCCTGATATGAGCTTTATCCAAAAACACGTCTATGAGCCCACACTCTGCAAAGTTTAACTGGCCAACAGTTTGAACGGGCTTAGTATGGAGATGAATGATAGCGCACGCATTATAACGTCCAGGTATTCAGCAGCTATCAAACAAACAAAACTGGATTCACGACTATCTTCAAACTGAATTGTCAACCAACTATCGGCCGACAATTTAGTCTGTAGTGTGCAAAGGCTCTTAAAAATAATCAAGTCGGCTTCCTAACATTCTAACAACACTAGAAAATAAAACCCCACTCTTAATAGGAAAACCGTAATAATATACTACAAACCGAAACACCATCATGTTAAACACGCGTAACCGTAAACGCATTCGTTACATGTCGCGCATTTACCGGTCACCCATCATTTTATAAGCCATGACTTACGACGCTTTCCTTTGACCAAGTTCATCGACGACTTAAACGTCAGTTTTCTTAAATAACACTTAATTTTCACGTTCGATTTTCAATGTAAATTGTTGTTTTACTAAAAATTTACGTTTATTACGCAAAATGTGCTTTAAGTAACTAACTTTTTACCAATTACTTACGGCCGTTGCCAATATTCGATCTATCTGTTGATTTGCTTACTAGAGATAGAGTTTTGACATTGGCCCCATACAAGTAATGTTGTACTCCTATCTCTAGTAAGCAAATCAATAGATGGAGAGAATATTGGGACCGGCCGTTAGTCTATCCTTACTACCGAACATCAAATCCTAACCAATTATTACTAATACTATATTTTATTTACATTGCTCATATCATATGTTTTTATGAATGTGTGCGTGATAATTGTGCGTATGTATGTGTGAAGATATTATCAGCAGGTTTATCGACCGTAAAATATCATAGACAATAGAGTAGGAAGTCCTCGGTTAAAATGGTTCATGTGTGGTCCGAGTGTGAAATTAATTTTATGTACACAAAGTACTTAGTTTGGATTAGAAAGGTCAAATTTGCCATTTTTTCTTTATTGATCATCAAATAAAAACGTAACACTTTTTGGAAGTCGCGTAAAAAAACTCGCATTATTTTTCATGAAACCGGAAACTACAGCCCTTGAATTTTTTTCGCAGAAAAACAATGGAACTGTCTAAGTAGTTTAAATTCTACTATCAGAATCGTCGAAATCGGCATCGACAATTTGCCATAACCAAAAATTAGAATAGAATAGCTTAGAAATATTCCAAACATACCTACCTGAAAAAACAATTTTCATCAATGAAGCCATCAACTAACATTACAATGAAAACTGAAAAAACCCCCAAAAAATCTACATAGTAAAATCAGCTGATCCCCGCAATTTTTTCTGCCAAAATTCATTCATTGCACCCCCAAGGTTACATACAAGGATAATGCAATAAGGAAACCCCCCGCCCCTCCCCCTCAACGATTCATGCCCCTCGCTCAGCTGATAGGGTGTAGGTACCACCCGGAGGGAGGTACACCTCTGTATAGCATTAATATATAAGTAGGTATGTATGTCAGTTGACCTAGGTCAGAAATTTGACGTCATGACTTCACGAGATACAGGTAAATAAATTATTAATTTTATCTTAATTAGGGAGGCTTTTTATTCGTGGAATATGAATTGATCTAAGTATTGTACAATCGTATGTTATGTGTCACCATTTCATTAAAGTTGTCTCAAAAGGGCTTCAGCGTGTTGGCTTTGGCCCCACGTTCGTCTTCCAAAAATCTGGGTCTTTAATGTCCCATAGTCCGGTGGCATTGACATACTTAATTTTGCAAAAGTTATCACGTGAGTTTGTTTTGTACGACATCACTGGAAAACGAACCAAAATTCCATGACTACTTTCATTAAAGCAACCAGGGATGATGATGGCTAAGAGCTCCGGCACACTGCAAAGTTTAAGTCGGCCGATAGTCTGATCGGACTCATAAATCCGTATGGAGGTAAATGGAAGTGCGCATATTACAACCATAACCATAATCCGGCCGGTATCAGATGGACTAAAAATTTTCATTGGATTCACGATTACCTTCAAAAAAATCCGTCAACTAATTATCGGCCGATAGTTTAGTCTGCAGTGTATAAAGGCTCTTAAGCGGTCCATAACCCTTTAATATAACTACGTTTAGGGTTACTATTGAAAACTGCGCAATGATTTTCAACGAAGAAAATTCTAATTGCGCAATATTTTTATCCTTATATTGCGCAATTTTATTGAGTCCTCCAAGGAACGGAATGACTGCAATATATCGAGCTTACACTATAATAATTTAGCCTAGAAAATGAGACTTGTAAAAGGGCAAATAATAACTCCGCTCTTTCTTTTACTGCCATATCTTATCTATAATTATCGCGATAATGATTGGGACAAAGAAGTGCGGACACTTAACTAAACACTTTCATAGTAATTAAAAGACTTTAATGAGCTTAGCGTATGGATTATTCGGGCTCTTAAAAGGACAGGTGATGCATTGTAAATTTTTGAAGCTATCATTATAGTTGCTGTATAATATTTATGTATACTGACTCGCATTTTATATTGATATCTAGAGAAGGAAGATAATGTTTAAAGCCCAAGAAATTGGCTTCAAAAATATTGATAAAACTGACGGAATTTCCGAAAATACTAAACTACTAAAAAACGTCAGATTTCTCAAAACAACAGTTAACTAAGAATTTTCACGAACACGTTACAAAGTAAACAATTGTTATAAGAAAAACTGACTTCTACGTTGTCGGCGAAAATGGGCCTTTAAAAAATATGAGCGATCGAACTGAAAACCGTCTCCTATTTGGGAAGTCGATTAAAATTGACGTATTTTCGTGTATTCTGAGTGAATTCACAATACTTTTATAAAATTTTGTTAGCTATATTTAGTTTGTTTTTGTTAGCTATATTTATACTGCAATTGCATTGGGTATGTCCTGTAACGATAGCTTTGTAAATAAATAAAAATAATACAGAATTAAGTAACCCTAAAAATATCAGATATTTTATTATTAGTCTTTACATATTTAATTATTAGTCAAACTAAAACATTGTGTAATAAGTTAGGTACCTATACATGCACTTGATACCGAACCTGACCTACCACAATATGAAGAGTTTGGGATAGGTCAGAGTCAGCAAAACAAATGCGCGCTAGCTTGCACAAAAACCTGATTCGTTGACATTTAAATTGCATTTACATAAAATATTAATTTTACAATCTACAATATTATCTAATTTCAGTTGCATAATAACCTATATTAGAATTTATTACTTGAATATCTTACGGAAATCATAAACGCAGAACAGAAAAGAAAATCAAAAATATAAACAGACTTCAAAAAACTCTTGAAGTCGATGTCTGCAAGTTGCTGGCTGTGTTTATATTGCCACTGAGTTCTAGAGCCATGTCAAGTTTTATTTTGCCTTTTCAGTGTTGAAATCGGTTCTGAAGTAGGGTAGATTTCTTTGTAAAAAGTTTCGAAAAAAAATCTTTACATAAAAATAAATGAGTAGAGGATAGAATGAGCATTCGATCCTTTGATGTAAATGTACAGTAGCCAGGACATCATCTTACCTCAATCTGTTTATCTTCAATAGATTTTCAACCTTATCACAATAGTGGACGGTTAATGTTCGATTGGTAAGACAAGATTCGGGTAGATTGACCTGCTATCAGTCTGTACCTAAGGCTAACAGGTAAGTATGTGGTCTTACGATTTAATTCCTGAGCTGAAAAGCATCCTGGATCCTGGATTTTTGCTTCATTGATGGAAATATAATCATTATGGAAGCCCTATAGCAGTGGACCAATATAACATCATCATCTGCCTAGCCTTTTCCCAACTACGTTGGGTCGGCTTCCAGTCTAACCAGATGCAGCTGAGAACCAGTGTTTTNCATTGATGGAAATATAATCATTATGGAAGCCCTATAGCAGTGGACCAATATAACATCATCATCTGCCTAGCCTTTTCCCAACTACGTTGGGTCGGCTTCCAGTCTAACCAGATGCAGCTGAGAACGAGTGTTTTACATGGAGCGACTGCCTGTCTGACCTCCACAACCCAGTTACCCGGGCAACCTGGCACCCCTTGGTAAGACTGGAGCCCTATAGCAGTGGACCAATACAACATACACCTTTAATTATGGCCCCCTTATTCAACGGGACTTAATCGTAAGTGCGAAATGTCAATCAACTATAGATTATGTTTCTATACTCTTGCCTCAGGCGAAAACCATCATGACATTATATCTTAAACCTTTAGTTTTATAGGGTTCTGCATCCAAAGGACAAAACTGGACCTCCCTCTCTCTGCACTGTCCGTCTGTCTCTAGGCTGTATCTTATGACGCGTGATGTTTGGCAGTTGCAATTTTCACCGATTTTTTCTAAAACTAGGATGTGTTTATTGAGGACGGCTATATGCTACTTTTTATCTGTGCGCGGAGTAGTTCCCACGGGACGCCGGAGAAACCGCTGGTGGAAACTAGCACTTTATATTTTGGGGTCCCCAATACAACGTGCTTTTTAGCTATTTTAAAGGTCTGCTAGTGCGACTCGCACTTGGCCAGTTTTTTCTCACAGCAGACGAGACGTTGAAAGCTATATAATATAAAATGATGATGTTGTTTGTTAATAAAGTGAACGGTTAAGTCTGATGTAATACCGTGGCTGCGTCTTTCATCACGGTTAGAGAGAGACAGCTGTACGCAGTCATCAATTAGCACTAGCAATTAATGTACTGATTAATTAAGTTAAAGAGTATTTTAGTACTAGTGTCATCAGAGTTCAAATCCTTACTTTAATATTATGAGTGAGAAAGTAACTCTGTTGCAGTTTAACGCCAACACTACTGAATCGATGAGAACGAAATTTTGTGGTCTAGAGCCCGAGATAGGAGGTTACTTTTTATCCAGGTGTGGAAAGTAGCTCCCTTGGGATGCGGGTTGAACCACGGAGAACACAAAATAGAATAGTTCCAAATCTATGCAGAAGGCTGTGTTTTTAGAAATGATCACAAGTGATCATTACAGGAAGTGAATTATAGGAAGTGCCATAAACTTTCTTATAGCGACTACAAGTCTATATTTTAGTAACAGTCACAGTTCACTTCCATAACGCCAAAGATCTTATTATTTCAGTACCTCTTTGCTGCAACGACTGCATGAGGCCCAGCCTTAATAAGGTATTCAGGTTTGTCAAAAAACATTTTAGATTTTTTTTAATTTAACAAACATACCAAGTACCTTAGGCCAATTAGCGCTTCATATTTTAAAAGGACACCCATACCACCCATTACAATTTCCTTAGACCTACACCTACACGCCCTAACGGTGACTGATTTATCTACCAATTTAAACAGTACCAGTCAAAGCCCTGAGGTCAAATGACACAAATAATACATATTTGTCTGTCTGTCGATACAGCGAGTCGCCCACTCGAACATTTCTCTATACCCCATGCTAACCGAATTTGGTTACCATTAGTATAATACGGGATCGCCAAAGATCAAGATTTGGAACAGATGCGACTAATATTGCGGAGTGGTTTGTATTGTGCCTTCGAGTAAAGGTGACTTCGATATTCTTGGAAAAAGGTGTTAAAGAATATATTTAAAAAAGGTAGGCCTTTGGTATAGTTATCGCAATTAAATGGTACAGACCAGCACATCAACCGAACCCAATCTGTCAAATTTCTTCGATAGATTTTCAACCTTATTAAAATTAAATGGAATGTCAATGTTCGATTGGTAAAATTTTAACGATTCGGGTAGTCTGGTGTCGTCCGTACTTGACCGGATTTAAACATCCTACTTAATAAATTTCTTAGTTATTTTATATTATCTGAATCTAGTCCCATAAAATATAAATCAAACGCAAATAAGATGAAAACTAAGCCAAAATGATTTTCAATAAAATTAGCAACACAATAGAAAAAAATAATACGAAAAGTATTACTTTTTTCTGGAATATCATCGCGATTTGACAATCAATTTATACTCATACCACTGCGTATCAAATAAAAAGTAAACACGATAAAAATAGCATGACAAACTTCGCCTTACTTCGCAATAAATGTGTTTTCAGTACCGATAAACGATCAATATCTTCACGACTGGTTAAGTAAACAAGTTTCCATCTAGATAAAACACTTATTTGGCTTATTTTTTAGTCCGATATGCAAATACTGTAGATAGTAGACAAATACAAACTGTTGCAAGTATTCTGCTTAACCATGACACATTTAAACAATTACACAGTAATAATAAATTAGTTAAGTAGATTGTTTTTAGTTTTTTTTTATGTTTTTCCTTTCTTTTAAAATATAAAAAATATGTTGAATAATAAATAGATAAATGGAATAATTAATTAGAATTTTTGTCTGCTTAAAAAAACAATTGACCAATTCAATCTTAATCATTCACAGTCCTCACAGAGGCTACATAAACATTATACCTATTTGTCCATCTGTCTTTACTTAATGGTTAGCGCTGGTCACGCCGGTCGGCAGGTCAGTGACCTCTCATTGTCTCAACTTTTACCCGGCTTGGATCACTCGTGTTTAACAGCCAGTAAGAATTAGAAAACGATTTAAAACGCCGTGAGAAACTACCATAAAGGATATAATGTACTATAGTATAGTTTAATAGCTGGATTTGTTTAGTAGGTGTTTGTGTTACAATGTGTAACGCAAGTTTAGTTAAGTAACAACTATACTAATATTATGAAGCTGAAGAGTTTGTTTGAACGCGCTAATCTCAGGAACTAATGGTCCCATTTTAAAAATTATTTCAGTGTGAGATAGCCCATTTATCGAGGAAGGCTATAGGCTAATTTTTATCCGAGTGCGCCGAGTAGTTCCCACGGGACGCGGGTGAAACCGCTGGCAGAAGCTAGTTATATTATATGGCTGTGATTTGGCTAGTGATTGAATTAGACTTTGGTAAAATTTATTAACTGTGTTTTATTTTATTAACTAATTTGCTTAAAAATCAATCATTTCAGGTAATTACGAAAAATATTTTGTTAAAAATCTTGTTTCATTTTAATTGGTTACAAAGCAAATTGACAATTGCAATGAACCATTATTCAGGGCAATCAAATGGTACAGATTTGCAGTCGAATTTAAATCGTTTAATATTTACTTAGTTTTCTCATGAAATAAAACGAGTTTTTAGGCTAGATAATGACGTATATTTTTTACCTAAGAACCTAAAGGACCCTTTGAAAGTCTTAGAAATCCAGAGAGCTTTGTCTCAAGTACCGATCCCAAGAAATTCAGGTTACATCCATAAAAAATAAATGACTATCACGTTCAATGATACCTGTTATGATTATTATCGTTTAATTGGTTGTCAACAGTTCTAAGACCCAAAGCATTTTAAACCTTAATGTAGTAAGTATACGGTATGTTTTCTCAAAGCTGAAATGCTTGTACAATAATGGATTCTTTTGAATTTCTACGTAAACGTTATAAGGCGTTTTTATCCATGTAATATTCAATGCAGGCTATTGATTTGTGCTTAGGCGTCTTACAAATCTGTTTTTATATGTAGTGTTTTGTTTTTCTTTTATTCAATCGTCTATCAAGCTTCTTAACTACAGAGTACAGCCAGCACTTAGTCAAACTACCTCAATCTGTCAAAATTCTTCAACCTATTTTTAACCTTATCGCAATAGGGGAAGGGTAATGTTCGATAGGTAAAATTTTACGGATTCGGGTAGGTTGACCTACTGTTGTCTGTACGATAAAGCTGAATTATCCAAGCCTATATACTTTTTTGTTTTGTGCAGTATAATTTTTACTCAAATGCTTCAAATTGCTGCAATTTTCAGTAGTTTTGACATGAAATCCGGACAGATAAGTAATAGATTTGCTTACTAGAGATAGAATTTTGACATTAGCCCCATACAAGTAACGTCAAATTCCTATCTCTGGTAAGCAAATCCAGAGATAGACAGAATACTGAATTCCGCAGTTAGTCTTCCTTCATATTCCATTTCTCCATCATCTTCATGTTTAAAACGCGCTTCCTTCAACCCACAAAAGTACGACAAACCCGTTCGTTCTAGAAATGAACTTAACAAAACCAGTTGTAATTATTCGCACTTCCTTAACTAATAAACACAGTACATTTACCCAGAGTTGAGGGGAACTGACTAAAACATCCGTTGGATTAATATCTTAATTGTTTAATAATGCTAGGAGACAGAGATCGGTGGAAAACGAAACGGCAACCCTAGAAAAAATATGAAATTTCTCAGACACGCGTCAAACGTCTGTCATGTTCCTAAAAAAAATGGAAGCTTTCTCCAACTTGTATGTTGAGGTCGGCTTCCAGTCTAACCGAATGCAGCTAAGTACCAATGTCTTACATGGAGCATCTGCCTATCTGACCTCCTTAACCCAGTTACCAGGCAACCCCGGGTAAGCCCGTAACATCCCTCAAAGATGTCCGAATGACAGCCGGGACCCTCCAATTTATCGTGCGTTGCGAAACATGGGAGAACTCATCATTGTAAATAACTAAGTCATAACCACTTTAGGCCTTTGGGACTCTAAAAAAATTATAACCAGGACCTGGGATTCAAAAAAAATCACTTAAAATTTTCGGCTGTACAGCAACAAGCGAGGTATCATTAAATCAATATTCAGATAAGAGGTGTGTCAATATTACAAATATTTTACACACTACAAGCAAATGCATGTGTTTAAATAAGTTTCGGAGCGTTGATACCTGAAATTGACTCCGTTGCAGGAATTTTATTTTAGTACTAACACATTAAGGTGCATGCGACGACTAGAAGCGGGAAATTCAAATATAAAATGGTTTTTTCATGTTTTATCTAAGTTAACATTCAATATGAGGCGTGATCTTATGATTGGCGGTTATAATATCCCACAAAGTAATTTCTGATGTCCTTGTTTAACTCCGAAACTTACTCTGTAAAAAAAAACTCTGTAAAAAACGTTTTATTGCGCAATAAAACGTTTTTTACAGAGTTATTTAATTTGTAAGAAGTTTTATATTTGAATTTCCCGCTTCTAGTCGTCGCATTCACCTTAATGGAATGGTTTAAAGATATACTATAGAGTTTCCGATACGAATGGCTATCGAGGCATTGAGTAGTTTTTTTTGGAAGGACTTCTAATTAGCTAGTTCTCGTTTTGAAGATTCTAAATATCTGAATGGGTGCGGGCTGCCCAAGAGTGAGGTGGTTGACGTTTGTAGGGGAAGGTCTACGTTCAACCGTGAACCGTTGGCTGATATGATAATGAAGTATCTGACGTAAGGATATAGCGAGCAGAAGTGACTAAGGGGGACTAAATGGCGAAAAAACAGCGAATAGACAACATAACTCCAGATAGATTGTCAACATAATATGAAGAAGTAGACAAATCTTGAAGAAACCGGGACTTTGATGTCTGCACGACAATCTTGCTTGAGCAATCGTTGTGATTAATGGTCACGCCTTCTCTTTATGAGAAGAAGAATATGCCCTGCAGTGACACAGTAAAAATGGCTGTTATTTAACAAGTCTAAGATCATCAAGTGAACAAATGTTCATGGGCAATGTTTGTTCAATTAATTTCCTTTCAGAACCACTTGGGCACGTTGAGCTCTAATCGAATTGAACTTAAAAGACCCACATGGTAATCTAGCAACTGGCAGATTGGCATTAACCATAATAAGCATGAAGCCTTCTCAATGTTCTAGAAATATAAACAAAAAAAAAACGTTACTAACATCCTCAGTCAAGTAATAATAGTGTATATGAGTCATTTAAATACCTCCACAAAACCAGTAGGAAACGTTTTGGCACTATAGAATTACGTGATACTTATTGGTGTTAATTACACTGTCTATGTTCATTAGTAGTTCTAATTCAAGATCGTTATGTAACATTTTTGCTTGCTACTTACTTCAAGGATTATTTTTGCCGCTATAATGCGTTCAATACTTTTAAGTACGTTTTAATGGATTGATTGCATAAAAAATGCATTTGCTCATAGTTTTTGATCATGTGACTAGGAATCTTTCTTAAAATCTTTATTTATTTATTCCTGTTCGTCCGTAAATTCAAATGGATTATCATCATGGTGATCACATCAGAAATAACCGACAGGCAATAATTCAGAACATCAATCGAACAAATTCTACATGGATTGTCATTAACAATTTTTGTATTGAAAAGTAAATTACCGAGGTGTAGAAAGTGGCAAAATCGAACAGTAGTTCATCATTTCAAGCAATTGTCCAGTGCCAAAACGCAGGTCTTTCCCAATGAGAGCCAAACCTCTTAGGCAGCCCGCATCCATCCACTGCCCAATACACAGCTGCCTTTGCAAAACTACCCCTCAGAATCTAAAGGCTGACTATCTAAGGCTTTTGTCAAAAGGTAGCGCACTGAAGTTTTTTTATAGAATCTGCATTTTTTATGCCTATGTTTTATTCGAGTTACAAATGACTTAGGTCCAAAAGATGTTGAAACCTCACCTTTAGCGGCAGCTATCATTCAGAGCCGCGGCCCGACGTCCGTCACTCCACCTCTCATGCTGCACACTAAGACATGTCACTGTGTCACAACACTGCACAACACTAGCACAAGTCACTTAGCACATTTTCTACATCCAATTGATTCTGAAACAAAGGATAAGGAGATAATTAGCATGTTTAATAGGTAAACAATTTTTCTTAGCTTTATAGGGTGGTAGAATACTGGCAAAAACGTGAGTTTACACAAAATAAAATCACCTACTAATATTATACACGCGAAAGTTTGTAAGTATGTATGGATGTTTGTTCCTCTTTCATGCAAAAACGACTCCTTGTATCTTCATAAAACTGGGAAGTAATATAGGTTACATATCAGAATAATATATAGGCTACTTTTGATTCCTGCACGGTAAGTAGTCCCTTCATTACGCGGGTGAAAACGCTGAAGCTAATCAAAGAAAAATAAAGGACATTTTATCTCCGAAACTATAGTTTACTTCCCCTAATCACAGTAACAAAAATACAAAACCAGGTAGCAATGCAGAAGAGAGACTGACACTGATAGACTATTCTGATGCAAATGCAATGAATAACATTATAATAGAATTGACGAAGGTCATGGCTATTGCAGTAGAATTAAACGAGTTTTACGAGGTTTGATTTCTTCAGATGCTTAAGAACTAGTAGAAGTAAATAATGAAATATCAGAAAAGAACACTCATTGAAATTTGCAGCTTTGTCTTTTTAGGTAGGTTACTTTACCCAAAAGGGTAAAATGGGACCCTATTACTAAGACTTGCAACTTGCAACGTCCGTCCGTCAAATATTCACAGAAGATGTATTATTGGAACAATTTTGTTTTCAAATTAGACTATTTTTTAATAAAAAGCTAGATTTTTTCTACACAACTTTTGGCCGTTTTATCTTAACCAAGTGAGCAATAAAAAGGTAAAGTAAAGCAAATGAGACAAAAAAGCAATAAAGCTTCAAAATTACAAATTAAAACAATAATTCAACAACAAAATAACGGCCGACCTCACATACAAAAATTAAACGCACACAGAACACCCTAATAAAATTACCTTAGCTACTATTCAGCGAAATTATCCTTCACAATGCCAACCACCCTTATTGGGGTTTTCCTCCCCTTTGTTTACCATCTCACTTACTCCTACACCGTGGGATACCTCTGTCCCTTTCTAGCTGACTCTAGGATTTCGTTGGAAGTATACGTCAATTTTATGTTTAAATGGTACGATGCTTATTCTAAATTATTGCGTTATATTGTCTAAATAGGCGAGTTAAGTAGTTTATTAGGGCATAATACATAACTTGGTTTGCCGAAACCTTCAGATTCACTAATGGTGGATTTTTATAACCTATCCATTCATTGACTTGCGATTAGAGATTGAATTTTGACAGTAGGACATTAGGTCAAATTCCAATTGTCATATCATGACAATGGATAGATAGTGTAAGAAATCCGAACCCTTTTGGCTGGTAGATCATTTGCATCTACTTCATCATTAAGAACACAAACATCTGTTTTACAACCTTCAATATATTTTTTTTAATATTTTTTCATATTTCTCCAACCATATCCATTTTTATCCGTCGTTATTATGGAAAACTTGTATCAAACACATCAGGAGGTTATAACATCTACCGCTTCCCAGAACCGGGTATCGATCCTGAGCCAGTATGAAGTGTAATTAAGGGACGACGGTCAGTAAGTCCGCTAGCTGGATTGAAATAGTACAGACAACAGCAGGTCAACGTATACGAATCCGTCAAATTTTACCAATTAAATATTAACCTACCGCCATTGCGATAAGGTTGAAAATCGATTGCAGAAATTTGTCAGATTGTGGTAACTTGATGTGCTGTTGTCTGTACTTAACCTAGAAATGATGAACTCTTCTCCTAATATTAAGAAGGTAGGTAGTTTTTGTATCTAAGTTCGAAGTTCATTTATTACGAATAGGTACAGATCATTAATATTCTTATGGTACTCAATGTGATCTTATACAATGACTTGCTTATTTAGTAGGTTAAACCCAGTATTGTCGGTATTAGAAAAAATATTGACATGCTAGTCAATAGAAGTCTTCATCTTTATAGTTAAGAAAGTAAGCCGTTAAATATTTAGGTATCGTCAAACATCACTTGAAAAGCTCGGAGGCAAAATATTTTAAAGTAGGTATTAGTTAAATAGTATTGGAAAAATATTCATGAATCTTCCGGCAAAAACCTAATCTGCATTCATCTAGTATTTACAGATTCGGAGATATCAATAAAATGTATGACACGACAAAAGTTCCTTCTAGTTACTTCTAACTATGGGAAAGGTCCACAGATCAATCGTACGGCATGCAATAAGAATACCTCTTCAAATTATTATGGTGTCGGTACTGCAGTCGTAAATCCCAAGTCTAGTCTCACTTTATGTCTATCGGCTTTCAGTACAAAGTAAGACTGTTCACGTCAGTTTTATGACTTATGTAGACGATAGGCCATGAACGTTATTTTTATCTCCATTCCTATATTGAGGTGAAACGATTTCTCTAACTGTAGAAATAAAGACCTTTTTAGAGGCTACCAGCTTTAGCCAGACGTTTCACCCGCGTCCCGTTGCAACTATACTGCGCATCCGGATAAAAAGTAGCTTATAGCCTTTCTCGATCAATGGGCTATTTAATATTGAAAGAACCTTTCAAATCGGACTTGTGTTTCCTAAGATTAGCTTTATAATATTAGTATAGATATTACCAGAGCCTAGAATGGAACCAATCTTGTGGTACTTATCTTTAATACTCCTTGGTCACATCTGGTTAGACTGAGACTTAAGTTACTTCGCAAAGTCTGGGCTGAGTAAATCAAGCGCGACTATTTAGTCTGTAAATTGCTACAGAGTATTCATCCATGTGGTTTCAACATTCATGTAAATTATTTAGTTCCAAATACAGGTTATTCTAAGCTAATTAATTACAAGTTATAGAATAAAAAACTCTCATATCGACTTGCACACCAAAACTCAACTTAATTATTAAACTGACATAAAAAAAAAATGTTGACACCCAATCTAACCGTTACTGGGCAGCATTCTTAATAAACGTCCATAAAATCAAAGCAACAAGGGGAGCCACCCTACCCACAGTGGTGCTAAATTATACCAAATGCTCTGATTCGTAATAATACACCATTTTATTTGCAGTACAATTCATAATTATTGTTCTCCTTTTCTGTTCCTAAATTGCAGTTACATGTAAAAGGTGTTGCGCTTATGCCCTTTTTAGACTGAATCGTGTTTTCTTGCTTTTGTTTCGATCGAGAACGTTCGATGTATCTGTTTCATTTCTTGAGACAAATAAGGTATGCAATAACGGTGTGATCACTCAAACGGCTCGAACAAAATAAGCAAATTGGAGGCAATATTCCAAAAATAGAACTCCAAAGACATTACGTAAGAAAAGAGGTATTGATGAGTATCAAATCATCAACATACAAAAGTATGCGTAGATAAGTAAAACTGACCCTTTTAACATTATTACTGGCAAACTGGGTATTTACCTGAACAATGGAGTTCAAGATTCATTCAACTCAAACCTTATAATATAGGTAAGTACCCAGTCACATTTAAGTTCATATCCATTATCCAAACTGGGAGCTGCTAAAACGCTTACTCTGAATCTACCGCATTACGCTAGCGCTATCCCAAAACGTAGAATTAACATGTGAAAAGCCAGCATTAGGCACCTACCTAGCTCCGGCGCGGTCCAGCCACCCACACAAGCAAAACACTATAGCTACACACGCAAAGATGTCTCCAACAAAATAAAACACCGGCCCCTGTCATATGGTATTGATTCCGACCCTTCGAATGCTGTCCCTCTCGCACACCGGTCAGCAACGAAAGTGCGAAAAGGACAGGTGTAGATACTTTCTTCTTGGCGACTCGGTTTGAGATGTAATGTTTACTTGTGTGCAGATTAATACTCGGGTAACGCCCTGCTTGGGATGATTCTGTATAGCTTTTAGTGTCCCCGAGTCGGGTTTTGATCGGTTCGAGGAAAAGTGATGGTCGTTTAAGTAGAACTATAATGCTTCTTATATTACTGACCCTTGAAGTGGACGGTTGAGTGTTTTGTATGCTTTCTTGTTTATGTTTGTATGTGTGTAAGTAAAGGTGCAAAGAACTCTTTGTCTAGGATGACGCATTGGCGTTCGTTATACATTTTCTTTCTGTACAAATTCTAGACATAATAACTGCAATTCTTTGCTAATGTATAAAAGGTATTGAATAGAAAATATGTTTGCCCATCACTGTATATTGTTGAGAATAATTAAAACACTACATCTTGAATCGATTGTTGAACACTAATGGCAATTGTTTGATGAGTTTAATGCATAAAAATCTCACCAGTTGCAATTTGAGCTTAATGTTTACACCGAGAAGATACATTTTGCATAAACCACCATCCAACAATACACGAGACGAGATCACCTTTGTACCTAGTAGCATTGTATATGCTGAAGGCATTTCAACATTGGAGATCGAATTGTCCGGGATCCCGATAGAGCGGTCCTGCCAACACAACTCTACGACCAACTACTATAATATGGTCTCAACATTTATATTATTTTGATGGATAGACCGGTTTGCAGGGGTGACAACTTCGCCCCTAATTTAAGTATATAGTTAGGGGTGGTTTGGGGTACAATAAAGGGTAGAATTAATCCGCGCTTGTTTTAGGGCGCGTGTACAACAGATGTATGGAGAACTGGACATGGAAGGGAACTTTAAATTGTAATTGTGTAAGTGCTTTTATGTNTACACAATTCTACGACCAACTACTATAATATGGTCTCTTATACATTTATATTATTTTGATGGATAGACCGGTTTGCAGGGGTGACAACTTCGCCCCTAATTTAAGTATATAGTTAGGGGTGGTTTGGGGTACAATAAAGGGTAGAATTAATCCGCGCTTGTTTTAGGGCGCGTGTACAACAGATGTATGGAGAACTGGACATGGAAGGGAACTTTAAATTGTAATTGTGTAAGTGCTTTTATGTTGTAAGTGAGAAATGAATTATTTAGTATTCATGTAACATAGGCTTTATTATACCCAGTCAATCAGGGCGTTTTAAAAAATCCTGAATTCTGTACACAACAGAAGTTCCCAATTTAGACATTAAAAATAGCGAATCCAAATATCAAATAAAGAATAAAATAAAAGTCATGTTTTTTTAACATTCTGCTCAATATGATAGCGACAAAAATGCATTGAATTTCAATACAGCCTGGCCAGTCAATTTTGTACATTTTTTATCACTTGTAACACAGAACTGACGCTCAGCCACAAAAGGACTTAATTCTGCATGCAGTGATGATGCAAAATAATTTCTATCTGCATAGTTTTAGAGTTGATTTTCAAATGAATATTTTTTTTAGTTACATGAATACGTTAGTTTATTATTTTGTGTGCATCCACGGATTGATTGACGAAGCATTTTGCTGTTATTACTCCTGGACCCTCAATGTAAGGGTGCTTTTATGGGAACCGGTTTGGTTAGAATGTGGTGAATAATTGTTTTAAAAGTGCTGTGCCTAAATAACTACATCTAGATACGATACAATATTTAGTTATTGATCAACCTTTATTAAGTCAGTAGCTTCTGCCAGCGGTTTCTCCCGCGGCCCGTGGGAACTACTCGGCGCAGCCGGATAAAAAGTAGCCTATAGCCTTCCTCGATAAATGGGCTATCTAACACTGAAAGAATTTTTCAAATCAGACCAGTAATTTAGCGAGTTGAAACAAACAAACTCTGCAGCTCAAATTTTGAAAATTGATTCTATAGCTAGACTAGCTATCAACCACGTCCCTTGGAGACAACCTGGCGTAAAAACACTCGGGTAACAAAAGCATACGATCCCAGACAGTCTACCTTTAATTCTTCCGCATACGGTATACGGACAAAAGAAAGTAGCTTGAATTAAATCGCCTATCAATTCACACACTATTTGCATATTCACATAGTAAACAACACTGCTGCTGGCACGACTAGGGTCTTCAGAATAAACATTTTAAAACTAAGTATAGCAGAATATATAAATGTGCAGTTTCAAAAACGACTTCAAAATCTCTGAAAGGGAAAAAAATAACATGGTTCTAGAATTCTGTGCAAAATAAATAGACTGAACCGCAACCTACAGACAACGACTTCTAGAGCCATATCAATTTCAATTTAACTTTTCAGTATGTTTTGTACAACAAAAAGTCTCGGCGTTGGTTATCCGTATTACACAAGAAGGTAAGTTTTTCTATAAAACTTAGCAACCCTGCTCAAGCGCATATGAAAATAATACTATAGTGAACATGGGAAACAGAATCAGACATATCCGACTGGGTCACTTTCTATTCGTTGCTTAACCTATGGTGCTTCTTAACATGGTCATCTAGGACAGAGCCAAAGACACTACACCAAAGAATAGAAGCCAGAACATAAACCTACCACAACTTTTCAAACTTCAATAGATTTCCAACCTTATCACAATAGTGGAAGGTTAATGTTCGATTGGTATCTGACAGTTTTGACCTGCTGTCTGTACCAGGAATAGCTGAAATTACTATTTTAGAGTTCCTAAACGGTAAAAACGGGATCCAATGTGATTATACGGTTTTTCGCTTGATATTAATAACGGCACGGGCCGCCATGCACGAGTCTGACTCCCACATAACCAACTAGTTTGTAGCAAAAACCCACGTTATTGGTACTAGAAAAAGTATATACCTGAGTGATCAAGTTGTCATTAAAATCTTCAGTTTCAATACCCACATATTTTTTCGTAATAACTCTCAGTGTAAGCTCATTAGAAGCAAAAACAACGTTCTTTTTCCGCAGCTAAATACATATTTTTAAAATGTTAAACGTGAGTTAGTTGAAAGTTACAAGTACCCTCTTTCTTAGCAAGAAAAGTTTCGTTGCTAACCACGTTGGAACTGCGTTGAAGTCCATTTTTGGTAACATTTATCTTGTTTTTATTGCTGTTAATTTCGTGTTTTACGTCTTTTTATTAGTTAATTTTGCGTTTACTTGTTAGTTGAAACATTGTCATTATAATTATATTTAGCCTTTATTGTGATCATTGTTGCTTTTGGAATAATTTTTATTATTTCTTAGTCATGTGAATATTATGAATATCCTTTTAAAGATAACAGTTTTGTACACATTTCCATATTACATATATCAGTAACTTACACCATCTTTCACACTGCTCGTACTGCCAATAAATGGCAAGTCATCTACTTATACAGTTATAAAACTTTTTCGGATGACGTCGATAATAGTTTTGTCAACAGACGATGATATTCACTTTGGCACAGTTATAGATCGTCTGGCATTACCATACGTCACTATATCTTCTACAATATGTCTGCTAACATCGATATTTTCTAGTCTGGTGACTAATCTCTGCTCATATGTCATTTCAGTTTTGGCAAACTATTGTCTGACTGGGGCTCTAAAGGAATCTCTAAATAGGCTCATAGTTAAAAGGCTAAAGGCTCACAATTAACTCTTAATTCTTGTAAAAGTTAAGATACTAGTTAGCCGAAGCTTTAAACCCAATAAAATCCCATATTACATGAAAAACGAGAGTAGGAAAGAAAGTAGTTTCTCGTTTTACCCCTCAACCGGAGTGGGAAATAAAAGAACCACAGAGGTTGTTAACCTAAAGACAATACAACTGGGAGAAGCCTAACGATTTGATAGACAGGACTTGGACGATACAGAATCGATTAAAAAGGAGCCATATTGATTGCATGGAATGAATGTATAAAGGCTGAAGAATTTGTAAAAATCCTTTCTGCGTTAGATAGCCGAGTGTGCGAATTAGTTCCCACAGGACGCTCTTGGAACGATTTTTCTATAGTGTTCATACGTATTGCTGTTACTAGCTTCTGTCTGCTATATCATTCATTAGTTACGACTTGTAAACGAGTTTCATACAGGATTATACACTACAATCAAGTCCAATAACATCTACACCTATTTAGTAGTTTATCAGTGAAGAACAAACTGGCCTATCATCTATAACCAACGTATTACAAGATACAAGCTCCTAAAATCATCCAGAAACTTCTTCACCAAGCGCATGCAAAACTGCATCCCGTGCTCTCAATCGCATCCGAGCATCACAATCAATTTGTTTATTGTTCAAAATGTCGCCTNCTCCTGGACCCTCAATGTAAGGGTGCTTTTATGGGAACCGGTTTGGGTAGAATGTGGTGTATAATTGTTTTAAAAGTGCTGTGCAAATAACGCCATCTAGATACGATACAATATTTAGTTATTGATCAGCCTTTATTAAGACAGTAGCTTCTGCCAGCGGTTTCTCCCGCGGCCAGTGGGAATTACTCGGCGCAGCCGGATAAAAAGTAGCCTATAGCCTTCCTCGACAAATGGGCTATCTTACACTGAAAGAATTTTTCAAATCAGACCAGTAATTAGTGAGATTAGCGAGTTGAAACAAACAAACTCTGCAACTCAAATTTTGAAAATTGATTCTATAGCTAGACTAGCTATCAACCACGTCTCGTGGAGACAATCTGGCGTAAAAACACTCGGGTAAAAAAGTATACAATCCCAGACAGTCTACCTTTAATTCTTCCGCATACGATATACGGACAAAAGAAAGTAACTTTGAATTAAATCGCCTATCAATTCACACACTATTTGCATATTCACGCAGTAAATAACACTGCCACTGCCATAGCTAGGGTTTACAGAACAAGTATTTTAAATCTAGCAGAGTTTACAAATATGTACAGGTAAGAGCAGGTTAATATACCCGAATCTGTACATTTTTACCAATCGCAAATTAATCTTCCACTATAGTGATAAGGTTGAAAATCTATTGAAGAAAGTTTACAGATGGGGTACGTTGGTGTGCTGACTTCTGCACTTGCAAAAATGACTTCAAAATCTCTAAAAGGGAAGAAATTACATGGCTCTAGAAATCGGTAGCAAAATAAACAGAGCTGCAACCAACAGACGACGACTTCTAGAGCCATGTCAAAAATGACAATTGAACTTTTCAGTATGTTTTGAACTACAAAAAGTCTCGGCGTTGGTTGTCCGTAGTACACAAGAAGATAAGTTTTTCTATAAAACTTAGCAGCCCTGCTCAAGCGCATATGAAAATAACACTATAGTAAACATGGGAAACAGAATCAGATATATCAGACTAGGTCACTTTCTATTCGTTGCCTAACCTATGGTGCTTCTTAACATGGTCATCTAGGACAGAGCCAAAGACACTACACCAAAGAATAGACGCCAGTACATAAACCTACCACAACTTGTCAAACTTCAATAGATTTCCAACCTTATCACAATAGTGGATGGTTAATGTTCGATTGGTATACCAGGAATATCTGAAATGACTATTTTAGAGTTCCTAAAAGGTAGAAACCGGGTCCAGTGTGATTATGCGGTTTTTCGCTTGATATTAATAACGGGACCTCCATGCGTGACTCCGACTCTTACTTAACCAACTATTCTGTAGCAAAAACCCACGTTATTGGTACATACTAGAAAATGTATATACCTGAGTGATCAAGTTGTCATTAAAATCTTCATTTTCAATACCCACATATTTTTTCGTAATAACTCTCAGTGTAAGCTTATTAGAAGCAAAAACAACGTTCGTTTTTCTCAGCTATGTACATATTTAAAAAATGTTAAACGTGAGTTGGTGGTAAAGTTACAAGTACCCTCTTTCTTAGCAAGAAAAGTTTCGTTGCTAACCACGTCAGAACTGCGTTAAAGTCCATTTTTGGTAGCGTTTATATTGTTTTTATTGCTGTTAATTTCATGTTTAACATTTTTTATAAGTAAATTTTGCGTTTACTTGTTAGTTGAAACATTGTCATTATAATTATATTTAGCCTTCATTGTGATCATTGTTGCTTTTGGAATTATTTTTATTATTTCTTAGTCATGTGAATATTATGAATATCCTTTTAAAGATAACAGTTTTGTACACATTTCCATATTACATATATCAGTTACTTACACCATCTTTCACACTGCTCGTACTGCCAATAAATGGCAAGTCATCTACATATATAGTTATAAAACTTTTTCAGATGACGTCGATAATAGTTTTGTCAACAGACGATGATATGCACTTTGGCACAGTTATAGATCGTCTGGCATTACCATACGTCACTAAATCTCCTACAATATGTCTGCTAACATCGATATTTTCTAGTCTGGTGACTAATCTCTGCTCATATGTCATTTCAGTTTTGGCCTGTTGAATCATACTAACTATACTAAGTATGTCATTGGATGACTTTCATTTGTGGTATACATTGATCTTCTTGAGAAACTTAATCTGTCTTGTCAGGTTTTGGATTCCATAATTTTTCACCTCTGATTTGATAAATGGGTCATTGGACAAAGTGATCAAAGGTATAATGCTTGACGGTCACCTGATTTTTTGTTCAAATGGTGTCTTATCAAATTTAGAGCCCTCTGTATACTGCAGACTAGGCTGGTCGATAGTCATTTATCTCCTTACAAATTTCAAACTATCGTCTGACTGGGGCTCTCTAAAGGAATCTCTAAATAGGCTCATAGTTAAAAGAGTTAAAGGCTCGTAATTAACTCTCAATTCTTGTAAAAGTTAAAATACTAGTCATAAAGCAAGTTAGCCGAAGCTTTAGACCCAATAAAATCCTATATCACATGAAAAACGAGAGTAGGAAAGAAAGTGGTTGCTCGTTTTACCCTCAACCGGAGTGGGAAATAAAAGAACCACAGAGGTTGTTAACCTAAAGACAATACAACTGGGAGAAGCCTAACCATTTGATAGACAGGACTTGGATGATACAGAATCGATTAAAAAGGATCGTATATTGATTGCATGGAATGAATGTATAAAGGCTGAAGAATTTGTAAAAATCCTTTCAGTATTAAATAGCCGACTTATCGAAGAAAGCTGTTAACTACTTTTTATCCAAATATGCAGAGTACCCCACGGGACGCTGTTGAAACGCCGTTCTATAATGTTCATCCATATGCTGTTACTAGATCCTATCTTTTATTTCATTAGTTACGACTTGTAAACCAGTTCCATACAGGTTATAAGTACACTAAGTACACAAAATCAGGTTCAATAAAATTTTGCATCAATTCAGCAGTTTATCAATGAAGAACAAACAAACTGGGCTATCATCTATAACCAACGTATTACAAGATACAAGCTCCAAAAATAATCCAGAAACTTCTTCACCAAGCGCATGCAAAACTGTATCCCGTGCTCTCAATCGCATCCGAGCATCACAATCAATTTGTTTATTGTTCAAAATGTCGCCTAAAATAACAATGAACGCACACCCGCATTGGCCAGGTGTAAGGAACACTACAGGCCTTCCAGAAAAAAACTCATCTGCATATCCGAAGCCACTGCTAACCAATTAACAACCTTACATCACCGTAATAAGGTCTTTAGCACCAACAACGTAATCTGAGTGAAAAAAGCACACAGTCAATGTCCTTAGTTGCATTCGTGCGCTGTCTCTTTTGCGTGTGCTGTGCCTGAAAGAGAAGGTGCAGGGATTGTGACAAAAAATGATCGCTTGCGCACTGTGGGGACTTCGAATAGTATTTGCATTTTTTTGACGGTGATGTGAAAGTATTATTATTTTCTGCAACTATTCTGCTGGTAGAAACATGGGATTTATCAAATGCTTATTAGGTACACTCTCCCTATAAAATCGTGAAAGTCGAAAGAGAAAGGCTTGCTAGCTGACAGATAGGTTAACGATCAGTGCACGGTGTAGCATGAAAACTATATTTTGCAAGTTCGATTTCAAGGTCAAATTGGTGTGTATGAATCATGAATAAAATAATACGATTGTGATGGGAGTANATAGTATTTGCATTTTTTTGACGGTGATGTGAAAGTATTATTATTTTCTGCAACTATTCTGCTGGTAGAAACATGGGATGTTTTATCAAATGCTTATTAGGTACACTCTCCCTATAAAATCGTGAAAGTCGAAAGAGAAAGGCTTGCTAGCTGACAGATAGGTTAACGATCAGTGCACGGTGTAGCATGAAAACTATATTTTGCAAGTTCGATTTCAAGGTCAAATTGGTGTGTATGAATCATGAATAAAATAATACGATTGTGATGGGAGTATCTGCCTCTATATCTTTAACAACTTGATTCTAATCTTGATCATTGATCGAAAAGCTGGTCTTATTAATTTGGAAACCTTGGTTTTTCATACTTTCATACTACCTGTTTTTTGTTTTTATCTCATGTCTAACGTTTTGCTTTGCAATAAACCATTACAATGTTTCTACTAGCTTCACCAATACATGTCTTAAGTACAAACTATACTAACATTAACATCTATTACCAAGACCTACATGTACATGTATCTTATTGTTCGTGGTTTTATTCAAATTATGCATAAAGAGCGGGTAGGAAATAGCAATTATGNTTATCAAATGCTTATTAGGTACACTCTCCCTATAAAATCGTGAAAGTTGAAAGAGAAAGGCTTGCTAGCTGACAGATAGGTTAACGATCAGTGCACGGTGTAGCATGAAAATAATATTTTGCAAGTCCGATTTCAAGGTCAAATTGGTGTGTATGAATCATGAATAAAATAATACGATTGTGATGGGAGTATCTGCCTCTATATCTTTAACAACTTGATTCTAATCTTGATCATTGATCGAAAAGCTGGTCTTATTAATTTGGAAACCTTGGTTTTTCATACTTTCATACTACCTGTTTTTTGTTTTTATCTCATGTCTAACGTTTTGCTTTGCAATAAACCATTACAATGTTTCTACTAGCTTCACCAATACATGTCTTAAGTACAAACTATACTAACATTAACATCTATTACCAAGACCTACATGTACATGTATCTTATTGTTCGTGGTTTTATTCAAATTATGCATAAAGAGCGGGTAGGAAATAGCAATTATGTTCGTGTTCTCTAGACAAGGCCGAATCAATCAGAGCCGTGAAGAATAACTGCGATTTATAATATAACATTATACTACTGTATTATGGTTTTAATGTAATGAATATTGTTTGTCTGGGTATATGCTTTGTCATCTCGTGTCAGGTGTTTAAAGGCTTTATAAAAATTTCCATCGATTAAGATAATGTTAGCTTCACTCCAATCTTCAACATCATTAGTCGCTATTTTCTTATCAATTCGGGCGTTCAGTTCACAAAACCCTTGATAGTTCAGTTTCTGGTAGTTAAGCCAATCTTTGGAACTTCTTCCCTTGGCTAGAATAGCTATTATGCCTACTTTGTCAATAATCGAAAGACGGATTACGTCATTATTCAATTATACTTGTAATTGCAGGAAGCATTAAATTAGGAATCATTAATTCAGCTACAAAATTTTATTATCGGCAACCATACAACTGGTCCATTACTAATAATTAACACCACAGTTTTTTAAGTATAAATGAAAGTTATAGAGTTATTTATTCAAAGTAACTGCTTTTTGAAGGTCAAGTTTAAAAACGACAGCCCCCAAAACCACCCGCTCTTCACCACTTCCTATGTTTTTCCTGGGAAGAAATGGTGAAACAAACTACCCAGCAAAATGCAAAGTAAAATGGCGAACCTTTAAAAGGCACCACTTGCAATCCCCTTCAAATACCTCTTGATTTTCCACTCAATAAGACCAGTCAGTAATTAAGTAATACATTACAAATGCATAATTAAACAGCTATGTGGATAGGAAGTGAAAATGTCACAGCTATACATACGAACGCATCCGATGCATACTTGCATACGATTAGTGTATTCGTGCTATACTTTCCTATCTTGCAGTCACTTTATGCACTGCAATAGTAGCTAGCTGGTTACTTAAACGAAAACTAAATGCATTGCAGAATCTTGCTTTTCAATTTTAATTAGGGCTAATACAAGATCAAAAAATAAAGGTTTGGTCTGTTCTGTAAAAACGATAGGTTAACTAATTAGTAATGGAATGCATAGTGTACACAATGTAGACATATTACACAATTCTGGTAATATTGCACCACGATTACAATAATCACTACAACTACAATGGCTGTTTTCTTTAATTCTAAAACATTTCGTTCTTCCGAAACATGAGATCATTTATAGCTACCAATAATTAAGCAGCTAGATAAGAATACCAATTTATAACTGATGGAGAGCTGAATACAAGTCTAGAAAATAAAGAGACAGACAGGGTTATAGTAGATACAAATATTATAACAAATCATCTAACTTCAAGTCACATAGTCACATCCAAACTAAGATTTAATCACCATAAATAAGGATGATTGAAAAGAAGGGATTCTGCCTTTGAGGCCCGATATAGAATTAATGGTGCACCTATAACTATAATAAACATTATAAACGATGATCTACGACGAACGTTTCAATAGGTATACCGCTTAGCAATTTGCTACAATTAATCTGCTGATGTCCAATAATAAAATAATTATCTATGAGAATCATTTTGTTCATTGTCATTTTATATTGAACTAGCGTTAATAGGCTTTGTGTTTACTTTCATTTATACAAGTGCTTGTGATTGTTATCGAGCAATAAGAGTATTTATTTCAAGACGTTATAAGGGGCTTAAGACACAAAGATTTTTGCACCGGAGGTGGTATTTCAGCGCGTTCAAAAGGGGGTTCTTTGTTTTCTGTTGAAATCAACGAATTATTATATTTCAAACGTTTTACGCTCTATAATTTCATAATTTGCATGTTTATGCCATAGCCACAAAATCAAAATGAATCAAAATCAAAAAGCATTTATTCAAAGTAGGCTGAAAACAGCACATTCTGAACGTCAAAATTACATAAGACAGCCCCAAAAACGCTCGCCCTTCACCACTTCCTGTGTTTTTGCAGTAAAAGATTATTTTGATTAAAGACCTATTTTGGAATCTGAGATACCACATCTTTGCTATACCCCACTTGTCAAGGACATCTGGGCACTGTTCATACAATATTATTTGCAGTCAGTTCTGGCAAATCATCATCAAAATAACTTTTAGCAAACAAAGAAAACAGAAATAGAGGATATAATAAAAGAAACGTCACGCCACAGCGAAGTAACAGGTCTAATGGAGATATTTTCCACGCAAGCGACTTCCTTGTTATATGACTGTATTGTTCGGCCATTTCCGATGAGTCGCGTACTCAGAAACGCATCGATGATGAGAAGTTGTTTTAACCAGTTACCGAGACAGTTTATGGTTCCGTTATTTAGGGTTCCGTACCATTATTCTATGGGGACCCCTCTTAATATATTTTTTTTTTAGTTTTTAATATTTGTTGTTATAGCAGCAACGGTAATACATGATCTGTGAAAATTTCAGCTTTCTAGCTATCACGGCTTATGAGATACAGCCCGGAGACAGACAGACAACGTAGTCTTAATAATAGGGTCCCATTTTACCCTTTGGGTATGGAACCCCAATAGAGCTCAATCTCTTGGTTTTCTCTAACTGCTGAACCGATTTTGATCATGAAGTCATGGTAGTTAAAGTAGGCTCTTAAGCGTTGGGTTCGATCGTCTGAGACAATAAAAAGGTTGTTGATGAAGGGCGTATAATAAGTTACTTATTATCCGAACGCCCTGATATATGCACTTAGAATTCGAAAAAGAACAGCCAGTGTCTATTATTCAACTGTTAAAATGATCTAGTCAATCAATGTCCCTAAACGCAATGTGCTAGTCGTGTATATAATGAACTAGATATTAGGAGTAATCTAGGTTTGAACACTTTTGCAACAGTGAGCTTCCCTAATGCAATTTTCGGAACAGTTACCCATGCTCATCACAGTCGCACCTAGTCTCTTTGTCCGCTAATAGTGGTTGCGCCTTTGACATAACCTCGCAGTCGATTGTCGGCTTGCAGGCCCAGCCTACATCCAGACAACTAGATTGATCTAAATAGGCAACA
>NWSH02000574.1:0-13669 GCA_002382865.2 Heliothis virescens
TTATATGTATTTATAAAATATTTAAAAATATAAAAATATGTGAATAAATGAATGAGAAAAAAATAAATATAGAAAAAAAACAGGGTCAATCGATTTGTTTTTCTAATATATTTGTAAGAAATTATTAACCAAAACCACATTATGGAATTACCCAAACATACTACACGTGTTTCATAAAAACTGAGTCACAGATGGCAGCAGGTCATTGACCTACATTCAATATGAATACAAGATTCGATTATAGAGCTATCGACNCATGTTCCCGATGCCGGTGGGAGACTATTTTTGTATTTTTAAATGTTTTGTTTTTTTTTATATGTATTTATAAAATATTTAAAAATATAAAAATATGTGAATAAATGAATGAGAAAAAAATAAATATAGAAAAAAAACAGGGTCAATCGATTTGTTTTTCTAATATATTTGTAAGAAATTATTAACCAAAACCACATTATGGAATTACCCAAACATACTACACGTGTTTCATAAAAACTGAGTCACAGATGGCAGCAGGTCATTGACCTACATTCAATATGAATACAAGATTCGATTATAGAGCTATCGACGGTTGTTATACATTATTGAAATTCTATTATGTTTTTAAAGCTCTAAGAGTTTTTTCAGACATATTTTAGGCTATTTATAGATGATGATAAATGACTTAATGTTCCTCGCGGTTGCATCCATTGTATCGAAGGAACTAATTCACGCATCCTGATAAAAAATAGCTTATAGCCTTCCTCAATAAACGGGTGAATACTGAAATATTTTTTCGAATAGGACCAGTTCTTGAGATAAGCTTTATATTATTACTAGCTTCCACTAGTGGTTTCACCCGCGTCCCGTGGGAACTTCTCCGCACACATGGATAAAAAGTAGCCTATTGCCTTCCTCATAAATGGTCTATCGAACACTGAAAGAATTTCTCAAATCAGCGCATTAGTTCTTGAGATTAGCGCGCTCAAACAAACTCTTTAGCTTTATATTACTAGTATAGAAGTATGTACATGTAGGTTACTTTAGTATTCATTTGTAAACAGAATGCAGGTAATTAATAATGAGATATAAACATAATAGGCTTTGTTTAATTACTTATATGGAAGCCTTGAATGTTATATTATAATAATTAGCCTAGATACAATATAATGCATACATCGCGATTGTAATTGATGATGATTTATTAATTAAAAGGTGTGGTCAGATGTAGTAGATATTTAAATTGGGTTATGCTCAAGGTACGCGTCATCATCATCAGCCTTTTTGTCGTCCCACTGCTTGCACAGGTCCAGGTCCAGGTTTCGTCGACATGTTTTCCTTCACCTTTAATCAGCCATTAAGCCATAAAGCAGTATTTAAGATATATGTACTTGAAAAGTATTAGGCTATTTTTATATATAGAGCTTATTTTACTAGGTTCCGCCAGCGGTTTCACCCGCTTCCCGAGAGAACTTCTTCCCGTACCCGAATATAAAGTAGCCTATGTCGTTTTCTGACATATGAGCTATATTACTGCTAAGTTTCATCAAAATCCGTCCAGTCGTTTGTTCGTGAAAGCATAACAAACATACACACATACATGCTAACAGATTTTCACATTATAGGAAGTCGGATTTATGGTACAAACAACAGAATCTTTTTTATCACATTCCACCGAATCACTAAATAATTTCGAATCGATTAGAATTCCGATTATTCGGAAAGCAAGCCTGTATCGATGACGCAGCGGCGCCGACCTCGTTGGTCCTCCTGGTCGCAAGGAAGTGAAAGTGTGGTGCTGCCTATGTGCACGTTGTGACCGATTTGGGATATCTGCCCTGGATTTGTGACCTGCCTAAAACTAACACGGTTTTTTTCTTAGAACTAACATTAAAAATATTACAGGTACAAAAACATCAAGTTACTACAATCTGTCAAATTTCTGCAAAAGATTTTCAATCTTATCACAATGGTGGTAGGTTAATGTTTGACTGGTAAAATTTTACAGATTCTGTAGTTGTGAAGACTGTATTTTTTCATACTAAATAGACCTAGTACAAATTCTTGTGAAAAACTAATCTAGTTGCACAATTCCAAGGAGTTGTTCTCATGGAGAAGAACCGGTAAGGAACTTCATGGACATGCTTCTGCCAACGATTTCACTCGAATAACGTGGGAACTATTTCAAGCACCTAGTTACAAAGCCTTAAGCCTTCTTACACTGCTAACTGCTATCTATCACTGAAAGAGTTTTTTAAATCGGACCAGTAGTTCCTGAGATCAGAATATTAAGAAAAAAAACTGATTTGAAAAAGAAACCTGTATTTTGTATGGCTGTTATAATCTAATGTTTACATCAATTTCTGCTTTATTACAACTTCTTTCGTAGTACTTACATTCGGATTATCGAAAGGCACAAACAACTTCATGGAGCCATATTAGGACTAAGTTCAAACTGTGCCGGTTATAAATTATCTCATTAATATTTGTTGGGGCCAAGGACGAAATATGTAGGACAAACCTAGCGACATAGTTTTTCCTTCCATATTTGTTTTGGCACGCATTTTAAGCACGTTTTGTAGGCAATTCCACAGGGTTTTTCTTTTTAAACTACGCATTTAAAGTGTGCCTATACGTCAGGATTCATCATATTAACTTACGACCTTTCCCAATAACCTATCTATCTGTCGATTTGCTTACTAGAGATTGAATTTTGACATTAGCTCCATACAAGGAATGTCACATTCTTATCTCTAGAAATCGATTCGACGGATAGATAAATTATTGAAACCCGCAGTTCATCAAGATTACAGTTACAGTGTCGCGGAAACTTTAATAATTTTCACATGCATTTTTTTTGTTTGCTAGAGCGAGTAGACCAAAAGAAAAATTGCTTTTAATTATCTTCTGAAATAAACTGCATTTTTATTCGAATATTTCTTTTTTTTCCTCATCTATATATTTTTTACTAGCCATTTTCCCGCGGTGTTACTCGCATCCCGTGGGAATTACTGCCCGTACCCGGATAAAATATAGCCTATGTCACTCGTGGATAATGTAGCTTTCGAATGGAGAATTTAAAATCGGTCCAGTAGTTTTGAGCCTATTCATTCAACCAAACAAAGTTTCCTCTTTATAATATAGCCGTTTTCCCGCGGTTTCACTCGCATCCCGTGGGAATTACTGCCCGTACCCGGATAAAATATAGCCTATGTCACTCGTGGATAATGTAGCTTTCGAATGGTGTAAGAATTTTTAAAATCGGTCCAGTAGTTTTTGAGCCTATTCATTACAACCAAACAAACAAACAAACAAACAAAGTTTTCCTCTTTATAATATTAGTATAGATAAATTTATCCACAAATTCTAGGCCAATAAACAGCTAATTCACGCAAACATAGACTCAAAAATTGAAAGTCTAGTCTCAAACATTTTCACCTTTATTTCACTTTTACCGAATTCGTCACACTATTGTCTTTTAGTTAACACATGATTATCCACACTCGCACTTTTAGAAGCTTTCTTGTCATTGTCAGTACAATATGTGGCATTTCTTTGTCATTGTGTTGTCGCATTGTGACGGGTTTTTTTCAGTGTAGGTAATGGTATTTCAGTGCTTTGTAAGTGATGAATTTATTATCATTTTGACTTTGAAGATAAGACTTTCTGTCTAAATGTTTTGAAGTCTACATATAAGTTTACGTAATTAATGTTTTTAAGCTTTCGCGACTTTTAAACATATTTTAGATATGATATGGTCTTATTCGCGATGCAATTGTAAAGGTTAACTAACCTCTTTTTTTTAATAAATTTACGTAATGTATCTAAAATTAAGATATTTCTTTTATAAAAAAGAAATATACTTCAGTTACAGATTCTTAAAAATCTAAATAAAAATTAAATTTCTGGCTTGGAATACCAGGATTATTTCAAGCTGACATTGAGCTAAAGTTTTTTAATAATTTCAGCCTTAATTTAAAAAAGGTCTAACGGAACTATCGACAAATTGACAAACTTTCTAAGAGTTCCGTACAAAAATATATCAATTTTGCTGTGTCTCCTAAAATTCCTATTTTATTACAGTTTTTAGTATAAATCAGAAGAATCTCTCTAGCTATTATAGTTCACGAGATAGATCCTGGTGACAGACGGATAACGAAGTCTTAGGTCCTGATTTACCCTTTGACTCCGAAATCCTATAAAATATGGATCTTATGAAACTATCGACAAATAAATAAGTTTTATAAACAAAAAAGCATAATAAAATATATCTCACCTTGCGAGTAATCCATATTGAGTATCACAGGCCCCGCCGTCACAGAGTTCAAACTTAACAACACTTGAAAGAATAACAACGCAAATGTAAAATTTAAACATATCACTCGGAAATTGTCAACCGATTGGAAGAGAAAACACTTTTTATGTACATCGTCACTAGATTTGTCACATTTTGCACTTGCGCCCGTCTGCGGATGGCTGTAAGGCCATGTGCTTAGTGGGGGACCCATTTTGTCTGTTTGTTCGTTGCTACGACTGTTGCATGGTTTGCGGTGGAAAGTTGATGGTGGGACCTGTAACAAAGAGATTGGCGGTTAGAAAAGTGTTAATAAATACTAGTAGTAATAAATATTTTGAAAACGTAATTTTTTGCAGGTTTAATCACGTAACAAGCCCTAGTGTCAGAGTTTTCTCAAATCCACCTGACGACCTCTGACGTGGAATTGTAACAACGACTGCTACTGAGTAGCACGCCGGATTTACGTGCCCTCCCAGGCACGAGGGTGTAACACCACCAACTTCCTAACTCCAGGCTGCTTTGTGAAAGATTCAAAAACCCACAAAGCGATTTCGGCCCGACTCGGGAATCGAACCCAAGACCTCGTGCACAGCAGTCGGCTATACGACAGTATGACCACTTAAGCATCTTAGTTCTCTAACTAAAACCTACAAAACCTGCCTAGAGGGTACTCCACAAGACATATCACAAACCCGCACTACGGGTAGTTCAGGAAGCGAGTACAGTTAGCGACATCGACTCCTGCGCAGCCTACTGGCGCCAGACGAGTTTCATGTTGTATGTTACTTTTATGTTAGATAGTTAGTGTCTATACTTGTTGTAGGGGGCTTTACCTATCTTAAAAGGGTCTTATTAATGCCAGCCAATCCACTTACGGCAATATGTAAAATTTCTTTAATAGATTTTCAACCTTATCTTAATAATAGAAGGTTAATATTTGATTGGTAAAAGATAGATTCGGGTAGGTTTAACTGTTGTCTGTACCTTTGTAGGGTCTAATTAATTTACTCAGAATAAAAGTACAGATGCCAGCCAGTCAACCTGCATGAATCTGTCAAATTTTACCAGTCGAACATTAACCGCCGACAGTTGTAATAAGGTTGAAAATCTTTTAAACAAAATCAGATTGGTTGTTAGTTAATCTCATCAGACTATTGCAGTTACGTCCATTTCCAATATCCTATCTGTCTGTTGATTTAAGCAGAGGAGAGAATGATAGAAAAACAATCTTGATAAATATAATATATCGGTCTACTTGAACTTAACAACAAACATATGTAACCTATCAATCGAAAACGAGAAGAGATAAATAAAAACACTTTGTCGACGAATTAGAGAGTGTTTTCGCGCCTGATGAGATTCTAATTTAGTTCCGGGGAGGACGTAAGCTCTATTCGTTTGTTACTCCGTGTCGCGAACAATGTTGATGGATGAGGTGCGCAGCGTGGAAACATGCAGCACCGAAACTTTCCATGACCGGGAAACTTGCAGTATCTACTCTCAAAACGTCTCGAGGAGCATCAGCTTCTTCTAGGTATCAATTATTATTAATTATCAGCAAGTCCTCTTGTTTGCGAAGGCCTTTGGGTTCAGAAATTGGTTATTCGATAGATTCGTGTTCCTTGACCAAATTCAGTTCAGTTTTCTGGCGTCTTTTTGATTGCAAGATAGTCAAGCGGGAGTTATGAGATGAGAATTTTATAACTAGCTGTTAAAGGGTAAAGTATGTGGAACACTGAAGGTCTTAATGGTGCTTCTGTGAACACTCCGTAAAAGTTATAGTCTGTGTTGAGCTAAATAACCACATCGAAGGATAATCTACTGTTCATGTTACTTCGGTGTTTGTGAACGTTACCCCTCCAAGAGTTTCACAAACATAGGTAAGGGTTTCGCAGTTGATATACCGGTAAGATGGCTATCACATATCAATGCTCACCTGTGGTATACGCAAGTAACTATAAGACGCAAAACTTCAGTTGTAGATTAAAACATTACCTTTACTAATCCAGAATAATACATAATGCACTATCAATGGTATCAATCTAACCCTCCCTAACCAATACTCCGATCCCACGCACTCGGGTCACTTCACGACTACTGTGTAGTTGTTGAGATGTCGCAGAGGCCGAGAGGAGGGCTTTAATTAAGAATCGACGCAGAAGGGAAAGGATCATTTACGGACCCCACTAGACCATCTTCTAAATTTGATGAGGTATTCTGTAAATTATATAATTAGTCTCAGTTTATGAATAATATAAAAGTGGTATTCCTGTAGATTGTTGTACGTTGTGGTTTTTATTATCGATGGAATACGATGTCTAGTATGACCCATCTCCGCTGTACCTTTTTTCGAGAGCGAAACCCGTTTTTTTTATGTCTTTAGTCCTCGTACGGGCTCTGCCCATAGTGGTGCTCCTCTGGACTAGGAATAACCGATGTTAGTAAGTAGAAGAAAATAATTTCATTATACGTAACGTGGAACATTGATAAAGGTCATGAATAACATAACTTAATTCGGTTCTATTATGAATAATGAGATACAGCAGGGAGGTAACAGTGGCTTTCAGTATTGCAGCAGTTCTTTCATTTTTTGTATTCCGGTTGGTAATAGACGTATCAGCACGCTCGAGATCGCTATTGCCTATCAAATCTGAGTCTAAAGGTTCCTTATCTAGCATTTACATCGTTATCTATGGAGAGGAATTAAAGGGTTAATGTTCGATATTTCGTTATATATCATTATCCTATATGCGCGGAGCTTCGGATAGGCTGTATTATCATGCTTGTTGTACACAAGAGTATGGTATGCTCATGTGTTAATATTATTATTAAAGTGATATTCGAGTGAATTAAAAAATGGAGTAAGCTCGCTTTGGGAGAGATACATCTTGATTTTCTGTGAAAACTCATATCTTGCAACAAAGCGAGAGCAGTTCTCTTAGGAGGGTCTTATGAAAGGTTATGTGATAATGGTTTTTGACTGTGTGTTTATGGTATGCTAGAGACTAATTGTATTTCCAATATACTGCTACAACAACCCTAAAAAATCTTTCGAAGGGGCGGCGAAAGAGGGATGAAAAGTTGGATCAACTAATTAGGTCGATGTTTCGGTACTTAGATAAATCCCTAATCTTACATACCTCTTCAGTTTGAGTCTACGCCTTACGTTGCGAACGTATAGCGGACTTTTTTAAATTCGTTCGCAAAATACTTCACGAGTGAAATATAACGTCAGTAGAATTCGGGATAAGTCGGTAGTGTCAGATTCAGTATTATGGCGTTCATTTATCCTACAATTTATTATGGTTTTTATGATTGTGTTCATATGTTATTGAGGGTTAATGTATCCGTGTCTTCCATTGTGTGTTTGTTCACATTTTTAGGTTGATAGTTAATATTGTTATTGATTAAATCCGATTATTGTCAAAGTTTTTTTTTTTTAGAATTGTTATCCATTGCTCATTTACGCCTTACAGGGGTGGGTTTTTGACTGAGAGTTTGTTTCTCATTGAGCTTGTTTAGCACACCACTGGTTTCCGTCCATCCATTTTCGACTATCCTCAGATATGGTTTGCCATTTTTCGTTTCCGGTTTCCATGTATGTGGGCACTGTCTAGATAATATTTCTTCGAGAGAGTCACCATGTATGACAGCGAGTATTATCGCCATATTAATACATGACTCTTAATTTTGTCTATTTATGTGTGTTCATTAATACATATGATATTTTCCGATATGATTGAGCTCATACGTGGAGTTAGCTTGTAGTCGTGGAATCCAACCGGCGTGAGAGCTGGCACCAAATAGACATTGATATTAGGTTCCGTAACACATAATGGAGATAAAGACGTGCGTGTTCTGGATCCCAGTCTACTTATTTACGTGCAAGCTACTCTCACGTTGTCTATTGGCTGTTCTCCACGTGCTTCCCTCATCGAGTTCTGACGTATACGGAGATCATATAGTAATAATGCCATGAGAGTCTTTCGGAGAGCAAATGTATGTGAGCTTCTTCCGTTGAAGCCGCTTATAACATCAAATACTTCCAAATAAATATTAAAAAAAAAAGCAGTTCGTGTAAACCATACTGATGAAGAAATGTGAGTAAAAGTTTGTAATTACTCTAAACAATAAACAATATTTTTGTAGCAAACTCATATATATAGTTATTCATATTTGCGGATGCGAGTGAACACATGACTTGTTGAGTATCGAGCAATAACTGGGTTAGACCGAGATTACTTGGCTCATGAGTTTGTTTTATTATTTAGAATTTCTCGAGAGCACCACTTCTCGTATGAGTTGTTAAGTGTCTAATCCAGGCACTCACGTCAACTCTTCTTACAAGTAACCTTCCTCGACTATGTATGTTGTTATCCATTACAGCTAGACTCTCCTATTACGATCTATTCGTCCACCCAGAATTAGAGCCCCACATATCCAACTTTGATTAAACTCTACCCTGAAATTAATCAAAATATACTACTACTTCTATGGCGTAATTATTAGAGGAATACAATGATACTTTACAACGGGTTTGACATGACATTGAGTGCATAATTCAATGTTTTGCGACCTATCTGTCCAATCATTAAACCACTCATAATTACTCACCTTCACGATTCCTACAGTTACTGGAAGGCAGACTTAGTCTCATAATTACTACGCACGAATATAACCTACCTACTCTGGAAGGTGAATGATCATGCATGGTCTCGATAATCTGATAAGAAAGTGTTAATTACATAAACTGTACCCTATACCAAAGAATTCAACGCAATAAATTAGATTGCTAGTTTTATGATAACCACACTATAAATAAGGTTTGTTACAATTCTTAGTGAGTATCGTTTGTGGTGTAGTTCACCATGTTCCCATTTCAAAGCTCAATTAGGCTGAACAGATTTTGAATCACGTATTGGAAATCGTTGGCGCGTAGCTTTAGATTATACGCCTAAAAAAACATATGGAGAGCTTATTATAGAAGTTATGACGTGTACAACGCTAGGTTCGGTGTCCATATAATCACTGCACATGTCATTTAAGTTAGTGCGAGGCAAATCAGTTGGTACTTAGAGAGACTTCCTGTTGAGGAAAATATAGAGAAGTGTAATTTGTTTCGTATTAGAACGCACAAAAGTTTTCCTTGATGTCACGCTCTGAGCCCGTACTATGAGGATTTACCTAGTCCCTCCTTCGTACAGCAGAAGACTCAGAGAGTCCTCTCCACTTCCTAACAATCGAAGCAGACTTGACGCGGATCAGTGCTCACTGTAACAGGAATAAGGAGCGTGTTCTAATCGTAAACAATATCTGAATCTCGAATAGTGTATTGAGACCATGTAGCCTTAAGTGCTCCATTATAATATTCTAGTTAGCTAATCTCACGCTACACTATATTCTGTGAGTAAATAGCTATTTTGAGGAACCTCTATTTATACACATTAAAGATAGTCAATTGTATTTGAACACCAAATTATTTATATTTCCTGTACTAGAGAATAACTCAAAAGTGAGGTATAAACATATTTTGTTTGTTTTTCTTTGTATACCCGGTATAAGGTGCCTGAAACAGTATTCCATTGGTTAGAACATGAGTGCGTGTGACTATTCGAGATATATATTATCCAAAGTCCACACTCGGCACGCAATCTGTGAAACCCTCGGCGGAACTTGGAAATGAGAATTGCTGAAACTAAATTTATGTGAATATATATACCTATTCTCCTTGTATTGGTGTATTCAACTAAGCTGTGAGATAATGGTTAACGAGGAGCTAGCTAAGAATTTAGGAACGAGACAGAGACGGTTATTATTTATTGAGACCAAGCGGTTAACGGGTCAGTTAGATTCCATGAGAGAGACGGCGTATGGAGAAAAACACGTCAGGACAACCAACTCAGCCAGTCATAGTGAGTCACATCGAAGTTGGCCTCTATTGCACACAACATGTAGTTTACAAGCGGTAAGTTTAGGCAGATAAGAAATATATATGGGTAAGATGAGACCATGACTCCTAGCTCGAGGGCACATGTCAATACGGTGACTCATAAGTGAATCCCCTCTCGTGAGTTTATCCTTATTTCGATGTCGAAAATCACCATAAATATTTCGAAAATAAGTTTAGATAAAGTACTTCTTATTTAGATATAAGTTTTTGTGAAATCTCGAGTTATTTGCATCTGGCCAGATAAGTCCGCCTGCTCCCCAAATAAAACCGTATGAAAAATCAAAGATTTTACAACGCCATTGTAAGGTAACAGCCAAACAAATCATATTGCACACTCTTAGCAATGAGATGACCTGACGTTAGATATATGCAAGGTCTCAAACTGTAAAAATAAAGACGATCACGAAAATGGGAAACATTAAGAATCTATTTTGCTTGTTTTAGGGGTTAGCAAAACATAAAGACCACGTGCGAAAATTTTTGTGCCGTCAAAAAACAGATTTACTTGCGAAAATGATTGCAAGCAACCAGCGCATTAATAGAATGGCGGGATAATATGCCACCGACATACGAAGTATGAGGAAGAATATAAATATAATAATTATTCATGCTAGAACGAAACAAAGTGGGAAGATTGACGATTTGAGATAAAAGCCCCCCCGGTTTACTTGTGACTCCTGCTTTTACGATACATGTACGCTTCGCCCACGCGGCGGGGGTGAATATCGTTTGGGGAGGTTCATTCATCCCCGCAGTTTCATGTCTCACTCGGCCGGGTGGTTCTGTAGCTAGATTTTCCTTAAAATTTTCTAAGTTCTGTCTTTTCCGGGTCATGGGGAATCATTAACGACACTCTGTGCGTCAATTATAGGGCGATGTAAACAGATGTCTACCTTGCACTTAGGCAGATGGTAAAGGCTCATTCTGTGCACAGTCTGCGTAACCGATGACCTGTTAATACAAACTGCTAAAAAACAGATAAATTCTGAACAGGGGTGGGTGACTCCGAATCCAGAGATATAATATTTGGGGTACTCCGTAATTTTGTTTAAAAACGTTTGACCCTATATCATTTAAAATTGTCTCAAAGGTTCAGGTGTTGGCTTCGGCCCACGTTCGCCTTAAAAAATCGGGACTCCTAAGCGTGTTTTATTGTTGGAATATTTTCCCCCAGATTAATCGGGAAACAATATTTAAAAGGCAGTCATTTGTTCAGTATAAATTAATAAGAGAGATTCAATCAATCAAAAAGTAAAAGCTAATAATGTAATGAAGTGAGCGCTCCTAACGGAACATTCGCAATATGATATCGTAGTCATTCGCCTCACGACGGCGCCACAGTAGTAAAAAGAATGATTGATTTGGGCTCCACTAAATCCATTTTGTAATTTATTATTTTTCATAACTTTTGTAACAAACATTTGAATTCAATTTTTTGACACAATAATGTTTTAACAACACCAATATGAAACATTATGCAGCTTGGGGTGGTGTGTAGTACTTCATAATAATTCGATCGCTTTAGGCGTTGAAATTAGTAATACCTACTCTAAATACTAATTAAAATAAATGTATCAATATCAATTAATGCACTCGAATCGTCGTTGCTATGGACGACCAAATAATTTTTGGTTAGTTTTTATTTTAAATTTAGTTTATTAGTATGTAGTAAACCACTAATAAATTAATTTGATGATTATAAATAGATGTTAAAATTAGTGTAGTAAAGACGATACGAGTAGGGCAGTAAATACCTTTGATATGTGAGATTTATTGTAATAGTATTTAGGAGTAATGTATTGTATATTAAGCGGCCTCTAAAGCGATTCGAATATTATGAGGTTTTGCAACGCCGGCAGGCTTGCATTAATGGTTGATATTGGTAGATTGTTAAAAATTACTTGTGTCAAAAAATTGAAGTAAATGGTGTTGAACTAAAAGTTATGAAAAATAATAAATTATCAAAATGGATTTTAGTGAGCGCGGAATTAGATTCCATTCGTTTTACTACGTTGGTGCGGTGCGTGGGCGAATTGACTGGATATCAGTGATTGTGTCATGTAGTTCGTAGAGAGATGTATGACATGTATGAGCTTTTAACTTTTTTGTTGATTTTGGAATCTCTTATTATTTAATTGATGACCAATTGACTGCCTTTGTAAATTATGTTTACTGATAGATTCTGGGGGAGAAATATTGCATCAATTATAAAAACAACGCTGTAGAGTCGATTTTGAAAGCGAACGGTGGGCGAAGCAATACGCTGAATATTTTGAGAAATTTTAATGATATGGTGAATTGTAAGACAAAAACTGACGAGTAACAATTATTAGATCTTGATCCCGGAGTTACCACCCCTGTTCAGGAGTTTATTGTGTTAGCAGTTTTTAATACAGTCGTTAGGTTGTCTAGATTTTGGAACAGATAGCCTTACATCTCTTATTTGCAAGCATATTAAATGGCTATATTATCACAGGGGAGTATTCTTGATGATTCCCATTGGAAAAAGACATACTATGAAATTTATTATCTATCTACATACACGTGTTCTGAGAGGTTATACTTAATTCGTGTTATTCAATATTAAGTTGACATTTTTGGTTCGTAGCGAATGGCAAAAACGAACCTTATAGATTCGTCATGTCTGTATGTCTGTTCTGTCTGTCTGTCTGTCCGTCGTTCGTAGTCAAAGCACTTTAATCCGAAACTATAAGAACTAACAGTTAAATACTTGGTAAGGTAGATGTATTATATATGACGATTTCGATTGTTTTACAAAATTAAAAAAAGTATTAATATTCGGGGGGTCCATGACTGAAACAGAAACCTAAAAATTTTTTTTTTGTCAAACTATACGTGTGGGTGTTATAGATAGGTTATATAAATGGTATTGAGGTTTTAAAACATTTTTTCTGAAAGTCAATCATTTCAGAGTAGAACACTTCCAAAGTGCTAAATGTGTGTCGCCCCTGTAATTTCTAAACTATGCAAAGTGAAAATTAAAAAAAATATATGTATAGGATCTTAACAAACATATCAAACAAATTGTTTGAAAGACACAGCCCAGTGTTTTGAGATATAGAATTTTTAGTAACGCAAATTATAAATTTGGTTATTACGTAATTGTATGAAACAAAGTTATTTTTTGTATAATAATGGAAAGGACTTATGTGCGAGTCGAATCGCACTGGCCGGTTTTTACATGGATATAGAAATTCAATTAAAAAAAATATATAGGTATACACTAATGTTAGATGTTTATGAATATGAATATCTTTAACTTTACCTACCTTTTGATAAGTTTTTGGATGCACGAAGTGCTATCATTCACAAAATAAAGATATTCTTAAAGCACAACATAGAGAGCTATAGATATCTCAAGAACACGCATGTATATACGATTTGACATTAAGTCATACAAGATGTCGTATTTCTATTCTAGTAAG
>NWSH02000574.1:64023-90768 GCA_002382865.2 Heliothis virescens
GCCATCCCATCGGGTTATGAGAGTGAGGGAATAGGGAGTGCACCTGTGTCTGCGCAAATGCTTGTGCACTATAATATGTCCTGCGCAGCTGGCTGATCTCCTTATATGAGAACAGCTGCCGTGGCCGATAATCGGCTAGGAGGCCATCATTGTAATAAAATCACGTAATTCAATTTTGGAGTTTCCCGCAGCCTGATTAGCTTGAGTTTACAAATCACAACGCAAAAAATAAATAATTATTTAATTACTATTAAATAATATAAAATTTCAAAGACCAAACACACTAGAACTTCTGTAACTCACCTCCACAGTGACAATATCAACAAACTCGTTTTTGGAGTTTAACCTGTCGTTCAAATTAGTAGTTAACCCGTTATACGATTCAATGGTCAGTGCCGGTGTGGACACGGACCGACACTTCCTCAAATTATATGTATGTGTACACGACATTAAGATAGAGAAGAAAAAACTGTCAAGTGCGAGTTGGACTCACACACGAATAGTTTCGTACCATCCTATTATATTACTAATTCACTAATATTATAAGTGCGAAAGTTTGTGAAGATGTATGTATGTTAGTTACTTTTTCACGCAAAACCTTTTAATTGATTTTTTATGAAACTTGGCAATACTATACCTTAGGACAGACGACAGCAGGTCAACGTAAACGAATCTGTGAAATTTTACCAATCGAATATTAATCTTATACTATTATGATAAGGTTGGAAATCGATCGCAGAAATTTGTCAGATCTCAGAGTCTGTACTAGAAAAAGATATAGGCTACTTTTTATCCGGGTGCGAGAAGTAGTTTCCACAGGACGTATGCGAAACCACGGGAAACAATGTAGTAGTAGTAAATAAACAACAGTTATTTTAGTACTTATGTGAAATTAGTATAATTAATTTCATTAGTCCTCAACTCTAGATTTCATAAGTAGGTATCATAATACACCTAGTCTTTCTATTATGTAGTTCTATTACAGTGCCATCTAACGAATATTATCATTACTACTAAAACAAGAAGCTTTCAAGTGTAGTCAATGATAACTTGAAACAAACACAGAGGTCGCTGCATTGATCGTTCAAGAAGATCTATGGATCATTGATAATAATCCTTACAAGTAAATGCGCAAGTAGCTCTGTCTGTTTGTCTGTCTGTCACACCTGCACGGCTAAACTACTGAACCCTTCAAATTTTTTATGACTTGAATAACCTAGGGGTTGAGAAAGGACTTAGACTTTTTATCCGGATGCTGGAAGTATATCGTATGCATGATGGAATATTGTAACCTTATGTTTTGAGAAGTGCAGTAATTTGTCATACTTTACCTTGTATTTCAAACACAATACAGCCTTGAATATCATTAAAATACGGCCTAGAATGTCATATAGGAAGAAGTAGTAATTATTAGTAAGGTTTCCTAAAATGCCTCCCATTTATCATGCAAAATAGAAAATCTATTCAAGGTTTTTTAGACAAACAGTTTGGTCATAAAATTTGAATTAACTAGCTTCCGCCAGCGGTTTCGCCCGCGTCCCATGGGAATTTCTCCGCGCACCTATACAAAGAATAGCCCGTAGCCTTCCTCTATAAATGGGTTATGTAACACTGAAACATTTTTTCAAATCGGTCCAGTAAATTTGAAGATTAGCGCATTCAAGCAAACAAACTCTTCAGCTTTATAGTACTAGTATAGATGACCTCTAAAATAAGTTAAAACACCAAGTTTTTATAACAATCTCATTGAATACAATAGGTACAGCGATAAATAAAATAATAGAGACACGATTTACTTAACTATGGCGTTAACATAACTTTTTTTTTTGTTCAAAATATACCTATTGCTTCGTAATTGTGATACATTGATAACATAATTATAGAAAACTGAGTATTTGCTACTCTTGATAAGACATAATATTTCAGACATTGAAAAAATTGGTAATTTAGGATTACTGGTATATTGTATTTCAAAAAGAACCTTCAAGATTGCTCCTCTGGCTGCGCAAACGCTTATGTATCTCTCTCCAGCCTGTATCCGGGATATAAATAGTAACGACTGAAGTGCTTTATGAAAATCAAAGTCAAAGTGAAGTCATTTATTTCATTTAGGCCTTTAAAAGCACTTATGAATGACAAAAAATATAACTAAAGTTGATTCTAATAATTGCTCATTCTAAAAGTAGCTTTCTATGGAGAAGAACGGGCTAGAAACTCCATGGTTCAATCATTATATCCTGAACCTAAATCCAGTCAAAATTCTAAAGCAGTCGTTAAAACCTGATCAATAGTTTAGGTTGTACAGTAATTAATCTCACAAAGAGACAAACAACATAATGATGATTCATATTTCGCGTAAAAAGTATGCGAACTTCGCGAGAGCATTGCCCGAACCCCACTTCATAAGATTATGCAAATATATCGACTACTGTGTGTTCTCGAATGTTCTACTTTCTGTGCATTTATTTTTAACCGACTTCCCAAAAAGGCGGTTCTCGATTCGACAACGTACATATATTTATTTTTACTCCGAATATTCAATTGTAAATTGATTTAAATTAGATTCCTAATATACTCAACATTTTCAAAAACACTCATTTGTCATTTTTAGGGTTCCGTAGCCGAATGGCAAAAACGGAACCCTTATAGATTCGTCATGTCTGTCTGTCTGTCTGTCTGTCCGTATGTCACAGCCAGTTTATTCCGAAACTATTAAGACTACACCATTCAAACTCGGTAGGTAGATTTATTATGTTAACCGCTTTACGATTTTTATACAAAAATAATAAAATAATAATATTAGAAGGGGGCTCCCCATACATGGAACTGAAACAAAAAAAAAAATTTCGTCTAACCTACACTTGTGGGGTGTCTATAGATAGGTCTTTAAAAATGAGATTGAGGTTTCTAAAACCATTTTTTCTCAAAGTCAATCATTTCAGAGTAAGACACTTTCAAAGTGCTAAAATGTGTGTCCCCTCCCCTGTAATTTCTAAACTACCAAAGTGAAAAATCTGAAAAAAATATATGTCATAGATCTTAATAAAAACTATCAACCAAATTTGGTTTGAACGAAATACAGTCAGTAGTTTTTGAGTTATAGCACTTTTTCAGTAACCGCAAACTATAACTTTATTATTCATATATTTGTATGAAAAACAAAGTAATTTTTTGTAGATACGTTTATTTTTCATAGATAATGGAACGGAACCCTTCGCGTGCGAGTCCGACTCGCACTTGGCCGGTTTTTTATAAAATAAATCATTTCAGCAAACACTCTTTTCTGAAAAATCCAATGGTCGAAAAACAATAATAAAATTAACTTGAAAAAAATGATATTTTTTGTTAAACCTTTATTTCCATAGCCTCACACAACGAAATACATTTTTTTTTCAACAAAATACTAATCTCCTTTTTTCTCTCTTTACAGGTCCAGTGCCACTAGCTAGGAATATAAGACACTTGCCGTGCATATCAAGGAGGTCTGGACAAGAAGGCCTATGTATGTTCGCCATAGATTGCCTCAAAGCCAATGGTTCCCACCTCGGGACCTGCATAGACAGATTCTACTTCGGATCCTGCTGTCAAATACCCGACAAAACAATCCTACCACAAATTATAGGCAATAACATCGAAGATAATTCCATAGACAGCGCTAATTTCGTACACCCACAAATAGAAGACAAAGTTCAAACAACAGTTAGTAAGATTCCAGATATATTTCCTACTAAAAAGACTACGACTACTACAGAGAAAATCGAAACTACAATCACTGAGAAATCTGAAACGGTTCTCGATAGGACAGAGGCTGCGGATCTTGAAACGAAATCAGATGAACAGTCGACTATCGATAATAAGATTGTAAACGATGATGCTAAGTTTACTACTTCAGCTATTGTAGAAACCACTATGAAAGCTGAAAGTAAGATCACTGAAGCACCAGTGACTGAATTACCTATGAAACTGTCGACTTTCCAAACGGTATCAGGCGAAAACAGTGTAGTGACAGAAAAACCTAATGTCGAAAACGATGAAGCATCAAAAACAACAACTACAACAGTAAAACCAAAACCTACACGTAAGCCTTCAAGGCCGACTTTCAGGCCTTCTTCCCAAAAGCCTTATAACCACACAAGACCTCAATATACTTTATCTACTTATAAGCCAAGACCTGTGAAGCCTGTGTATAATACTACAAGAAAACCTCCGTACAGGCCCCCGTCTAAACGACCCGCAACGAAAAAACCTTTGCCTATTCCTCCTAGACTTAACATAACCATACTACCTCAATCAACCAGCTCGAAACCAATATTCACGCGCCCATCATCAGTTTCCATCACATATATCAACACAACAGTTTCATCATCAACAACTGCTGAACCTACAACAACAACAACGACTACAACAACTACAACAACAGAACCACCGTCAACAACAATCTTAACAACTGTTACAGAAAAAGTTGTTGAACAAACCAACCCTGTAACCGAGGCTGAAAAAATAACAGAACCATCACCTGAACCTCAAACAGAGAAAGTAACAGACAAAACAACTATTTCTGAAGCAGCTATTGAAACAACAGTTACAGAAGCTATAAAAGAAACTGCGATTCAAGTAACTGAGGCACCTGAACTTTCAACAACAGTGACAGAACAAGTTACTGAAACTGAGGTCCCAACATCACCAGTAGTTGCTACAGTGTCTACGGAATCAACTAAAGTTGAAACGTTGACGACTCCTGAAGAAGTTGTTACAAAGGAACCTGAGAAGATCACTGAATCTGATGGTGAGTTAGAACTTTTTATTTTTAAACTAGCTGATTTAGGAATGTGATTAGGAATGATCTTACTTAGGGCTGCGTCGTTGGTCTAATTAAATAGTAGATACCCGGGTTGGGCCGGAATAGCTTTGTTGGTTTTTCAAAACTCTCTCATCAGCCCGAGTCTCGAATTTGGTGACTGATACACCCGTGTATCAGAGAGCACGTTAACGTCGGTCCTGCGCCTGGTCTCTCTCCGGTCGTATCGGATTGTCGTCCCATCGGGTTATGAGAATGAGGGAATAGAAAGTGCACCTGTGTCTGCGCAAATGTGCGTGCACAATAATATGTCCTGCGCAGCTGGCTGATCTCCTTAAGCTCGAAAACAGCTACCGTAGCCAAAATTCGGCCTATATGATGTCTGTCTAATTTANGGGTTATGAGAGTGAGGGAATAGGGAGTGCACCTGTGTCTGCAATGTCGGTGCACAATAATATGTCCTGCGCAGCTGGCTGATCTCCTTAAGCTCGAAAACAGCTACCGTAGCCAAAATTTGGCCTATATGATGTCTGTCTAATTTAGGCTTTTGTAAAAGAGCAATGTTTGTATAACATTATTTATTCTATAAAGTAGTTTGTAACTATGTTTTGACTACTATGAGTGTGGCATGGCATATCAATAGCGTAACGAGAAACTGTTTGTTTTTCCCACAAAAAAACTTTTGAACTCATAAATAAAATCTTCATTCTGTATAGTGATTGACACTATCTTTTTATCAAGTAATTATACTATTCTCTTTATCTTACATCAGTTTCGTTTTGTGAATGTTAAGTTGATAGAAATGTTTTTAAGGTAGGTATATTTTCCGGTTCTTTTACGTGTTTTTTTGGTTACACAGTATTGCTTGTTTTCTAATATCCATTTGTATTCTAAGATTGCAAACTGCAGACTAAACTATCGGCCGCCTGTTGCTCCCATGATTAGCTGACAGTTTATTTTCAAGGTAATTGTGAACCCAATCAAACTTTTCAGTCGGTCTGAACCCGGCCGCTTTTATCGTTGTCGCACTACACATCTCTTGGGGTCGTAAATCCCAACAATTAAGTTGTTGATGTTGGGTTGTGCGGAGAGAAAGGAACGCACATGCTTGTTTGTTCAATTGTTGCGTTTAATGCACCCCGAGTCAGTACGAGTAATGTTTGGTAATTGCTTCCTCTTATGTAGTTTACATAGTTACTAAATATTAAATGATTGACGTAAATTATTTATTGTCACTTGTAATGATGCCAATCGGCACGTGTCGTGTCGGTCGACAGCAGAAAATGTGCAGTTATGCGAATAACTTCGATACCTACCGCAAGGGTCTGGTCTGCTGGCAACTGGTGCGCCCTACGCCGCACGTGTGCGGCGCGCTGGGCGTTTTCGGGCTGGAAGGCAATGGGTACCTCATGAGTAGACTATCCGGAAAACAAGTGCACCTAAAAACAAATAACAATGTAAAATAGTTTTACAGGATATAGTACACATTATTTCTTATTTTTTATTGTAATTATTATTTAGTTTGTACTCACCCGTCGAGGATTGATGGTGGTTTAATCTTGAACTTATGTTCATACAACACTACATTTTTCAAATTTCATGCGTTGTAACGTCTACCCAATAGTCACAATAAACTTCAATATGTTATTTTTACTTCAGAAAATGTAGGACAGTTGTAATCGGTGGCTTGCAGTGAAAAGATGCGGCAGCCGGTTTTAATTGTTTAATTGCTAGTGTGACTGAAAAATATCTATGTGTGTGTGCTGTTCAGACGGCGGGCGATACCTGTCTTGAATTGCGGCTGTCACAGTTATGAACTAATTTTTGTTTTACCTTCACTTTTTTATTATTATAATATTTTTTTTTTTGTTATTATTTCGTAAGTTTAGTTTCTTTGCTTGGTTTTGTTTACATCATATACCTATAACATGAAATTATTTCAAACTGATTAACACCCGCAACTCCTCGTAGGCCCAGTTGAAAACCAGCGTCAGGCACTACGTGTCTGACATAAATGCTGAACTGGGTCTATTTGGCACAACCAACATTATATTATTATAATTTTTTTGTCCATTTTTTTATTGTATATTTTTTCGTGTGTTGTGTCAATAAATGTATTTTCTTTCTTCTTTCTTTTCTTTCTTTCAGTTGAAGACTGTACAATCTCAAAACTATGAGCCCGATCAAACTATCGGCCGACTAAAAGTTTTCCGTGTGGTCCCACTCAATTGATATATCCCAAGATCATAGTACTGTTTATCAATGACATCTCTGTGACGTCATGCAAATACCGCATGATTATGGAGCCATGTTTTTGACACTTATATTTGTCACCTACGCTCGTGTCTGCAAGTTCAATGACCAATTTTAGTACTTTATACTTGTTTGATGCGAATTTATCTTTGTTTGGTGATGCGTCTAGTTGTTATAGTTTAGTTGATCATTGTCCGATTATTTACGAGGGCTTTTTCATCATTTTTCTTTGAAGCTAAACTGAAGCTTACGATGTCTTTAAGACTTCTCTTTCTCTCTTTTCCTTGCATCTTCATCAACATGATATATGAAAATAATCGGGAGTTGTTCTGATTCAACTTATAAAGGTGAGATTGCATCTATCTATAGCACTGAAACGCACACTGTTAAACATTAACAATTTGCATGCGAACATTCTAAACTGTCCGCGAAATTGTAGCCTCTATGCGCGAACACATGCTATTTGTGGACTCACATAGGTATAACATTTTTGTTCGCGAGCAAATGTGCGTTACATGTTCGTGAACAATTTTGGTGGAATCAAGCCATAAGATTTGAAAAGATTGTTAGAGTTAGCTGGTAATATCTAGTTTTTAGGGTTCCGTACCCAAAGGGTAAAAACGGAACCCTATTACTAAGACTTCGTTGTCTGTCTGTCTGTCTGTCTGTCTGTCTGTCTTCTCCCGCTGTATCTCATTAACCGTGATAGCTGAAAGCTGAAATTTTCACAATGATGTATTTTCGTTGCCGCTATAACAACAAAATACTGAAAATTTAAAAAAAAGTTATATATTAAGGGCCCCCATACAATAAATTATAAAGACAGTGCAATTTGAATACAACGCCATCTGTTACTCAAGCGTGGAACTACAGCTTGGTACGGAACCCTTCGCGCGCGAGTCCAACTCGCACTTGGCCGGTTTTTTATGTTATATTTGTTATGAATCGGTCATCTTTAACGGTGTTAATGTCACCTTACCGGTGCATAAGTGTTTGTCTTTCAATATTTGATTTGACTTTATTGACACAGCGATTGATGGGTTTGCAAAAAAGATAGTGTGTTGCTTTGTTTTTGTTTGAGTAATTAACTTTTTTATTAAATGTAGCTTTTTTGAAAAGAGCAAAGAAGACAAACTAGGTCATGTGTAAAATTAAGTCTAATATAGCGGCCCATATTCCCATACTTGCTTTGACTATCAGCCTGTTTGTGACATCATCATATCAGCCTATTGTCCAACAGCTCCTGTAGGTCTAGGCCTGTAGGTCTCCCCCATCCAGCGCTTACCATCCCGGTCTTCTGCATCCTGCAACCACCATCTGGCCGATACCTTCTTCAATTTTTTGCAGTGCTATCCCACGCAATCTCTGAAGTGAAAAGTAGTCATGTTTAATTACTTCTTCGACCTTACCACTATTTAGCTCTTTTAACAAACTTTCCTATATTACATACCACAACCAGCAAGTCATTTCCTCGCTCTGTACCTGCTTCGCAAACTAGCCACGTATATGGGGCGCACACGAGCGCGCTCGGGTCAAAGTCGTAGTATTGTCGCATATTTAGAGGGCTCACTTTCTTTTGTTCAAGTCAAATTAGAATTAGGTATTCAGTTTTATAGTGGTATCTGATATTCTATTACATTTGTTGGTAGCTAAGTAACATCCACGCTGGTCGATTGATCATTAGGTTAAGCAACTCTTGGTGCAGTCGGTGCGTGAATAGGTGATCTATGTCCTAACACTTTTCTTTGAGTTTCGGAAGGCACGTCAAATTGCTGGACCCAAACTGTATTTTGAACATCTTTGACAGTCCTCACGGGCCAAAAGTCAGAAAGTGTGACAACCTGTCCTATCAATGAGTTGAGGAGGTAAGACAGGCAATCGCTTCATGTGGCCCACTGGCACTCAGCTGCTTCCAGTTACACTGGTCCCCACCGAACTGACCCCATTGGAAATGCAACCTTTTTACCCACATTTCTATTTCCCATACTACCTCTTTGTGAACATTCTTGGCTGAACTCCAGAGAACTGCAAATGGTACTCAATTGAGCATCAATCACGAGCTCGCCGTGACCATGGTGTTCTACTTACAACTGTCACGAGAATCGTGATAACTGTCAAAATGTAGTTTGAATTTAGAACGAGGGTTCGCGTCGTCGTGGTAGTGATTTTAGAATCGTCGTTTTGATAGGCAAATGTTGATGCTAAAGTGAGGCGGTTTTGCTTTCGAATTTTAGAGGGTTAAATTCGAAAATTGGAAAGATACTTTCCAGTATCATTTCTGTAAACGTCCTTTCCAAAAAGCAATAGGTTATTTCATTTCCTTTTAGACATAATATGCATTTCTTTAATTTAGTTTTGACTCAATATAATGCAAACTCGTAATCGTTATGATCAGTCCTTTAAAAAATTGTGTGACAATGAGCTCACAAAGATAATTTTGTTCACACATTATCCAATTCAATACCATTTTAAGTCATTTATGCAAATAATTCACACTAATATTAACTTTAAAATTTCCAGAAAAATGGCCGACAGAAGGCTGGGTGCTAATATCAACGATCCCACCAAAAACCGAACCAACATCTACAACAACACTATCTTCAACAACTGTAACAACAACTACAACAACACTTGCACCCCCAACAACGACAACAACGGAACCCCCTGTACCAGAAACACAGCCAATAACAGCTGCACCACCACCCACAGAAGTACCAACAGTTTCATCAACGACAGTTTCATCAACAACAGTTACATCAACAACAACTGAAGTTCCATCAACATCATCAACAACACAACAACCGATAGAGTTTGTTGTGAATGTAACGTTGTCGCCGACGGTACCGACTTCGACTTCCAGTGTTGGACTTACGACTTTCAGTTCGGTTTCTTCGGAAAATGTAACTGAGAGTATCAGTGATAAGAATGGTACTAGTTCTAGTACTGCGGAGTCTGTGAAACCTACGGGTAAGTGATCTTTATCTAAATAATAAATCTTTGCTTGTTCTTGTTTAGGGGACTAGCTTTCGCCAGTTACTTTGTCCGCATACGACGGAGAGAAGGAGCCTATTCCCGTCTCCAGGGTACGGTCTATCTCCATGACAATTTTCATCTTAATCGGTGGAGCCTTTTTAGCGTGGAGGTGTAACAAACAAACGTACTAGTAGTTACTATCGAATTTAAAATTATTAGTAATCATATACCATTCTTCATAGTTAAACCATGATATTTCTTCAAATATAAACTTCAATGCTATACTGATATTATAAAGCTGAAGATTCTGTTGGTTAATTTGCTTGGATTTGAAAAACTCTTTCAATGTTAGATAGCCCATTTTCACAAAATTACCTATATTGTTAAAATTTATTTATTTATTTTACAGAGGCAGCCATTCCAACAACAACACTTCTAGCTGAAACAACAACCGAAGCCATCAACATGTCTGATTACAAGAATGGTAAGCTTTTTAAGTACTTATATAATGAAATTATGAAAATATAGGTACTGTGTTTATTATAATCTGTTAAATATTAAAAGTAAAACAAGCATTTACATAAAGAAATAAAATTAACTTAAAGTATGTAGAAAACGGAAAGAAAGGTCTTTCTTATTAAAAAACAATCAAATAATATTAAAATTCAACTTTTTATTTAATCTCTCATAAAAAACGCAATTTTTTGATTAATAAACAGGTAAAACAAAAAAAAAACAATTTCTAATTTCAAATAAAACTTTTTGTTTACAATAAAAGTAAAAACTAAAACTAAAATAAAACGTAATAAAAACCCGACAACAAAATTGCACAGTAAGTAGCTGTCACCATAAAACTATCAATCACTTTATTACTGCCAATCTTCCCTTCATTGTTGAAGCCAATAAATCAAGTACACAACTATACTTTAACAATAAAACTAAATTAGTAAATTGGCCTCGATTTACTTTAATCATAGTTAGTGGTTTCCGCATGTATTGTATCGAGTTTCTGTCACGAAGTCATCATTATTTGATGATCTATTTCTTTTTACAATGTAACAGTATCCAGATAAAGTTAAGATGGCCAAAATTAAAAACATTTCTTTGGCAATATTTGCGTGATAGTTATCTAAAAGTTTATCTGAAACCGCTGGAATGGACACTAGAAATTCTACAAATTTTACTGGAAATGATTGCCTATCTAACGCCCAGAATGCCGCATCTTAACTATGAGAAAACTTGTATCTTGATTATAAAAGAACTTTTAACGTACTCTTCCTTCATATTCTTTGGCTTTAACTACAACGCTGAAAGAGAGTAAAAAAGTCAATTTACAACATTCGAAACCTGATTTTCTTTGATGACATCAAAAAGCTTTGAAACTTTGACATGGCTCTAAAAGTCGGTGTCTGCAAGTTGCTGACTGTGTTTATTTTGCCTCCGACTTCAAGAACCATGTCAAAAGTCTAATTTGCCAAGTTATCCGCGAACACATAAAACCAAAGAAAAAATATACACGGGTTGAATTAAGAACCTATAGGGCCGAAACACATAACCGCGTTGCGGCGCCGCGCCGCGAGAATTGGCAGTAGCGGCACCGCCAATTTTAGCGGCGCGGCACCGCTAGTTTCAGCGTTATGATGTCATACTTGGTGACAATGATTTAGTTTGTTTCTATCACTCTAGCAAATAGTAGTAGTAGCTCTTCAAATGATGATATACTCATTCTAAAGTAGGCGAAACATTTATTTTCGTCTATCTTTAATGCTCTGTATTTTCGAGAAAAGTACTCGCCATCGGGATTCACAGCCTTATTATATGGATGAATCCAGTATCTTCTTTGCCGTTTATTTAAAACAGAGTAATGTCTTTTTAATAATAAATAAGCAATAAGTTTCTCACGATTGTCCATGGCAGAGACACGTTTATCCACAATAAAAAATCACGAGGAACTGGTTACCCTACGATAACGCTCTTTTTCGCGACGCCGCAACGCCGCAACGCAAAACGCCGATTTTAGCGGCGCGGCGCCGCAACGCGGTTATGTGTTTCGGCCCTTATGCGATGTCAGTTAAAAATCAAGTTAAGTATCTTATCCTAATAATTGATATCCTATTTCATCTCACAGTCAACTAATAAATACTAATAAACAAACTAACATAACTACAATAATAAAACCTACTGAGGAAGTACAAGTTACCCATGGTATGACGTTAGGTAGTTGTAAGATTATTAACTACAGCCTAATTATACCACGCCATTGTTTTGACCGCTAGGCTGAGTGTTCAATAGTGATAAATCATTTATAAGAACACATGATAGGTTTTTGTATGTGGCGTTTTCTTGGGGCTGGTTTCATATATTTGGAGAGCTAAGATAGGATTTTTTTGATAACAATATTGGAATAAAGATACAGAATTTTAACCACCATTTAGGATTACCTACTCTAGCCGTTATTTACGCGCGTATATTCGGTTTAGCATATGCTTGAGCGCTGATTTTTGTAAGCACGGCAAAACACGTGTATACCATCATTTGCACCACAAAATAGACAAATTTCGCGGAAATAGTCGATAGGAAAATCTACGAATGTGAAAGCAATCCAATAGCTTAATTATTTTTGTGTTTTATTATTTTTCTATTATTATTATTCAAAAGTTTTTTTAACTTCTAAAAACTAACTCAAAAGCTCTAACATGAAACTCTAAGTAGTTTCGTAATGTGCACTCTGCCTAACAATGGCGGTTAATTAATGAAAATGTCCCCTCAGTCACGGACGGCCGGATTAGCGTTCCTAATTACAGATTTATACAAATACATGTCCATATTGATCAGCTTACATTGTTAACTTGACTTTAATTAAACTGAGATTGTAATTAAAGTGAACGTTAGGAATTATTAGCTGTGAACATCTTTGCCAGGAGTTACGGGTAGCCGAGTTACAGAAGCCGAATAGTCTGAAAACCAGTCTTACTAAAGGGTATCGAGTTGCCCAGGTAACTGGGTTGAGGAGATCAGATAGGCAGTCGCTCCATGTGGCACACTGGTACTCAGCTGCATCTGGTTAGATTGGAAGTGGACCCAAACATAGTTGGGAAAAGGCTAGATAGATGATGATCTGAAATTAAGAATCATAGATAAAAAACTTGAAACTAAATAGTTTAAAACAAGAAAATAACATCACTATCTCAAAATTAAGTACGCAATGAAGATAACAAACAAAAAATAATTCTCCTCCGGGCATAGCCGCATAAAAAGCGTCCCAAAAGCAAATACTTAAGTACATTCCTATCTTTCAGAATTCTTTACTAAGATAAGACCTTTGTAGTGTAGGTATAGCCAACAGTCTGACTACGCTTGATAATAAAATTGAAAATATTTACAATTGTATTGGAATGCAGTTTTTTAAAAAGCCATTTACTAGTGCCTCAATTTGTTAGCACTTTATAATGAAGGGCCAAAATTGACTATGTCTTTCGCTAAAACATAACTTAGGTACCCCGAAATACTTAGTTTTAAGTTCTGCTTAATGTAAAAAGTAATTTTGACAGAATTTCATAAGTGGTGACACAGATAAAATTATTCGTTTCGTTATTCTACCGTAAGTAACTTTGATTACCTTTTAAACTTTATATTTCTTTTTGCTTGTATCCTTTAATTACATGCATTGACGCATGCATTGAGTGTTTTTATACACCTAGTAATATCCACGTTTTTATAGTCACATAGTATTTTTGTGCTCTAGAACTTTATACAAGGTCACCTCGCTTTTAATTGAAATGCAATTAGTTATGTTATTACCCAATGACACGAAAAACCCAACACTAATTTTCTTTTCATTTTTATTTTACAAAAATTAATACAAAAATAGCTACAGCCGGGTTAAAGACCTCTGTAGTCCCAACAAAATGTTCTACAGCCAGTGTATAAACAATAATAAAAAAATAAAAAACTGTTCGATGTTCAAACAAAGAGTAGTGAGATCGCGACGCGACCGCACGCCACGGCCAAGGCGTTCGCAAGGACGAATGTGGTTGCATTGACATTTAAAATAGGAACATTTTTCCAATTTGAAAATCGAACTGCGTTTAAAAAGTGCAAGTTTTTTTTATTGTTTGCAGTTACAGACTTTCTAAAAAAGAAAAGTGCTTGAAAAATAAAGGGACGATCGTGACATGAAATTCGGAAAATAATATATTTTGTATTCAAAGTTATGTTAAAAAGTGGACCTGGCAGAATGCCAAGGAGGTCTTTAAATAGTGAGAATGTAGAATTAAAGATGTCATGGGAATACGAGGATGAAGTGCATTCGTGAACTCGATTGAGCGTTCGTGATTCGAATTTTGAATTTTCAAAAGTGTTTCTAGAACATTCGAATGTGTTATTTTTAATGACATTTAACGTAAATTAAGGACAGATTTAACATAATAATTAATAAAATATTATCAATTAAAAATAATGGAAAAATAACTTCGCAGTAGCAAAATAATAGGTGTTTAAATGGCAGAATATTGAGCAAAAAGTTTAATTAGTTCCCAAGTTTTATTGAACAAAAACAAGACCAATAAAATCCAGTTTTAATAAAAACGTGTGTCGAACTCTTTTTGTTGATACTTACCAAAGATTAAGCCAAGATCTGTTAAATCCAAGTTCATTTTTATCTTATCTCAAAATAGTATCTTAATATTTTTTAGTTTGTTTAATTTTAAAATTAATATTACTCGATTAAGGAAAAACATATTCGGCAGTTTTTATTTTGCATGTGTTTTAAGTACCTATATATACATATTAATTTGACATGTTAAATTATATTTATGTCATCAATCAATTGTATAGCAACTCGCAAGTGTAATTGGTCATAATTTAAATCGTGTAAGGTGAAAGGAATGTAAAAACTAAACAAAACAAAAAAATAAAGCTCCTAATTAAAACATTACAAAAATAAGTTAAAATCCCACTTAAACAAACTAAAATCCCACAAAAACAAACTAAAAACCCACAAAATTCAAACCCTATTCCAAAATGATTCTAAATTCAACATTATTGGTGCTCGCAGTGTGCGGACGTAGACTCTGGCAGGCTCCTCAAGGCAGGATCGTTGGCGGGACCAAGTCTGGGTTCGGCCAATGGCCATGGCAGATATCTCTCAGGCAGTACCGGACTTCCACGTATCTCCACAAGTGTGGGGCCGCCCTTTTGAATGAAAACTGGGCAATTACGGCCGCGCATTGTGTGGAACAGTAAGTATATTTTATATTTTGATTGTTTTGTTATTGAACAGGGTTTTGTTAATAATAAATGTGTTAACTACATACACAGACAAAAAATTATCCTTAAATGTTATAATATACTGAAGGATTAGGTACAGACTACAGCAGATCAACCTACCCGAATCTGTCAAATCTTACCAATCAAGCATTAATCATCCATTATTATGATAAGGTTGAAAATTTATTGAAGAAATTTAAAAGATTGTGGTGACTTGATGTGCTGTCGTCTGTACTTTTAGTTAAATTTATTTTATAGAAGTAATACGATTGCTCCGTGAGAAATGATTACATAACTTAGAAATAACTTTATTACAACACCACACATACTCAAATCATTAATTTACTTCACTAACCACATTCTCAGACATACATGCAATTCTTTACTATAAGTACATACTTATAATACATGTAACTAATATACATGTGTCTGTATGTATATTGTACCTACCTATACATATAGTATAATATGGGCTTTTTCCTCATGATGACCTACTCGATATATTGGTATACGTTACAATGTCGTTGTTACTTATTTTGTGGGTTTCTTTATATTTAAAGATACTTAAAGGTTTAAAAAGCTGATGATTTTGAAATAAAAAAGTTGCATTCAAATTTATAACTAGCTTCTGCTACCGGTTTCACCCACTTCTCGAAAGAGCTACTTCCCACACCCAGATACAAAGCAGCCTGAAACATTTCCGTCATACATGATTTCTGTGTAGCTTTAACCATTAAGGTTGTTCACGCGACGGAAGCTTAAAAAATGGAGTAACTTCTCCCGTTTTCCCAACATTTCCCTTCACTGATCCGTCGAGTAGTTTTTGGTTCTATAACGGCTATACAGACAGACATACAGACAGACAAAAAAATACTGATTGCATTTTTGGCGTCAGTATCGATCCGTTATTTTGGAAATATATTCTTTTCATATATTTCATGTAAAGAATTGACCTCTCTACAGATTTAGTGTAAGTATAGATAGATAGAAGATATTCATGAAATTCATAAGATATTATTAATAATTCATTTTTCTTTGAAAAGCCTTCGAAACAATACGTTTTTTATAAATACTTAAACTACTTACGTATCATAAATTACAGATTATCAATACGTGATACCTACGAATCGAGTCGTTCTAGTAAAAAATAATATTTATTACCATTTGCAATGCAGCGTGGCAATGCTGCCAGCCTTTGGGCACACTCCCGGTTGACAGCAATGGGGACGATTTTTCACGCATTTTAGTTCTAAGTTTTTTTTTACTTACCACCAGAGTGTCCAATACCATAAAAAAACCTCTCAATTAACTTCTCTTTCTTCTAAATCTTCAGCGTTCCACCATCAGAACTGCTAGTGCGACTAGGAGAACATGACCTGGCGCAGAGTGATGAACCTTACGGCTTCGTGGAGCGAAGAGTTCAGATCGTCGCCAGCCACCCGCACTTCGATCCTGCCACCTTCGAATATGACCTGGCTTTGCTTAGGTAAGTTACATCGACGCCCTTGACTGAAAACCTCGTAAGTATAAGAAATATAACTTTTCAGGAGGAAGATATAGGGTGTTCCTTACGAAGTTTTCTTGTTAAAAACTCATAAAAAAAAACAGGAAAAAATGCATTTCACAGGTTCCGACTTTAAAACCACAACATTTGTTAGTACCAACAAAACGTAAGATAACGAAAAATGTAAAGCCTTACAAGAAAAAACTGAAATATGACGTCAAAAAATGACGAGATTTCACCAGAATTGTTTGCTCAAAAACGTTGCCATTTCGAGGACATTTTAGTAATACTCACACGCAGTTACTGTTTGTGACAGCGAGTAGGTACTCCAGTTAAAGCATTTGTGTGCGTCACAGAGCTGCATATCGGCGAAGTATAGCTTTAACAACTGCTGCTACACCTGCCTATAGCTTAAATTGACGAAAATATTGGCAGAAAAGTGGTTAAGCTTAGCACGACCAAATTTTGTACTGCAACTAACAACTCCGACGTATTTATATGTCCAAATGAGAAGCTTCTTTTTTAGGAAACCGCTAATAATCTAACTAACCTCAATACTATGAAACATAAAAAAAACCGCAAAAATAATCAAAAATACAATAAAATTACAAAAACATCATCATAAAAATATCTACTAGATACACCCGCGTGCCAAACATCGCTGCCTACAAATTAATTAATTAGCGATATTAATTAGCAGTCGAACACAAAATAAAGTTATTATTAATGTGTGCTAATCTACTGATCTCAAAACAGATTGGCGTCGTTATAAAAACAGTTAGCGCGCCAGCGGACGTGGTGCGAGATAAATTAGGGTTCCGTACGTCACAACAACAATCCTTAGTTGCTTAGATTTTCTAATAACGATTTAAATCATGATGTAATTTAATGTTTAAGGAAATTTGGCACAGTATAATAAAAACTATGTAGCCAAAACACGGTCACTGATTGCTTATATATTATAACTAGCTTCTGCCAGCGGATTCACCCGCTTTCCCGTGGAAACTACTGCGCGAACCCGGATAAAAAGTAGCATATAGCTNGAATAATTCTTTCCTACATATATTTTTGGTATCTTGAACCGTTTTCGCAGCGCACGCAACGAAAGCCCTCAAGGATGAATAATCTTTCCCGTTTTTTCCACATTTTCCCTTATTTCTTCGCTCCTAATAGTTGCAGCGTGATGTTATATAGCCTAAAGCCTTCCTCGATAAATGGGCTATCTAACACTGAAAGAATTTTTCAAATCGGACCAGTAGTTCCTGAGATTAGCGCGTTCAAACAAACAAACAAACAAACTCTTCAGCTTTATAATATTAGTATAGATATATTGCTAATAATGATAGCCACAATATGAAACACTGTTTCTGTTATCCAGTCAAAAGCACTTTTGAAAAGAGTTTTGGACTGACATACACACAGACTAGTGAAAGAAAAAAAATGCTATTATTTGTGAAGGTAATGCTGATAGAACATAAAATAATTTGAATTGAGAACGGCTCTCGCTCAGTACACTGAGTGAGAGACTATGCTATAGCATAGAACCACGCTTTGTCTTAAAACAATGACTTTTTATAAAACGAATTAATCATTTCGTTATCTATACTAATGTTATAAAGAGGAAAACTTTGTTTGTTTGGTTGGTTGTAATGAATAGGCTCAAAAACTACTGGACCGATTTTAAATATTCTTTCACCATTCGAAAGCTACATTATCCACGAGTGACATAGGCTATATTTTATCCGGGTACGGGCAGTAATTCCCACGGGATGCGAGTGAAACTGCGGGAAAACGGCTAGTCTGTTATATTTTTAACTTCAATTCAACAAAGTTATTTTTTATGAATTCATACGTATACAGAACCCATTTCACTTACCAAGTATTCAGCGCGTCTAATTCGTCGGTCACTCGCGAATGCACTTGACCTTACAAAGTTCATTATACCGTGTTATTTTAAACTATATCTGTTGGTTTGTGCAGTTTATGACGCCCATTTATTATAATGGATTGGATTAAAGTAAAAAAAGGTGCGAGTTCTATGGAATTCATAATGAAATGAGACCTTTATAACATTGTTTTTTTTTGTAGGTATCGAGTTTATTTTTATTTTATCATCATCGCTACCATTAATCTAGAGGTTTACTTCTAAACTAAGTAAAAAGGAGATTTTTTTGTTTTGTTTGTACGTTAAAGGCTCCGAAACTATTGAACCGATTTGAAAAATACTTTTACTGTTGGGAAGCTACACTATTCCCGGGTAACACTATATGCTTAATAAGAAGTTCCCCCGGAACGCGGGTGAAAACGCGGGAAAACAGCTCGTCATAAGTACCTAAATGATACCACTGATGCAATTATCTAGAGTAGCTTTTTTAAAATACGGTAAACTTTTAAAACATTTTTCAAAAAAAAAATTTAAAACAGAGTTACGCTAAGGCTTACATATGGCCCGATAGTGGGCAAAAATTTTGGATCATGATTCCAATCAAATCGTTGTACTTAATTTGCGCACTGCCATTACCTAAGTATTTTCAAATCTGATTTATGAGCCCTATCAGGCCCTATCAAACTGTCAGCCGACTAACGGCTATTCCCAATAACCTATCTATAATTATTATAGATAGGAATTTGGCATTATTTGTATGGGGCTTCCAATTTCAAAATTTTCAAATTCCAGAGATAGGCAGAATATTGAATTCGGCAGTTGAAGTTTGTAGTGTGCTACTCTTAAGTGGACCTGTCGAATCAACGTGAATAAATGCTAAGAGCCACCTTCTCTGTTCAGGTTCTACGAGCCGGTGACCTTCCAGCCGAACATCCTGCCGGTGTGCGTGCCTGATGATGACGAGGACTTTGTCGGGAAGACGGCGTACGTCACCGGGTGGGGCAGACTGTTTGACGGTAAGATATAGACAAAATACATTGAGACTATCTTCCACCAGCTTCCTCAGGGAATTCCTTCCAATACCCGGGTAAAAGTAGCTTAAACATTATTCTTATGTGTAAGCTACATTAATGCGAATTTCATCATAATCTGTTCAGCTATTTGCGCGTGAAGAATTAACAAAAACAAGTGTTAGCAGAACGAGCTCAAATGCGATTATCAAATTCTCCTACGCGCAAATTCTTACTTCGATAAATAGTCTAATACTTAGATAAATAATTAGATAAATAGTCTAGATAAATTTGAGAATTAATCTAAATTAATATGTAATAACAATAATTCTAGCCCTATTACCCAGTAACTCAATTTCGTAACAGGGCTAAAATTACTCTAATGTACTTTAATGTATTGTAACTCGTTACTAAAATATAACAGGCCACAAGAGGATTTTTTCCTTTAACCATGATATAGATAATTCTTCTCCAATTGACCCACTAAAACCCAACCTTCTCCACCAGAGGGTCCACTGCCCAGCGTTCTCCAAGAGGTGAAGGTGCCCGTGATCAACAACTCAGCGTGCGAGGCGATGTACCAGGCGGCCGGCTACAACGAGCATATCCCCAACATCTTCATCTGTGCTGGCAGGAGTAAGGGCGGTGCTGATTCTTGTGAAGGTAAGGGCTTCGAACTGTAAAGTTAGGTATTTGATACCTCGTTGGCCTGGTGGTCGCAATGTGAGACCCCATGGGGTGTTTGCGATTCCAGGTTAGGGCTGACATGGTTTTAATTAAGAAAGCACCTTACAGTCTGGCAGTTTGGTGAATAGAAAAGAAAAACTAAATGTTAATAGTCGGTTTCCAGAAAAATGTGTACATCTTTACCACAAGATGTGTTATCTCTGATTTATCGTATAATATTTATTTTTCTAAAGACCAATCTTTGTAAATTACCAAAGTCAAAGTCAAATCAATTTTTCACTTAGGTTTTTACAAGCAATTTGAAAAACAACAAAATAATACTAAAGAACAGTTTTTATTACCCATTTTAATAATAATAATTCCTATACATAGAGAACACTGGGCAAGAAACATCACGCTTTGGGCCAGTTTCAGAGGTTCGAGATAAAGTTCTAATTAGTCATAATCAAGTCAAGTAGTCATAATCAGAAACATTTCTATGGCATTATCTGTCAGATAGCTATCCAAAACTTTATCTGGAATCTCTGTAACTGCCATTTCTTTTTTAAAATCAACTGCAGTGTCTCGGCCGGTAGACGTATTCACAATCTCCTGGTTCCTCAGCAAAGAGTGAATGTATTTAGTCACAATGTGTATTGCATGGCGATACATATTTACAACAACTTGCCAAATAGTTTTAAGGAAGTTACTAGTATAAACCTCTTCAAACGAAAATTATTTATTTTACTATTAGATAAATGTTATTATAGTGTAAAAGAGTATTTAAATGATAAAATTTTGTGATATTATTGTAGGGTTAATAGCAAATTAGCATGTACTTATCTGTTTATATGGAATAGATTATAAAAAATAAAAATTTGTACGCCTGATTATGGCAGAGTATGGCTAGAACTGGATACATAATTATAATCTTACAACTTATTGTACCCATATTCATACAAATAAATGTTTCTTTCTTTCTTTCTTTCTTACTAATTATAATTAAACACNAACATCCTGCCGGTGTGCGTGCCTGATGATGACGAGGACTTTGTCGGGAAGACGGCGTACGTCACCGGGTGGGGCAGACTGTTTGACGGTAAGATATAGACAAAATACATTGAGACTATCTTCCACCAGCTTCCTCAGGGAATTCCTTCCAATACCCGGGTAAAAGTAGCTTAAACATTATTCTTATGTGTAAGCTACATTAATGCGAATTTCATCATAATCTGTTCAGCTATTTGCGCGTGAAGAATTAACAAAAACAAGTGTTAGCAGAACGAGCTCAAATGCGATTATCAAATTCTCCTACGCGCAAATTCTTACTTCGATAAATAGTCTAATACTTAGATAAATAATTAGATAAATAGTCTAGATAAATTTGAGAATTAATCTAAATTAATATGTAATAACAATAATTCTAGCCCTATTACCCAGTAACTCAATTTCGTAACAGGGCTAAAATTACTCTAATGTACTTTAATGTATTGTAACTCGTTACTAAAATATAACAGGCCACAAGAGGATTTTTTCCTTTAACCATGATATAGATAATTCTTCTCCAATTGACCCACTAAAACCCAACCTTCTCCACCAGAGGGTCCACTGCCCAGCGTTCTCCAAGAGGTGAAGGTGCCCGTGATCAACAACTCAGCGTGCGAGGCGATGTACCAGGCGGCCGGCTACAACGAGCATATCCCCAACATCTTCATCTGTGCTGGCAGGAGTAAGGGCGGTGCTGATTCTTGTGAAGGTAAGGGCTTCGAACTGTAAAGTTAGGTATTTGATACCTCGTTGGCCTGGTGGTCGCAATGTGAGACCCCATGGGGTGTTTGCGATTCCAGGTTAGGGCTGACATGGTTTTAATTAAGAAAGCACCTTACAGTCTGGCAGTTTGGTGAATAGAAAAGAAAAACTAAATGTTAATAGTCGGTTTCCAGAAAAATGTGTACATCTTTACCACAAGATGTGTTATCTCTGATTTATCGTATAATATTTATTTTTCTAAAGACCAATCTTTGTAAATTACCAAAGTCAAAGTCAAATCAATTTTTCACTTAGGTTTTTACAAGCAATTTGAAAAACAACAAAATAATACTAAAGAACAGTTTTTATTACCCATTTTAATAATAATAATTCCTATACATAGAGAACACTGGGCAAGAAACATCACGCTTTGGGCCAGTTTCAGAGGTTCGAGATAAAGTTCTAATTAGTCATAATCAAGTCAAGTAGTCATAATCAGAAACATTTCTATGGCATTATCTGTCAGATAGCTATCCAAAACTTTATCTGGAATCTCTGTAACTGCCATTTCTTTTTTAAAATCAACTGCAGTGTCTCGGCCGGTAGACGTATTCACAATCTCCTGGTTCCTCAGCAAAGAGTGAATGTATTTAGTCACAATGTGTATTGCATGGCGATACATATTTACAACAACTTGCCAAATAGTTTTAAGGAAGTTACTAGTATAAACCTCTTCAAACGAAAATTATTTATTTTACTATTAGATAAATGTTATTATAGTGTAAAAGAGTATTTAAATGATAAAATTTTGTGATATTATTGTAGGGTTAATAGCAAATTAGCATGTACTTATCTGTTTATATGGAATAGATTATAAAAAATAAAAATTTGTACGCCTGATTATGGCAGAGTATGGCTAGAACTGGATACATAATTATAATCTTACAACTTATTGTACCCATATTCATACAAATAAATGTTTCTTTCTTTCTTTCTTTCTTACTAATTATAATTAAACACTTTCAGGAGACAGTGGCGGTCCTATGGTAGTCCGCAGGTCTCGGGACGATCGCTTCGTGCTCGGAGGTATAATATCCTGGGGTATTGGCTGTGCGGAACCCAACCAGCCCGGAGTTTACACAAGGATCTCCGAATTTAGGGACTGGATCAACCAGATTTTATTGTTTTAGTGTGTTGGTGCCTTAATAAAGGGTTATTGTACATTAAAAGATTTTTTGTTAGTTGAACATAAATATCTGAATTATAAAAAAACCAGTGATTTTTTGATAAATTCTTAATTAGAAATGCTCAAATGTTACTTAACTTTGAATCTTTCTTAAAAGTTTATCTGTTACAGCATTTTATTTAACTGTGACAGATGGAATGATCTTTGAGCTGTACTTAAAATTGAGTAGCGTTTCTGTATTTGGCCGTTAGACTTTTTACAAAATGGCTGTTTGAATATCTAAGTAATAACAGTACGAAAACCACTTACAAAGCTTCTTGGTAAATACTGAAAAACAAATAAAATTAAATAAAAATTACTGAAAAAGAGTGTATATGGGACGAATTGTTTGTCAAAGCGTTGCATATATTGTGAAGTTGCTCATCCCGTGTAGTAGATTAAAACAAAAATAAGGATTGCCATTTTTACCTACCCCTTCAGGATTTATAATAATTTATTAATCAAAAAATGAATCTTAAAAATATATCTTAATTTCATATTGAAAAAGTCTTGAAAGGGCAATTTCCAGGTATTAAATGGTCAATCCTTATTGATATATTTTTTATATCTGTTATATTAATAAAATAAAATTATACGAATTTATATTATAAGTAAAAATTAATATACTTTTGTAAAAATTGTCTTAGTAATTATAATTGCCATGGGCTTTTATTAAATACAAAATGAGTTCCAGTTCTTGAACTAAAATTAAAAATACAATAAAGTATTTTTATAGAAAATAAAATTAATTTTAGTATTTAAGCAACGGATTCCGTCCTTAATTTATTTCTTAGCTAATTATTTGTAAATATTTTTCGATTTACTATTTTTTTTATATGAAATGCATTTATTAATTTTATTTAATTAGCCATAATAATGTCTCGGAGTAATATCCGAGTTCTGATTTTATGAATTTATTAAATGATTTAAAATGGTTATATTGTGTTTTTATTATTATTCTTTATTGCACACACAAGTATATATTATACACACAGATAAAACAGAGAGGTCATGCACAATGGCGAGCTTAACCCAGTATTGGGTTCTCTTACAGCCAACTTGAAGTGATAAAGTGATTCGATGGGGGTACGGCAAATTGAATGTGAAACTTTTACTTTAAATTCACTATAATAAATATATATATATATAAATATACACCTATATAATAACTTAATAAATTATACATGATATAATATATACAGAGTATACAATAATACAAATGTCATGTTGATAAGTAGGTAGTGTTCCCTAATTCGTCTCCNTAGAGTGATTCGATGGGGGTACGGCAAATCGAATGTGCAACTTTTACTTTAAATTTACTATAATAAATATATATATACATATACACCTATATAATAACTTAATAAATTATACATGATATAATATATACAAATACAATACAATAATACAAATGTCATGTTGATAAGTAGTGTTCCCTAATTCGTCTCTTAAATACATCCAACGATGAACTTTCGCGTATAGTATGCGGAAGAGAATTCCAAAGTCTCACGGCACGAACAGTGAATGATCCATCATAGCGGCTTGAAGTATGGGGAGGGACACGAAGATGAAGAGATAAGGAAGAGCGACAAGGTTTGCCTCTGGGAACAAGGAACTCAAAACATTCCCGAAGATAACTTTTTATTTAGAAAATCGAGTGTTTTTTTTTTTAAATATACTGACTTCCAAAGTGAGAATCTCCTCTTTTTGGGAAGTCGGTTAAAAAGTGGAGTTAGTCATAATGGCATGTTTTGATGTAATAATTTACTGTAGATTTTCCAAGATATTTTTTTAGATAATTTTATTAATGTAGAATGGGTTTATTCATTTAAATAAGTATACCTATTTAAATAAATAATATTTATGTAATATCAAGGTAACACTGAACACATCAATCATTAAGTTGGAGGTCGTATTGTGATCATCTCATTATATCTAATGACGGACATACAACATTCAATTGAATGATAAATATATCTATAGGTATTGAGTGATTATAAGGTATTTCATAGAAACATTTATTTAGCACAAACAAAACAACGTTATTGAGAATAAAAAATACAACGACCTTTCACAACCCTCTATCTTTATATTATTGACAAAAACCGTGGTCTTAGGCCAAAACCGGTACTTTTGAATTTAACTTCGTCTTTGTTATCTACTCATATTATTTTACATGCTTAGGCCAGAAACTGCATTTTAGTGCCCATAGTTACATTACAAACCGGGCAGGAGCGCGCTTTCATACAAAAGTACTGGCAGTTAAAAATTTAAACATTTAACCCTTTCACCGCATGAGTCGGATTTATCCGAGAAACAAATTCGGACTTATTCCACCTGAGTCGGATTTATCTGACACAAAACCCTGTGTTTGTGTGGTTGTGTTATTTCAATTTCTGAACGTATTACGATGTTTAAGCCTAAAAACATTTTTTTTCGGAAGTTAAATTCCATGTGCCGGGCGCTGGGAGCACGTTAACTTATAAAAAGGCGGTTAAAAGGTTAAGCTTCTTAATATTTTATAGATTCATAGTGCAGTAGATAGACCCATGACCCGTTCGTTCTTATGATTTAAATCTTTGTTTTAAAACAGCAAGGAATTAATTGGGCTTAAGATGCTGACTGCTCAATAATTGGCGCAGTAGGGTCAAATCGTTTTCTTAATCGGCTTGTTCACTAAAAGTCCTTGCCAGTACTTAACTTGCATGCGACGACTAGAAGTGGGAAATTCAAATATAAAATGGTTTTAACATTCAATATGAGGCGTGATCTTATGATTGGCGGTTATAATATCCCACAAAGTAATTTCTGATGTCCTTGTTTAACCCCGAAACTTACTCTGTAAAAAAAAACTCTGTAAAAAACGTTTTATTGCGCAATAAAACGTTTTTTACAGAGTTATTTAATTTGTAAGAAGTTTCGGAGTTAAACAAGGACATCAGAAATTACTTTGTGGGATATTATAACCGCCAATCATAAGATCACGCCTCATATTGAATGTTAACTTATGTAAAACATAAAAAAACCATTTTATATTTGAATTTCCCGCTTCTAGTCGTCGCATTCACCTTAAGGTAATAAGAGAAAGTGGAAACAATCGTTTTATCTGTAAAAAATCAAGAATGTTTATACGAAATCGGCTGATCTCATTTTTTTTTAGTTTTTACTCGAAAACCATACGCGTATAGTACACTCCACGTAAAATATTATTTTCGTTATTAATCCGTTTATTTATCAATACACATATATTTTTTCGTTATTAATTATTATTAACATAAGTTAATAATAATTTATAATATCGGGGCTCTCCATGGCACCGATGTAGATTTTAAAGCGTCCGTATCTTGGCTATGCTTCGGTGACCTATTTGGGGAAACCGAAGGGTTTGTTTGTGCAATTATGGACGAAGTTATC
>NWSH02000574.1:103654-120798 GCA_002382865.2 Heliothis virescens
TATGGCGAACCAATATTTATTACGAATTTCGACATAAAACTTCGTGAAGTTATTCCTTGAAATAAATAAGTAAACACGTGTTTCACCATTTTTTTGAAATACCACCCCTAAGGTGGTAAATAATAAAATGATTTTTGAAGAAAGTGACATGAAATTTTGAAGATAGGTTTCTCTTAGGGTGTAGACATCGCATCGCATTTTACGAAAATATACTCCTAGGTGAGTACAACGGGGGTTGGTAGTTAGTATGAAAATCCTATGTTTTTGGTGTGTTCACCTGATGCAGAACCGCAACAGACGAGCTAAACTTTAAGAGATACAAGAATGGTGCCATTGTAAAAATTTATCCACGTGATGAAATTTTTCTGCTGAGATATTTAATTTGAACAGCTAGAACACCTTATGTGGAACTTCAAGAGCCCAGCTATACTATAACACGTGTAGGAATGATGTCTTAGCAAAAGTTGTTTAAACTGGTGGGTTGACTTACAAAAATGAAAGTTAGTCGCTACCGGGCTCTTAGAATACGACATCAGATGCTTCAGATCTTCGATTTTGACGACCCCGTTGTCGCTGGCATAAGCGACATGATCCGCGTACGAAGTCGCGGGCAGAAGCTAGTGGTTTGATATACGTTCCATTACGTTAAAAACGTACAAAAATTCGAATTGACAAACACCTTCTGTTTGAGGATTCGGGTCGGATAAAAAGAGAAAAATATGAGGTAAGGTAAGTTTGAAACTCACTTGCAAAACTGCAGTTCTTTGAGCAGTTTCTTGGCGGAGTTTTTCTCTTTCTTGGCGCGAGACATCAGCGGCACATTCTCAGTGTCTCGATCTTCACCTGAAAGTACAAAAACAACCTTATAATACTTTGTTTGTGTCACATAAGCAAAGATAGTTGAAGAAACAGCATAGGGAAGACTAGGTGTAAATGTCGCAATTAACTGCAATTAAATTAGCAAATCATTGAATTAAACAACTAGCCTTTTGACCGTTTATATATTAACTAGCTTCTGCCAGAGGTTTCACCCGCGTCCCGTGGGAACTACTGCGCGCACCCGGATAAAATTGGCCTTCCTCGAAAAATGGGCTATGTAACACTGAAAGATTTTTTCTAATCGGACCAGTAGTTCCTGAGATAAGCGCGTTCAAACAAATACCTAAACAAACAAACTCTTCAGCTTTATAATATTACTATAGATTTTAAAATTAAGGCGCTCAAAATGTTCACAATTACAAGTGATGGTAAAACCGCTTTATATTTGAAGTAATTCAGTGTCAACTAGCCGGTGTTATTATTCCACTATATGCAGACGTGTAATTGAAAGGCGTTATTTAGTTAAAAAGCTAGTTATTTGATTGAATGGCTATTACAACCAGTTAGCGATGTTAACACCTTCACAGATGATGTATTTCTGTACAATTTTAGGGGGCTCCCATAGAACAAATGTGATTTTCTGACTCACGCTTTGCCGGACGTTTTTTTTTACAATTTACATTCTCATATGCATCACTTTCCTTTGAACAGTTATTTTTCTATCTATTTTATGTCTACATACCGTCGTTAGCAGGTTCGGTGTCGGCATGCTGTAGGGCTCCGTTGCCGGCCACGTACTGCAGCGCGCGGCGCTTCTCTGCCGGACCCTCGTCTGATACTAACTCGCCTGAGGGATAAATTAACTGTTAATATTGATTAAAGGCCATTTGGTTAGGTGACTTAACTAGAGGTGAATAATCTTGATACTTTTATTTAAAAGATCAGTTCAAAAATGAAATAAAAGTCGATGATAACAATAAACAGGAGTTTATTTGTTTTATAAATATGTATTTGTTTACCTTTAGTTATATGATTACTTAACAATCCTTGTTGTCCATTTCTAAGATCAATTAAAATTTATAGAAATATTAGTCGTATAATATAAGATGGTCTACCTTTTCGCAAATAAGTTGGAAAAAGTCTTACATAGAGAGACTTCCTCTGTCATCCTGACTATCATTTGAGCATCTTTATCAGTGTTTATCTGTAGTCAGAACCCAAAGTCTGATAACCTGTCTAACCAGGAGGTATCGGATTACCCGGGTAACTGCGTTTAGGAAGTCAATAGGCAGTCGCTCCATGTACTATGGCACTCAACCACATCTCATCAGACTGAAAGCACACGAACATAGTTAGGGAAGCATTTGTGTAGGTTTATTTGTACAATTCGAAAAATTCCTCCCCATCGAAAAATTCCTCCCCATCGCTGTCGACCGGGAGCGTGCCCAAAAGGCTAGCAGCATTGCCACGCTGGATGGCAATGCTTAATCTTTAACCAAGGTAATAGCCAGCCCTTTGGTCACGGGTAGCGTCAACCAGCCGCCTAGAAAGTTCTTTAAATATAATGTGGGCATTTGGACCCCACGACCCGAGGGTTTCAACCCCAAACGGTTAGGGAAGTAATATAAAACTGACCAGTACAATGGTTGAGGCCGTTCTCAGCATCATGCGCGTCGAGCTTGTCGTCGTGCTTGTCCGACGGCAGGGCGCTGCCGGAGCACTCCTCTGCCGTTGTCGATGTCGACGCCACTGACGCTGCCGGGCTGGAAGTATTCAATAGGCAATTTGTTTTGTGAATAGAACATTGTGGTGGTTTTGTGGTGAATGAATGAATGAATGAATGATATATTTATTTGCAAGAATATAGGTAGCTTACATAAGTTCTTAATACCAAAGGGTTTCACTATATTCGGCATTTCTGCCGTGCAAATATTTAGGTTTTACACACACATTAACTTATAATAAGCAATTACATAAAGTTACATTAATTTCATCACATACATATGTCAATTTATAAAATCAAATACAATTCCATTCATTAAATTATATTAAACTCGCGATTTTTCATAATGATACGAGTATATCAAAACAAAAAAAAAACAATTATGATGAAGAATATTCAAATATATATTATATAATTTATGTCCGTAGGTATTTAAATGAAAAAGTAATTAAATAAGTTTTATATTTTACACTCAAAGTATTCATTGATGGAATAAAAACATCTCTCACACAACCAGTTGTACACCTTTTTATTAAATGGTGTTTGTGGTGGACGGATGTGAACTAGAGAAATAGGATCTAAAAGTTATGAAGTGTCGTTGTGTCTATTATAGTCAATAGAAAAAATAACTAGCCAAAATACAAACATTTTTCGGGCAGCAAAAAATAACTTTGTTTTTCATACAAATATATGAATAACAAAGTTATGATTTGTGGTTTCACACTTTTATTGTACCCCCTTAATATATTTTTTTTTTTCAATTTTTAGTATTTGTTGTTATAGCGGCAACGGAAATACATCATTTGTGTCGATTTCAGCTTTCTAGCTATTACGGATAATGAGATACAGCCCGAAAACAGACAGACAGACAACAAAGTCTTAGTAATAGGGTCCCGTTTTACCCTTTGGGTCCGGAAACCTAAAAAAATTGATAAATATTACTTAATATATGTCTTAATGATTCAGTAATAATAATAAACCGCTTAGAACCGCTTCGGCCACCGCTTCGGCTGGCAGAAGGTAATAGTCTATACTATAGAAATAAGTTACATACCTAGGCACCATATTCTGGTCTATATCTAGGCTGGTGTTGAGGTCCCGATGCTTCGCGTCGCGTTTCTTAGTGTTCCGCGGTTTCTTGGGCGGCGCGCGGGATATACATTGAGAGCAGTACCATTTGCCGCGCGGGTTCTGTAGAATAACATAAATTAAGTTGATTAATTAAATACTGGACACAAAGGGCTCCCGAAGGAACACGGTGGGTTTTAGTCAGTAAAAGTCGGACACTCCCTCACGCTGCACCCACAGCGGGAGGGGTCATACTGATGATTTCCCATCGATATAAAGAAAAAAAATAAAGGCTGCCCGCCCACCCGCCGTCGACGTGGGTGACGTAAGATGTTCTATGATTTTCTGACTGACTTTTTGTAGGATGTGTGCTTTGCACTATTGCTATCAGTGTGTTCACTATTGCTATTTTTCTCCGACAAAAATCGGTCACCGATTATCGGACTTGGGGAGGCAACCTTACAACACTTGCGTGCTGCGAATCTGCCTAATATAGAAAAATCAAAAAAGCGACAAACGATTTCTTCGTTGTGTTCGGAAGAGAGAAGTTTGCAAGGTCTCCGTAAACCCTCGCTAGCCCTCGTCGATTCTCATAGATGTGCATTTAGAATTTGATAGCCTTTTTACCTGGAGACGCTATAGGCTACTTTTTATACAGGTGCACGGTGCAGTTCCCATGGGTCGCGGGTGAAACCGTTGGCATGACAGGCTGGGGATGGTGCGGCCGAGCGTGGCGCCGCCGCACTCCCAGCAGTAGCTGGTAATTAAGTTACCTTCAGTAGCGGCGGGTAGTGGCAGTCCTGGTGGTAGGCCCTGGAGCACAGCGCGCAGGGGATGGTGCGGCCGAGCGTGGCGCCGCCGCACTCCCAGCAGTAGCTGGTAATTAAGTTACCTTCAGTAGCGGCGGGTAGTGGCAGTCCTGGTGGTAGGCCCTGGAGCACAGCGCGCAGGGGATGGTGCGGCCGAGCGTGGCGCCGCCGCACTCCCAGCAGTAGCTGGTAATTAAGTTACCTTCAGTAGCGGCGGGTAGTGGCAGTCCTGGTGGTAGGCCCTGGAGCACAGCGCGCAGGGGATGGTGCGGCCGAGCGTGGCGCCGCCGCACTCCCAGCAGTAGCTGGTAATTAAGTTACCTTCAGTAGCGGCGGGTAGTGGCAGTCCTGGTGGTAGGCCCTGGAGCACAGCGCGCAGGGGATGGTGCGGCCGAGCGTGGCGCCGCCGCACTCCCAGCAGTAGCTGGTAATTAAGTTACCTTCAGTAGCGGCGGGTAGTGGCAGTCCTGGTGGTAGGCCCTGGAGCACAGCGCGCAGGGGATGGTGCGGCCGAGCGTGGCGCCGCCGCACTCCCAGCAGTAGCTGGTAATTAAGTTACCTTCAGTAGCGGCGGGTAGTGGCAGTCCTGGTGGTAGGCCCTGGAGCACAGCGCGCAGGGGATGGTGCGGCCGAGCGTGGCGCCGCCGCACTCCCAGCAGTAGCTGGTAATTAAGTTACCTTCAGTAGCGGCGGGTAGTGGCAGTCCTGGTGGTAGGCCCTGGAGCACAGCGCGCAGGGGATGGTGCGGCCGAGCGTGGCGCCGCCGCACTCCCAGCAGTAGCTGGTAATTAAGTTACCTTCAGTAGCGGCGGGTAGTGGCAGTCCTGGTGGTAGGCCCTGGAGCACAGCGCGCAGGGGATGGTGCGGCCGAGCGTGGCGCCGCCGCACTCCCAGCAGTAGCTGGTAATTAAGTTACCTTCAGTAGCGGCGGGTAGTGGCAGTCCTGGTGGTAGGCCCTGGAGCACAGCGCGCAGGGGATGGTGCGGCCGAGCGTGGCGCCGCCGCACTCCCAGCAGTAGCTGGTAATTAAGTTACCTTCAGTAGCGGCGGGTAGTGGCAGTCCTGGTGGTAGGCCCTGGAGCACAGCGCGCAGGGGATGGTGCGGCCGAGCGTGGCGCCGCCGCACTCCCAGCAGTAGCTGGTAATTAAGTTACCTTCAGTAGCGGCGGGTAGTGGCAGTCCTGGTGGTAGGCCCTGGAGCACAGCGCGCAGGGGATGGTGCGGCCGAGCGTGGCGCCGCCGCACTCCCAGCAGTAGCTGGTAATTAAGTTACCTTCAGTAGCGGCGGGTAGTGGCAGTCCTGGTGGTAGGCCCTGGAGCACAGCGCGCAGGGGATGGTGCGGCCGAGCGTGGCGCCGCCGCACTCCCAGCAGTAGCTGGTAATTAAGTTACCTTCAGTAGCGGCGGGTAGTGGCAGTCCTGGTGGTAGGCCCTGGAGCACAGCGCGCAGGGGATGGTGCGGCCGAGCGTGGCGCCGCCGCACTCCCAGCAGTAGCTGGTAATTAAGTTACCTTCAGTAGCGGCGGGTAGTGGCAGTCCTGGTGGTAGGCCCTGGAGCACAGCGCGCAGGGGATGGTGCGGCCGAGCGTGGCGCCGCCGCACTCCCAGCAGTAGCTGGTAATTAAGTTACCTTCAGTAGCGGCGGGTAGTGGCAGTCCTGGTGGTAGGCCCTGGAGCACAGCGCGCAGGGGATGGTGCGGCCGAGCGTGGCGCCGCCGCACTCCCAGCAGTAGCTGGTAATTAAGTTACCTTCAGTAGCGGCGGGTAGTGGCAGTCCTGGTGGTAGGCCCTGGAGCACAGCGCGCAGGGGATGGTGCGGCCGAGCGTGGCGCCGCCGCACTCCCAGCAGTAGCTGGTAATTAAGTTACCTTCAGTAGCGGCGGGTAGTGGCAGTCCTGGTGGTAGGCCCTGGAGCACAGCGCGCAGGGGATGGTGCGGCCGAGCGTGGCGCCGCCGCACTCCCAGCAGTAGCTGGTAATTAAGTTACCTTCAGTAGCGGCGGGTAGTGGCAGTCCTGGTGGTAGGCCCTGGAGCACAGCGCGCAGGGGATGGTGCGGCCGAGCGTGGCGCCGCCGCACTCCCAGCAGTAGCTGGTAATTAAGTTACCTTCAGTAGCGGCGGGTAGTGGCAGTCCTGGTGGTAGGCCCTGGAGCACAGCGCGCAGGGGATGGTGCGGCCGAGCGTGGCGCCGCCGCACTCCCAGCAGTAGCTGGTAATTAAGTTACCTTCAGTAGCGGCGGGTAGTGGCAGTCCTGGTGGTAGGCCCTGGAGCACAGCGCGCAGGGGATGGTGCGGCCGAGCGTGGCGCCGCCGCACTCCCAGCAGTAGCTGGTAATTAAGTTACCTTCAGTAGCGGCGGGTAGTGGCAGTCCTGGTGGTAGGCCCTGGAGCACAGCGCGCAGGGGATGGTGCGGCCGAGCGTGGCGCCGCCGCACTCCCAGCAGTAGCTGGTAATTAAGTTACCTTCAGTAGCGGCGGGTAGTGGCAGTCCTGGTGGTAGGCCCTGGAGCACAGCGCGCAGGGGATGGTGCGGCCGAGCGTGGCGCCGCCGCACTCCCAGCAGTAGCTGGTAATTAAGTTACCTTCAGTAGCGGCGGGTAGTGGCAGTCCTGGTGGTAGGCCCTGGAGCACAGCGCGCAGGGGATGGTGCGGCCGAGCGTGGCGCCGCCGCACTCCCAGCAGTAGCTGGTAATTAAGTTACCTTCAGTAGCGGCGGGTAGTGGCAGTCCTGGTGGTAGGCCCTGGAGCACAGCGCGCAGGGGATGGTGCGGCCGAGCGTGGCGCCGCCGCACTCCCAGCAGTAGCTGGTAATTAAGTTACCTTCAGTAGCGGCGGGTAGTGGCAGTCCTGGTGGTAGGCCCTGGAGCACAGCGCGCAGGGGATGGTGCGGCCGAGCGTGGCGCCGCCGCACTCCCAGCAGTAGCTGGTAATTAAGTTACCTTCAGTAGCGGCGGGTAGTGGCAGTCCTGGTGGTAGGCCCTGGAGCACAGCGCGCAGGGGATGGTGCGGCCGAGCGTGGCGCCGCCGCACTCCCAGCAGTAGCTGGTAATTAAGTTACCTTCAGTAGCGGCGGGTAGTGGCAGTCCTGGTGGTAGGCCCTGGAGCACAGCGCGCAGGGGATGGTGCGGCCGAGCGTGGCGCCGCCGCACTCCCAGCAGTAGCTGGTAATTAAGTTACCTTCAGTAGCGGCGGGTAGTGGCAGTCCTGGTGGTAGGCCCTGGAGCACAGCGCGCAGGGGATGGTGCGGCCGAGCGTGGCGCCGCCGCACTCCCAGCAGTAGCTGGTAATTAAGTTACCTTCAGTAGCGGCGGGTAGTGGCAGTCCTGGTGGTAGGCCCTGGAGCACAGCGCGCAGGGGATGGTGCGGCCGAGCGTGGCGCCGCCGCACTCCCAGCAGTAGCTGGTAATTAAGTTACCTTCAGTAGCGGCGGGTAGTGGCAGTCCTGGTGGTAGGCCCTGGAGCACAGCGCGCAGGGGATGGTGCGGCCGAGCGTGGCGCCGCCGCACTCCCAGCAGTAGCTGGTAATTAAGTTACCTTCAGTAGCGGCGGGTAGTGGCAGTCCTGGTGGTAGGCCCTGGAGCACAGCGCGCAGGGGATGGTGCGGCCGAGCGTGGCGCCGCCGCACTCCCAGCAGTAGCTGGTAATTAAGTTACCTTCAGTAGCGGCGGGTAGTGGCAGTCCTGGTGGTAGGCCCTGGAGCACAGCGCGCAGGGGATGGTGCGGCCGAGCGTGGCGCCGCCGCACTCCCAGCAGTAGCTGGTAATTAAGTTACCTTCAGTAGCGGCGGGTAGTGGCAGTCCTGGTGGTAGGCCCTGGAGCACAGCGCGCAGGGGATGGTGCGGCCGAGCGTGGCGCCGCCACACACGATGCACACGCGCTCGCCCCGCGCTTTGTTCACACACTCCCAGCAATACCTGGTCATTAAATATAGATATAATGCATTTATATATGTCATTTAATGTCGAAAGTTCTAAGCCATATAAAAAAAACGGAAGGTATAACAAGTCCACGACGGACCGCATGCGCCAGACTGCAGCTGCAGGCTCCAAGCAACACTACTGGTTCCGATGGATATCTTATGAAAGTGATTCCAAGCGCGGCAGCACTGCGGTCTACCTACAGCACCAGCGCGCGGCCAAATATCAGTATAGTTCGCGTGAACTTTTCGCAAGTTACTGCGCAGAAACCAATTCTAGGTATCAGTGTCGGGTGACGGGCGGGGTATGGACATATGGGCGGACACTTGTGAGGTATTTAGTTTTGGGAACGACATCGAGTTTTAAGTGAACTGAACCAGTTGTGTCAGGAAACAGAAAGAGATTACTATTACCACACACAATGTCAATGTACAATGGACGGTCATTTCACGGGTAAGGTTAGGCTATAGTTAAAGTTATATCGAGCAACCCAGCCTAAGAGTAAATAAATAAATAAACTGGCTGTGACATACAGACAGACAGACAGACAGACATGACGAATCTATAAGGGTTCCGTTTTTTGCCATTCGGCTACGAAACCCTAAAAATTACGTGCGAAGGTTAAGTTAAAATGTTCGCGAAATTGTAACTTTTGTGCGCGGACACATTTCTAGTTCCAGTTCCAAAATTATCACAATTTTACACGTTTGATGTATCCCAAATAGGATTTAATAAAATCTGCATAGCTTAAATAAAAACTCTAATAACTTTGTCACAAAAACATTCAATCCGCAACTACAATTCCAACTTGAAATTAAACAAACACACTCTTCAGCAGTCGGTTAAAACTTACCAATCCCCATCAGGAATCTTATCCATCCTTGGTTTGAAGCAGTAGGTATGATACCCCTTGTCACAGCCATCACACAGCAGCAATTGGTCTTCATTGTCACCGCTCAGGCAAAACTGACAGTTCTACAGACAAATTTTTATTATTAGTTAGTGTAGTGTGTGGAAGAAGGAAGTATATACCCAGCAGAATGTAGGAATGAATGTGAACTGAATTTTAATTATTAGAAAGAGTTATTTTTGTGGTGGTACTGTAAATTTTTGGTGAATTTATGGCTAGATAAAACTTGTAAATAATTTCGAAAATGTGGTGTAAGAGTTTGAATCAGTACGAATCATTGAAAAACCACCGATGAAAGAGTTTTTTTTTCCGATAATATGTCTATCAATCTTTTCAGACAACGGCCATTGCCCCTTATGAAATTCTAAATACCCAATCATAAACCGAAAATGTATGATCCTATTTAGCCATTAGACGACTTCCAAGAATTCCACTATTTGTATTAAAGCGTTGCAGTTAAATGACCCCTAATAACTCCTATTTGGGGTTAATATTCCTGAAACTCACCCTTTTAGACACTCTAACGACAAACAACTGCTCCCCTAATAACCATCTTTTTCAAGAAATATTGGGACATTACGTTGAATGTTTTTTGTTGTATATTTCCTCCCTCTACTTCTAGATACCCTCAACAATGCTTATACACAGTACTTGACCCCTAATCACCATATTTTTACCCCAAAACAGCCTCACGATCTCGAATATTCAATGAACCCAGTAATTTAACCCCTAATGACACATTGTTATCTCTAAACCACCTAACCAATGATCAATGACCCCAAATTTTGACCCCAACCGCCCAACTGTTTATTTACTGACCGGGGAACCATGTTTTTGTGTACAAACCGCGGGCATACGTACATGTCTCATACGTACCGCCTTCATGATGCTCTTGTCCCACGCGACGGCTGCTTCTAACGCTTGTAATAGCATCGCTAGCTGAGCTGAAGTGTTGCAGCGAGCGACAGCTTCGCGCCACGTCGCTAGACCTCGGGCTATGCCTTTGCTGTCGGCTGTAGAAGAATATTAACATTTTAATATGATCGCAGAAACTTTCAGACTGACGATCAGTATATACAGTGTGAGTCTTTATAATGTGCACTAAGGGTTCTCGCAGACTGAAGATTTTAGTCGGCCGACAGTTTGGCTATTTGTGCACCCAGCAACAACCAAAGTAATTAGTTGGTGTAGTGTATGCGGTACCAAAACAGCCCGATCAAACTGTCGGCCGACCAAAAGTCTGCATTCACACTGCAGAGTTTCTGACGGCTGACATTTTGCCCATTTTAAAAGTAGCTTCCTATGAAGAAGAACAGGCAGGAATCTTCATGGTTCAAAACTCTACAATCCAGTCATCGTTTCCTTGCATAATATCCATCCACATTCATGCTCAGTAATTGATGTGACAAATAAACATTAAATGTATTACCTTTCCCCTCGCTAGAGCTGTCAGTATTCTGCGGGGAGGGAGCGGACGCGTTGCCGTGTTCAGCCTGCAGCACTGCGCCAAGTGTCACCTCCGTTGTGCTGTAGTGTGTATATATAGTTAAAATTACTGTTTGTTTGTTTATCAAGGATAAGAAGCCTTTTAACACTGGTGGATTTCAAGTACGAGTAGTTAGTACGAATCGAGCGGTGTCGCTTGGTAAATTCGTCAGTGTGATAACGCTGCGAGTGGTATCTGGGGATGTCGGTTTTACGTGCCCATAGCACGGGGGTGTAACACCGACAACTTAGAATCCACGCTGCTTTGTGAAAGTTTCTAAAACTCACAAAGCAATTTCGGCCCGACCCAGGTATCGAACCCGAGACCCCGACTGCGATCAATGGGATAGTTTTATATGGGAAAGTAAAAAAATAAAGAATTTCTATTTTCTGTAATTGGTGGTTGAGAATGTCAGATTTAATGTAATTTCTTTGGAAGAATAAAAATATGCCAATTTGTCTCAGATCACACGTAAAATTTTGAAAACAAAACAAAAAATGCCAATTATTAAAAAAAAATAAAACAATTTTGAAAAGCATAAACATCCAATCCATGCGTGCAAGCTAAAACCACCACCATTTTGTCTTAATCAATCAATCATATTAATATTAATCTATTAAATATTCGTATATATGTACAGACGCCAGCACAACAACCTACCTTAACCTGTCAAATTTCTGCATTCGATTTTCAACCTTATCACAATAGTGGAAGGTTAATGTTCGATTGGTAAAATTTTACAGATTCCGGTAGGTTGAACTGATGTCGTCTGTACGGTTCTTTACGATGACTGACGGTTAAACCTAAGCTCGGTAAAAGAAAATGAGTTTTTGGGTCATTCTTCTTTTTAACCTACAAAAGTTTGTCTTCCTCTCGAAAAAATTGATTATTTTGATCAGAAATATTTTGTGTTTTTATCAGTTTCCTAACGTTTTTCACCTCCGTAAACTATACATAAAAGGTTAGAAACCTTTAATAATAATTAATATCCTGAATAACACAGAATATTTTAACTTTGATATTCGTGTTAGAAAAAAAATACCACTCCGTCACATTTTTATATTAACTATTTTTTTAACAGCTAAGGGTTTCTGTTTTTTTGAGCTAGAGTTTGTAAATATTTCTTACTTAGTTAAGCATATGAATAATAAAAATATGAAGATCTGACCTGATATAGTACAAAAAACTTGTTTGTGACGGAGGTGTTCAAGAGACACGTTTAATTCTGATAAAACTTTGAAATTATGAAAAATGAGTAAAACTTTAATGAGCAGGTTGCTTTTGGAATCCATGATGGTTAAATGATAGTTTGAAATACACAATTTCATTTGAGAAAAATATATATGTATATTTTTAAATCATTTTTTAATATCAAAAAGTGCTTCGTTCAAATTGTAGGTTAAAAAGAAGAATGACCCTTTTCTTGAAAACTAATTAAGTATTTATAAATATTTCATTATTTATTAAAAGTACCTACTCATACAAATTAACCTAAAAAACAATTACAATTCTGTAAATAGTTACATGTTTACTTTTAAAATTTTAAATTGAATACATTAACATTTTAGACTAGACTAGACAATTTGCACTCGTTTTACAACCTTTTCAGTACTTTAATAAGGTCTAAAACTATTGTCTTGAGTACTCCAGTAAAATTGCACAAGTATACAAAACTTTATTTCTTGTCAAAATTTTATTTATTCCTAAAATATCCACATCTCTACATAACCACTAACCAAACAATCATAGTTATTATAATTCCTACTACAGTTACAGATATTGCCATAGAAATATTTTTAATTTTGACTACTTTTCTATTGCATGATCTATCAAATACCTATCTGGAATTCCATCCATGAAATCTGTGAAACTTGCCGCTAAACTCCTAATCGAACACCTATTCAAAAAAAACCCGTGTTAAAAACCAAAAAAAGAAACAAAAAATCAACCCACAACCTTACCNTTCCATCTAGAAGTTATGAAACTGGCCGCAGAACTCCTAATCGAACCCCTATTCCAAAAAACCCGTGTTAAAAACCAAGAAAAGAAAACAAAAAAATCAAAAATTCAACCCACAACCTTACCAAACTACGGAACTAAAACAAAAACACACCGAGCTACCGCCACGTCATAATATAAATGTATACATTACCTAGCGTACCTTTGTACGAGGGGCGGCTTGAGGTACCTTCGCTCTATATGGGCTTCTAGAGCTTGGAGCTTGTGCCTGGCCCTGGCTACTGGTTCTGCTGGACCCTCGGCTGAGCTTCGGGCTGGTCGCCAGCCTTTGACTTGCATGGAAGCGGCTGCTACTCGCTCTTCTAGTTGTTCAACCTGTTTGGGAGTGTGTGGTTAGTGTGTTGTTGTGAAAATTTAATTTCGGAAAAAATAGCGTTTCAATAAATGTCAATATGTGCAGATAGTTAAAAGGCTATAATTTCTGGTGGAATTTTTGATTAGGTTGGTTGTCTAATGAAACGGAGCGAGGCTGTGATGCGGAGAAACTATGAAAATATTGACCAATAGGTCTAGTCGTATGAGATTGTATCAGATTTTATGTAACCCTATTGGTTTCTTCTTCTCTCCGCACCACAGCCTTGCTGTATATGGACAGGCAATCTAATAATGGTATGTACCTACATCGTTCTATTAGTTTTTGCAATGGATATTATTCTATATCTTTCTTTACGTTTTGCAATGTTTCTTTTTTTGTTCGTACCTTTCTTCTATACTAATATTATAAAGAGGAAAACTTTGTTTGTTTGTTTGTTTGGTTGTAATGAATAGGCTCAAAAACTACTGGACCGATTTTAAAAATTCTTTCACCATTCGAAAGCTACATTATCCACGAGTGACATAGGCTATATTTTATCGAATAATATAACGCTTCAAATGGTAAAGAATTTTTTAAAAATCCGGTTCATACTTCGCAAGAGATTTCCTACAAACAAAGCAAACAATTTTACCTCTTTATAATATTATAAAAAATAAAATAAACACCCTTTTACCACAGGACAAGAACGACTTAGAAAAAGACTCAAGCGATCGCATTGAAAACACGACCTTCTAACCCAGAAGGCCAAGCCAACAGCCTGCAGCCTCGCCTCCTGGAACTTCAACGCCCTGTCTACATACGTTCACGTGTGAATAGTCCTCCCCCCATGACAGATGTCTGGCTGAGGAGGTGGAGCAGTTGGAGAACTGTAAAGGATCCAATGGCTTTGCCGAAGAAGGTCGAGGGAATTTTGTGCCGAGGGAATTGAGGTGAGGTTTTTAGTAGTAATGGTAGTTTTTTTTGTTGGTTTTTGCCGTGTTATGAGGTACTATTTGAGATATTCGAAAATAAAAGTAGATTGTATCTTCCCCGATGATGATAATATCCAAAACAATGTCTGATTCACTATTTGAGTGAAAATAATCAAATAGATTGTTATTCAATTGTTTTGGTGACCTCGTTGGCGGCAAATGTTGTCACCATGCTAATTGCTATAATTAGGGTCCCGGGTTCGATCCTGCATGGTAATCGACCACCCTAATCAACATTTGTGAATATTTTTTAGCTGCGGTCATGCGCTGTTATAACGTGTACAATGTCATTACTAACTCTTCAGCCTACGGTTTCACACGGGTTTCTCCCGAGGAATATTCCCGTACCCGGATAAAAAGCTAGCATATACGCTATTTTGAATTTATAGTAGTTCAATCAAAGTCCTTTAAGCGTTTGCCGTGAAAAAGTACCAAAGTATTTTAAATCTTCAACAAACCATTCATGGATGACATATTAGTGATGATTATTAAAGTGTTCTTTTGACCGAGTAATTTGGAACGCTTGCAGACAGCGGTATGGGTGCGGATTACGGAGACGATCAGCTGCCGAAGTGAATGATTCCCTCATACCTCGAGATGTTGAGAAGATGGGAGCTACAGCCTCCCTCACCAGCCATCTGCTACTGTTATAATAAGTAATAACTACTTTATTATGGTGATTTACACTAAATTATTAAAAGGCGAAGTTCACCACGTTCTTTACGAATTCAATTTATAAAACGGCGTATATGTCGTGAACTGAGACCTTAAATTGCGAAATTTTATAGGCGAATTGTGATTTTCTTCGACAAGAAGTAGCGTAAATCTGTTTACAGCCCTTCCGTAATGGTAAAAATCTGTCGCGCGGTTGTGGTACACTGGCAGTTGTGTATGGTTTTCTCACCAATATTATCTTACGAACGGTTTTTCCGCTAGAAAATCCGCATGTTGAAAAAGTATTTTAAGATTTACCAAGTAAATTTCAGTTGATATTTGGTCCAAGCTCCACAATAGACAAAGGCGACACTCTCGCACAGAATATGCGTGTGCACCCTCGACCGCGTCATCGCAAATAATGCGGCCTTTCCCCCTCCCGAACCGCAGAGTACTCTGCGCATACCAGCGACGGCTCGATATGCAGTCTACTATCAATTCATGGTGAGATATTTACTTCAACTTTCATAAATAAAAATAAATAAACAAAAACATGGCAACAATTAAACATTAATCTTAAACTAGTTTTTTTGTTATGAAATGAAGGCCATTATTAAAGACGTTTTCCGCGTTTTCACTCGCGCTCCCGTGGAATCTACTACCCAACCCGGATAAAATACAGCCTATGTAACTCGTGGATAATGTAGCTTTCGAATGGCGTGAAAGAGAATTTTAAAATCGGTCCAGTAGTTTTGAGCCTTAATTCATTACAACCAAACAACAAAAAAACAAAGTTTTCCTCTTTATTAATATTCAGTATAGAAGAAAGGTACAACAAAAAAGAAACATGCAAAACGTAAAGAAAGATATAGAGATTAATATCCATTGGCAAAACAATAAACGTGTAGGTACATCCCATTATTAGATTGCCTGTCATATACAGCAAGGTGTGGTGCGGAGAGAAAGAAAAGAAACCAATAGGGTTACATAAAATCTGATACAAACTCATACGACTAGACCTATTGTCAATATTTTTCATAGTTTTATCCGCATCACAGCCTCGCTCCGTTTCATAGACAACCAACCTAATAAAAAGTTCCACCAGAAATTATAGCCTTTTAACTATCTGCACCATATTGACATTTATTGAAACGCTATTTTTTTCCGAAATTCAATTTTCACAAACAACACACAACTGCACAACACTCCCAAACAGGTTGAACAACTAGAAGAGCGAGTAGCACTTCTTTCCATGAAAGTCAAAGGCTGGCGACCAGCCGAAGCTCAGCCGAGGGTCCAGCAGAACAGTTAGCCAGGGCCAAGGCACAAGCTCCAAGCTCTTAGAAAGCCACTATAGAGCGAAGGTACTCAAGCCGCCCCTCGTACAAAGTATACGCTACGGTAAGTAACATTTATATTATGACGTTGCGGTAGCTCTCGCGTGTGTTTTTTGTTTTATTCCGTAAGTTAGGTAAGGTTGTGGGTTGATTTTTTTCTTTTTTTGTTTTTAACACGAGGTTTTTTTTGAATAGGTGTTCGATTAGGAGTTTTAGCGGCAAGTTTCACAGATTCATGGATGAAATTCCGATACTAAGTTACAGATATGCATAGAAAATTTTTAATTTTTGACTATTTTTATTGGCATGATCTATCAATACCTATCTGGAATCCATCATGAAAATCCTGTGAAACTTGGCCGCTAAACTCCTAATTCGAACACCTATCAAAAAAAAACCCGTGTTAAAAACCAAAAAAGAAACAAAAAATCAACCCACAGAACCTTACCAATACGGAACTAAAAAAAAACACACCGAGCTACCGCCACGTCATAAATATAAATGTATACATTACCTAGCGTACCTTTGTACGGGGGCGCTGAGGTACTCGTCTATATGGGCTTCTAGAGCTTGGAAGCTTGTGCCTGCCTGTACTGGTTCTGCTGACCCTCGCTGAGCTTGCGGGCTGGTCGCCAGCCTTTGACTTGCATTGGAAGCGGCTGCTACTCGCTCTTCCTAGTTGTTCAACCCTGTTTGGGAGTGTGTGGTTAGTGGTGTTTGTTGTTTGAAAATTTAATTTCGAAAAAATAGCGTTTCAAATAAAGTCCAATATACGTGCAGATAGTTAAAAAGGCTATATTTGGGTGGAATTTTTAATAGGTTGGTTGTCTAATGAAACGGAGCGAGGCTGTGATGCGGAGAAACTATGAAAAATATTGCCAATATGTCTAGTCGTAGAGATTGTATCAGATTTTTATGTACCTTATTGGTTTCTTCCTTCTCTCCGCACCACAGCTTGCTGTATATGGACAGGCAATCTAATAATGGTATGTACCTACATCGTTCTATAGTTTTTTGCAGGATATTTTCTATTATCTTTCTTTACGTTTTGCAATGTTTCTTTTTTTGTTCGTACCTTTCTTCTATACTAATATTTATAAAGAGGAAAACTTTTG
>NWSH02000577.1:0-33928 GCA_002382865.2 Heliothis virescens
TTTTGGAAATATATTTCATGTACAGAATTGACTTCTCTACAGATTTATTATAAGTATAGATATCATCATCAGCCTTTTTTTTACCACGTGCGGGCTGCGGCCTCTTCTCACACAGAGAAGGAATGAGCGTTAATCACCACGTGCGTTCAAGGCGGATTGGCGATTTCAGACTATAAAGTCCAGGTTTCAAGATATTTTCCTTCACCTTTACTCAGTCATTGGTGTCTAAGAGGCATTTAGATAGTACATTTGACTTAGAAAAGTTGCATTATTATATGCTTCACATGGAATCGAACCCGCACACTTGTACTTTAGAAGCAGGTACTTTTACCACTAGGTCACCACAATACCTACTTTGAAAAAGTTAGGCTGATAGCACAAATACCAACCTATACTACTATTATAAAGCTGAAGAGTTTGTTTCTTTGTTTACTTGAACGCGTTAATCTCAGGAACTACTGGTCCGATTTGAAAAATTCTTTCACTGTTAGACAGCCCATTTATCGAGGGAGACTATAGGATTTTATCCGGGTGCACGAAGAAGTTCTCACGTGGACGTGGGTGAAACCGTTGACGGAAGCTAGGGACATATAAAACCAATAAAAAATTGCTATATTAAATTCTTTAATTACTGTCACCCACATAAATAATGTCAAAAAAATCTTTCCTAACTTTTAAGCAACAAAATTAATTAACGCCCGCAACTAATTACACAAAATAATTTATTAATTGGCCATGTTTTCCGCCATTTTGGTTTTATCTCGACAATCTTTTTATTCTCAGTGTTGCCGTCACGATAATTAAATGTAATTTTATCTGGCAACCCCGATTAGTGGGTAGGACACGCGGAAATGGTTGCATAATTGTGTTATGTGAATATGATCATGCTAAGTATGCATGCATATGTGTGACCAAAAACTTGGTGCTTACAAACTTGCTTAGTATATTGTTATTTAAATCATCTGCCTAGCCTTTTCTTCACTATACTGGCGTCGCTTCATTATACTATTGTTTTACAGTGAGTCTGTTTGACCTCCACAACTCATAAGCGGGTCCCACGTCCCAAGGTAATTAAGTACTCCTCGCTCCCGGAAAATTATACAAATTAAACATTTATGGCATTCAGACAGTAATTATTAAGAAATCAGTGCAGTCATTATTTACTTTTTCTTATTCATATTTTTTTCTTTTTTGGGAGCTTTTGTTAACAAATTAACTGAAGTTATTCAGTTAACTTTAACTTAAGATCCTGTAACAAAATACAATATGGCTATCGTTGCATTAAATACCATAAAAGATGAGATCTTTTACACATATACATTTTACCTTCACATATCCGATGAACCGATGTTATAAGTATGTATGTTTTTATGTATAAATAACTAGCAATTAATATATGTTATAGGCAAACAATCGTGTGGTACAATCACGAGTTTTATTATATAATACAATACCTGCGTAATAAATAATTAAAGTTAACTGTAAAGTACTTAAATCAGGAGAAGCCTTGCTTTACGAAAAGAGTAACAAATTATTATATTAGAAGGACAGTAGGGTTGCTTGTGAATTAATAAAAATATTATAGAAATTCGGACATACTTACAAAATTATTTCATTTACAGCCCTTTTGTATCGTCCCATTGCTGGACACAGGTCTCCTCTCACACGGAGAAGGATTGAGCGTTAACCACGCTTGCTCAACGCTCGTTGGTGATTTCAGACTATATAGTCCAGGTTTCCTCAAGAGTTTTTCCTTCACCTTTTGTCAGCCATTGGTGTCTAAGATGTACTTACTTTGGTACTTGCCTGAATTGGAATCGAACCCACACACTCGTACTTGAGAGGTTGGTGCTTTACCCCACTAGGCCTCGATTTTGAATTATTTACACATAACTAATATTAGTACGTAGTTATGAAATAATTAGCGTAGATAAACATAATGATGATGGCGTCCTAGCCGATTGCCGGCCAAGGCAGCTGTTCTCATATAAGGAGATCCGCCAGCTTCGCAGGACATATTATAGTGCACAAGCATTTGCACAGACACAGGTGCACTCCCTATTACCTCACTCTCATACGGCAATCCGACACGACCGGAGAGAGATCAGGCGCAGGACCGACATTAACCATAAACATAATATTAGGTATACCTATAGCCATAATAATATCATAACACACCATAAGCTTCCGTGTTTGATATCTGACATACATACAAATATGCATATTTTTTTGCAATGATATAGAATTCCTACTACGTATTAAATGGCATCATTCGTGGCGTATATTTCCAATACGCATGATCTTATTAAAATAATACTTAGTAAATATATAACTTCTTATGTGAAACAAGGTGTGGTATTCGGTTTTACCTGCGTTCTAGGAGAACTACTTTTGTTGGCCCATGTCTAAAAATTGAGCTATCTGTGTTTTAAATTTCATCTGAACCTGCATATTTATTTCATGATAGCCGTTTTCCCGTAGTTTCACTCGCGTCCCGTGGGAAAATATAGCCTATGTCACTCGTGGATAATGTAGCTTTCGAATGGTGAAAGATTAAAATTTTTTTAAAATCGGTTCTTTACTTCCAGAGATTACCCCCTACAAACAAACTTACTTTAAAACATATAAATATATGTAGATAGTGCATGTCCTATCATTGTGTATGAAAGAATATTCCGTGAAAATAGTTTTTTTTTTAACTTATCGAAAGTAGTTCAGCAGTTTTTCTTAACTTTGCCGAAATCAGTTCAGCAGTTTTCCCTATGAAGTGTGACAGACGAACTAACATACATTTCTTTGCATTTATATAAATACTAAAGTAAAGGAATATTCCTTACATCTTCACACGATCTTATTATAATAATTCAAAGTCAATTATTATTATTAAACATTGCTAAGTAAATAATTATATGCCTGCGTCTGTAATGACACGTGCAGTAAAAATTATATTAATTTTCCATGTAATGGAGAAGATGTTTTATGGGTTTTTATGTACATGATATTGTTTGTTTTGTGTTTTAGATGTTAGATGTAAAATTATCTTGCAAATATAAAACTTATCCGAAATCCAAAGTACTGATGTTAGAAAGAAAAGTCAGGAAATACCAACTTTAATTGATTTAAGTAATAGAAACAATCGAAATTTTCCGCCTATCGCTGAAAGCTTTTTCCAAAAAAAAAATATTTAAATATTATCTTAACCCATAACTACAACAAAAAAAAAATATCTAAATATGATACATTAAATTTCACACACCATGTATAATGTCATCGATAAATTCCATTCAGCAAACACCATGTATACAACTGACATAATTTACGACATATTTAGCTTACGTTATGTTTCAAACGTGTTTCGGTTTCTAACAATAGAAAATGAATGGTATTGGTGTTGAATGGTAATTGTCAATCAATGTCAACGAATTGAATGATAGTTCCTGTTTAGTTATTCGTAATTCGTTGATTTATTTATATAGGTACTTAACTGTTTCTAAACTTAGTTTTGTAGTTATTTTTAGATTAAAGTTTATTTTACTACTATTTTTTTTTATAAAAATGGAAATGTCATGTTTGAAGCGTAACCTGAGTGTTTTTTTTTATGATAGACTTTAAACACTTACGGCTTGTTTCACAGGTTCCAGATAAAGCTATCTGACCCATAGAGCCATAGAAATGTTTTTAATTTTGTCAACTTTTCTATGGCATGATCTGCCACATAGCTATCTACAAGTTTATTTATGAAACTGGCCGTTAATCTATTTTCGTTATTTATTCACATTTCATAATAAAGTTTGCGATAAACTCCATGACTGGAAAAGCACGTCCTCGAATGCTACTCAGTAGCAGTCGTTGTTACAATTCCACGTCAGAGGCCGTCAGGCGGATTTGAAAAAACTGACACTAAGACTTAAAGCTCACTCGATAAGAATACGAACCCCAAAAACTACTATGCAGTTTTTACCAATAGGTACAGTCCGGGGCCATTAATGCACTAGCAACTTGCCATCATTCCTATTTTAGCCAATTAATAGGTGTTAGTGTAACCGGTGGATCCGTTGTGTTCAGGCAATGTATTATTTAAGGGATTTTTACTTTTTATAAAGTCTAATGCTATGCTTCTCTTTGTTTCAGGATGTCAACCCTGTTGTTCTGGCAGGGTAAGGGCAAACAGAATGGTGCCCCCAACGGGAGAACTTGGATACACGCGCCCGACGCCCTCGTCAAAGGTCATGTGGCCTACCTCGTTAAGGTATGTAGAACCAATGAAAAAAACCTATTGAAACCCCCTTAGGTTTTAAGTATTGCATAAAAACCGAATATGGAAAAGCCACTCCTTATTTAGGACTGCCTCGTTGGTCTAGTTGTCGCATAGCCGACTGCTGTGCACGAGGGTCGTCGCTTTGTGGCTTTTAGAAACTTTCACAAAGCAGCCTGGCCTCTGGAAGTTGGTGTTTGATACACCCGTGCATCGAAAAGCACGTTGTCGGTCCTGCGCCTGATCTCTCTCCGGTCGTTCCCTAGGTGCATTCCCTCACTCTCATAACCCGATGGGACGGCAATCCGACACGACCGGAGAGAGATCAGGCGCAGGACCGATATTAACGTGCTTTTCGTTGCACGGGTGTATCAAACACCAACTTCCAGAGTCCGGATTATGTCCTGCGCAGCTCCTGATCTCCTTACATGAGAACAGTCCTTTACGAGAAATACCCCTCGACAAGAATTTCTAGCTTCATACCCTTAACGACTGCCCAAAAATGATCTCTCAAAGGACAGGACCCACCAATTCATCATGATTTAGACAACAAAATAAACAATAGCAGTTCTAATAACAAAGCATATAACAGATAAGGTTATCATTGCACGTGGCGGTAACAGATGGTTCGTATCTAAGGTATGTGGGGGGCGTAGGGTATACGTCACCGATATGTGGACTCTGGTTACTGCTAATTACTAGGGAATCTAACAATTAGTTCGTTAAATACATTATTAGATACAATTCATACCGATTTGTGTCTAGGAGTCTTTGGAGGACGACTAAAGACACGATGGATGGATTGCGTGAAAGATGACATAAGTAAGAAGGGAGTGAATGTCAGTATGACGAGTGATAGGGAGAAATGGAAGCAGAAAACATATGGCTGCAAGGCAATAAAAAAACAAGAATTATTTTATTGCCACAGTACAAAAACAAATTAAAAGTCAAAGAATATTGTGTCCTACAGATACTAGGATAAAATTGTAACTAAATAACTAACTACAAATATACGAAGATCAACAAGATCACAGCTCAGCATATTAACAATGTGTTTATTGTGCTTAGAAAACAAATACATATATGAATTTAATGCTCTTCCACTGTTTCTTACATTGATAATATATTTTAGGACTTTATTTACGTCTCAATCAGCATACTTAATTTGTCGCATTTTGGTGATTATTAAGACAGGATTCCACTAGTGTGCACTACTGTCGAAACTATGATATTTCGCAATAAAAAGTTTTTTACAGTTACATTTAAATTGTAAGAAGTTTCGTAGTTAAACAAGGACATCAGAAATTACTTTGTGGGATATTATAACCGCCAATCATAAGATCACGCCTCATATTGAATGTTAACTTAGGTAAAACATGAAAAAACCATTTTATATTTGAATTTCCCGCTTCTAGTGGTCGCATTCACCTTAAGGACTCTCGCCCTTAGCTATTGTTACTTTTAAGAGTTTCAGTGGTTCGGAATAAAATAACTAACATTCAAGGAACAATTCTTTATACGACAGATGAAATCGTAAATTCGAAAAGTATTGATAGAAATTCTCACGGCCCCTCCATGACCTATAGTGTTCGCTATTGCAATAATTAAACAAAATGGCCGCCATTTTAATTATTTATTGTATGGTTTTATAGTTATAAGCTATTGTCTTATATTTATTGTGATTGACATGTACAAGTAAATATTAATATTTTTTTCCTTTATAAGTCCTACGCACACTTTATAACGGATATTTCAAAATGTCGCCTGTTTTTACATGAAAAAGGTGCAATTAATGAAAGAATGTTTGTTTTCAAATAATCGATGTGGACGACGTCCAAGCCGATAGTTGGCCACGGCGGCTGTTCTCTATAAAGAGATCAGCAAGCTGCGCAGAATATTATAAAGTCACATTTGCGCAGACACAGGTGCACTCCCTATTCCCTCACTATGGGACGGCAATCCGACACGACCGGAGGGAGATCACAAGCAGGACCGACATTTACTCCTATGCATGCATATGCATATGCATATCATGCATATGCATTGACACCTTTTTTGGTGGAAGGGAAATCATCAGATGACCCCCTCGCTGTTAGAGCAGCGTGAGGGAGTGTCAGACTCTTACTGACTAAAACCCGTCATGTTCCTTCTGGGGACCTTTGTGTACCAGGGTCGTTGTATATCCCGCAGCCCCGGCAGGCCCTAGTGGGCGTCACTGCATGCCATTGATACCAAGATTTTCGAAATATTTAAGCTAAGTTATTAATTCATCCTTTATTCTCTTTCCAGTTCCTCGGCTGCACACAAGTGGACCAGCCGAAAGGCATCGAAGTGGTGAAGGATGCGATTAAGAAACTTCAGTTCACACAACAGCTGAAGAAGTCTGAAGCCAAAGATGGTGCCAAGTGTAAAAAAGTCGAAATTACTATCTCTGTCGATGGAGTTGCTATACAGGTACTTAATTAAAAATTTTACTATCTTTCTATACTTATAGATATACCAAAGAAGAAACATTTTTTTGTTTGTTTGTTTTTACCCTAAAGGCTCAGGAATTTTTCAACTGAAGCGATTTGAAAATTTCTTTCACTGGGAAGCTAACTATTTTACCGGGTACGGGAAATAGTTCCCCAGGAACACAAGTGAAAATATCACTCTTTACTAGCATTTGCTTCTTTTCATTCCCTGACAGAATAAAGCCTATGTCATGTAGTGTATATTTTCGACCGTTTTTCAAATCGGTTCAGTAGTTTTGGAGCCTTAGGGTGCATTCGACCACTAGAAGCGGGAAATTCAAATATAAAATGGTTTTTTCATGTTTTACCTAAGTTAACATTCAATATGAGGCGTGATCTTATGATTGGCGGTTATAATATCCCACAAAGTAATTTCTGATGTCCTTGTTTAACTCCGAAACTTCTTATTATGAACTATAAACCGACGAAACTATGATATTTCGCAATAAAACGTTTTTTACAGTTACATTTAAATTGTAAGAAGTTCATATTGAATGTTAACATAAGTAAAACATGAAAAAACCATTTTATATTTGAATTTCCCGCTTCTAGTCGTCGCATTCACCTTAAGGGTTTCAATAAAAAAAATCGCTTTTTAACCCCCGACAAAAAGAGGGAGTGTTAAAAGTTTGAGACCTATGCTTGTCTATCTGTGGCACTGCATCTCTTAAATGGATGTCCTCAAATATTTCTTATAGTTGAAGCTACATTTATTTGCAATTTCCACAAACACCCATCACAACAGACTTTTTACCATCAAAACATATAAAAACCCGCGTCAACCTCAACAAGTACCACAAGAATTCCCATCGCACGTCACGCAGCAACAACACTGAACACTGCGAAATCAATTATAACCTACTTGACATTATCTAACACTTTTACTCACATTCGTTCTCAGATACGACTGTATAGTATTTATGGTATTCTCACGCGAACTGTGTATCTTGTAGTGATAGCAAAAGCGAAATAATTCTATCTACTAAACTACATATGATGGCGTCCTAGCCGATTGTCGGCCACGGCGTCTGTTCTCATATAAGGAGATCAGCCAGCTGCGCAGGACATATTATAGTGCACAAGCATTTGCGCAGACACAGGTGCACTCCCTATTCCCTCACTCTCATAACCCAATGGGACGGCAATCGTGCCGTCATTAACGTGCCCTCCGATGCATGGAAAATAACGAATTAGTCAATAGCCAATGATGGAATCATCAGACAACTCGTCATCTGCCTAGCCTTTTCCCATCTACGTTGGGATCGGCTTCCAGTTTAACTGGACGCAGCTGAGTATCTGTCTTTTACCTATATGGAGCGAGTGCCTTGATTTCCTCAATCCAGTCACCCGGGCAACTCGACATCCCTAAATAAGACTTTCTGGCTTCTGACTACCCGTAACGACTGCCAAAAATGTTCAAATGACAGCCGGGACCCACCAATTTAGCGTGCCTTCTGAAACACGGAAGATCCGCTGCTAGCTGCTATAGATAGATACTAAATATACTGATAGCCAACTAGTTAAACTAGCCATTCTATCAACGGGCTAGCTGTTTGATTGAACGGCTATGACAAACAGTTGGTTGTTATGACATTAAGTACCTACTAATGCTGAAGAGTTGGTCCGATTTGAAAATAATCTTTCAGTTTGAAATAGTTTGATCGGTGTCCATTTTTCAGAGATTTAGCCAGTTCTAGAATTTTCACATACAAACAAACAATCAAATTCTTTCATTTCTTATTTTAATAAGTTATTTGTACAACTTAGATAATTTTCTTGCTAAAAACAGTTGTTTTAAAGGCATTTTTGCTGTTTGTACGAATGATTTCACTTTTAACTGCCTATGTCAATGTGTGGGTAATCATTGTTTGCATACAAGACCATACATAAATACATACATACATACATATTACATGTGTAAATGTTACGTTTAAAAACAAAAACACGTCACGTTTGTTGTATGGCGGCCCCCTAAATGAAACTTATAGGATTTAGTATTTGTTGTTATAATGGCAACAGAAATATATCATCTGTGAAAATTTCAACTGTCTAGCTATCACGGTTCTTGACATACATACAGACGGACGGACAGCGAAGTCTCAGTAACAGGGTCCCGTTTTACCCTTTGTGTACGGAACCTTAAAGAAACTAACTTCAGAAAACTCTTTTTGCCTATTCCTAAAGTTTTTCACTTGTAAGATTGAATACTACCAACATAGGAAAAAGCTAGGCAGATGATATTCCAAAGCGTTCATTATTATCTGAAAAACATGACGACGTCAGATATCGTGCAAGGCAAGCTAATTAACTAAATAACTAGAATTATGAACTCAACACGTTTATAATTCGCGTCTAACTACTATACTTAATAGCTTCCTGCGATCAACTGTTAACCGATTGCGGAGAAAAAAAGAGGAGTTTGAATTACCCCCTTATGTATAGACGACAGCATTTGACTGTCTTTGACAGTCGTTACAAATAGTCATCTGCCTAGCCTTTTCCCAACTATTTTTGGGGTCGGCTTCCAGTCTAACCGGATGCAGCTGAGAACCAATGTTTTACATGGAGTGACTGCCTATCTGACCTCCACAACCCAGTTACCTGGGCAACCTGGCACCCCTTGGTAAGACTGGTTGTCAGACTTTCTGGCTTCTGACTACCCGTAACGACTGCAAAAGATGTCCAAATGACAGCCGGGACCCACTGTTTATCGTGCCCGAAACACAGAAGAACTCGTTATGAAAAGATGGTCACCCATCCACGGACCGACCGCGCCAAGCGTTGCTTAACCTTATGATCGATCGATCCACGCGGCTTTGACTTAGCCACGAGCTCTTCGTTACAGGTAGTAGAAGCCAGAAAGTCTTACCAATGGGTATCCTTGTAAAACACTAGGTCTCAGCTGCATCTACTTAGTCTGGAAGCCGACCCCAACATAGTTGGGAAAAGGCTAGGCAGATGATGTATAGACGACAGCAGTACAACCTACCAAATCTGTAAAATTTTACCTATCAAACATTAACTTTCCACTAATGTGATAAGGTTGAAAATCTGTTGAAGTTTGACAGATTGAGGCAGGTTGATGTGCTGGTATTGTACCTTTGCTTTGTCGGTTTAGAGGCATTTTCGGGTTAATGACTGTCCCTTTTTCTACCGGGAAATCAAATAGGCCTAATAGGCTGTGATTCCATGTGATTGAAAGCTAGGATTGCCAACTATACTCTCATACTGTTTTAAACAAATTGTAATTTTAGCAGATTTTCTATCTATGCCATCAATGATACCTATCTAACCTTACCAAACATAAATAAAAAACAGCTGACATGCGTCAAATAACTCCATAACCATAGGCTCTGACCGATGCCACAATAGAGAGCGGTCGCTCATTTCGCTCATGACCTTGCGCGCGAGCACCGTGACGTGAAAGCGACGGAAACGCACGAGTGTGCCCGAGCGCGCCCGAATGAAACCACCATTGATTAGGTACAACTATTGTACTTAGTAATCCTTTCTAATTGTTTGTTTTATGAATAAACACTGTTTTAAATGTTTTAAGATATGATTTGACAAGTTATAGCAACGATATTGTCGTCGGAAATATTTTTGCCAAACCATCTAGCTTTTTGCCAATTATGTTGGGGTCGGCTTCCAGTCTAACCGAATGCAGCTGAGAACCAGTTTTTTATATGGAGCGACTGCCTGTCTGACCTCCACAACCCAGTTACCCGGGCAAGCCAATACCCATTGGTAGTACTGGTTGTCAGACTTTTCTGGTTTCTGACTACGGGTAACGACTGCCAAAGATGGTCGAATGACAGCCGGAACGCACCAGTTTATCGTGCCTTCTGAAACACGGAAGAACTCGTGATAACAAGATGGTCACACATCCACAGACCGACCACGCTAAGAATTGTTTAACTTTATGATCGAACGATCCGCGCGGCTTTGACTTAACCCCGAGCTCTCCTTCTTCTTCTTCTTTATTATATGTATGTATGTGGTGGCGTCCTAGCCGTTTTCGGCCACGGCGGCTGTTCTCATATAAGGAGATCAGCCAGCTGCGCAGGACATATTACAGTGCACAAGCATTTGCGCAGACACAGGTGCACTCTCTATTCCCTCACTCTCATAACCCGATGGGACGGCAATCCAACACCGGAGAGAGACTCTCGTATGACTATGTAATACTAGCATTAATTATACATTTTTAAATTCCAGGAGCCGAGATCAAACAACATAATGTACCAATTCCCGCTCCATCGGATATCTTACTGCGCTGACGACAAGGGCGCCAAGAAATACTTCTCATTCATAGCAAAAGGTGGCAGCACTGTCAACGGCGTCAACGGCCATGACGGACCAATGGAGAAGCACGAGTGTTTCGTGTTCATATCTACTAAATTGGCTTCGGAAATAACGCTTACTATTGGTCAGGCGTTTGATTTGGCCTACAGGTTAGTTTTTTTTATATTCCTTGTTTTTTTTCTGATGACGTGTCTCAAAAGCCTCGTTAACGTTATCAGACGTCCCAATTTTGGCGGGAGGGTGAAAATTAAAAGTCCCTGGCAGACCCAGTCCCGCTTATTTGAGATAATTCAAAAGTCCGTGCAGGGCATGGCTTTTTTTGTTATAGATTAATTTGTCTGTAAAAAAATCATTTACATAATTTCCCCGCTCATAGCCTTATAATATCTTTCAAACAATCCATTTTTTTTAAATGAATTAACAGATATTACATACATACCTGCCCATAAGCAAGTAAAGCGAAATTCAACTTTCCTATTCAACAAAATAGTATCAAGACTGATATTAAAATATCCTCTTTCTACGTTGCAGACGGTTCTTGAACGACAACGGCAAATACATTGAGATGCAGAAGATGCAGCTACAGAATAAGAAGCTAGAACTACAGATGAACGCTTACAAAAATCGCTTACAGGTAAATATGGCGACCTATGTATAATCTTGGCGCCTTATGTATAGTCTTGGCGTCCTTGGTGCAATGTTGGCGCCCTTAATGTATATTTTTTACTTGATGTGTCCGTGATTACATCCGCATCGTGGGGAAAATACTTCAATAGAAAGTATTTATGTTATTTTGATGTATAAGCTATGTTACCTACTGTTAATTTTCATCAAAATATGTTCAGCAGTTTTTGAATGAAATAACACCAAATATTCAATCTTTCAATTTTTTAATATACCTTAACCTTTAATTGCACAATGAAAGTCTGGCGCCCTATTTTTAAAAGTTTTTATTTAGTAGCACTCTTACTAAACTTAGCGCCCCCCTAAATTTACCCCTTTGGGAAACCTTATTTTACCACATTTTTTACCTTTAAACCACTATCCTTTAAGAAAAACAAACCGTTTTCTAGATATGCCTTTGGTATTTTCCAGGAGCTGTCGAAGATCACATACAAGGACGATCTGTCGTCGTACCTATCGCGCAACAAGTTGTCCGACATCACGGAGTTCAAGCCGCCCCCTGAGTTGGAGAAGCAGATCGCGTCGCTCACGCTTGCCAACGGGTTCGCTAACAGCAATGGGAGTAACAACAATAATAATACTGAGACTGGTGAGTGTTTTGTAAATATTTATATTATTTTAAGGGGTATGAAGTCTTGCCGGGGCTTTTTTTTTATCAATGGGAAATCATTACATGACCCATGCCCGCAGTGCCCACAGTACTATTTTAAGAGGTATTAAGTTTTCCCGGACCTTTTTTTATCGATGGGAAATCATCAGATGAATCCTCCCGCTTTGGGTGATATCCTGAGGGAGTGTCAGACTTTTAATATCTAAAACCCACCGTGTTCCTTCTTGCCTGGGCTGCGGGATTGTTCAAAGGAGTTACCGCGGTCATGCTACACAAAGGGAACACAGTGATGATTTCATACCGAAAAAAAAGATGTATTAAGTTATGCGGATAAAGAGAGGCCGACTAAGAAGGGAGAGATAGGTTGTCTGAAAGATGAAGTGAATAAAAAAGGGAGTGGATGTTAGTATGATGGAATAGAAAGCTTACTGCGCCAACATCAAATAATTTGGAACAGGACAAGAAAACGAACCGGTTACAAAAGATTGAAGAAAATAGGTTCTATTCACATATATGAAAATGCTTTATTTTGAAACTCAACAATTAATTATCCTAATCGAAAACCTTACTAATTTTCAGGCACAGACGCGTTGTCAAACAACTCGACGGACACGTTCAATTCGAGCAACGACAACAATCTGTTGCTATCGACGCCGCCGCCGCAACACAATGGCAAACACAGCTTTGGCACTGGGTAAGTCATTATATAAGGGCGCTAGGAAATATTACTAGGCGCCAGGAGTAGGCAAAAAGTCCTACCCTGTTGAGTCACCTATCATCTGCAGCTAAGCACAAGTATGTTACATGGAGCAACTGCCTATCTGACCTCCTCAACCCAGTTACCCGGGCAACGCGATGTCCCTTGGTAAAACCGTTTGCCCGACTTTCTGGCTAATCGTAACGACTGCCAAATATGATCAAGATGACAGCCGGTTTTCAAGTTATATTACAATAAGTATCTTCGAGGATCTTCGAGGATTTACATGTGTAGTGTTCGGTCTTTGCATTTCTTATGCCTATGCATTATCTATCTAGTGAGCCATTTTTAATTCAATGTTCTTCTTTTCCAGCAAACTCCTCGGTGATTTGTCGTCAAACAAGAACCCCTCTGTAGGCACCAAGCTTGAAGGTTTGCTGCTCAACTCGGATTCAGACAGTGGCAAGTTCATTTTAATTATATTTTTTGGTGCCAGTATTTTCCAAAATTAACAGATACACCTACACCGCACTACCTGCGCAATATCTACAGATCGAATAATCGGATGCACATTTGCCTAAAGTTCATTTTTGGCTAAGAAAATATGGTAGCTGCTTCTCAAAGAATATCTATACTAATATTATAAACCTAAAGAGCTTGTTTGTTTGTTTGAACGCGCTAATCTCAGGAACTACTGGTCCGATTTGAAAAATTCTTTGTGTTAGATAGGCCATTTATCGAGGAAGACTATAGGTTACTTTTTATCCGGTTGCGCCGAGTAGTTCCCACGGGATGCGGGTGAATCCACTGGCAGAGGCTGGTTTAAAATATGCATCCGATTATCCGATCTCTGGTAATATCTTAAGAACCATTCAAAAATATTCTATTTAATGAAAACTTTCTATTAATTTCAGACTTCGACCCGCGTGCATTCGAGTCGGAGCCCATGTCTCGGTTCACCGCGCCGCCGCATGACAACGCTCTCACCACCACACCGCCACTTTGTAAGCGCCTTATTCTACTTTCTACTTTAATAATACTTTATAGGGGCGCCATGAGGACTTTTGAGAAGGGGCGCTAGGAGATACTTTCTAGAGTCGAACTTTTTAGAGGCGCTAGGGGATATTCCGTAAAGGTGCTAGGTTGTATTTCTTAAGGGCGCTAGAATAAACTTCCTAGAGGTGCCTGGGAATGATTCCTAGGGGTGGCAAGGGATACTTCCTAGGATTGCTAGGGGAATAGGGGGGCACCTCTACGAAGTGCGTAGGGGTTATTTCCTACGGGCGCTAGAAGATATTTCCTAGACCATACTTCCAAAATAATTATTTGGAAATCACTAGAATATAATGAAGCTATATCACGAGAACTTAACACTTTGAAAAATAGGATTGTCGTCATAGGAGTGGAAGACTACCTCTTTGAAAAATTTAATCATCTCTACATGAAGAAAATTAATAGATTAACCAACAACTTTTTTGACATGAAAAGGCTTTACAAGTGCATTTATGCACCGACAAAAATATACCGACATAACAACATATTTTTTGTCCACAGTGGCACCTCCACCAAAAGCATCGAAACGCCACACTCCACAGCAGCAGCCCTCCATCAACGGCAGCGACTTATTCGGCTCCACCCCCTTCTCCCTCCCCAGCCAGCAACCCGCCCCCGCCCCGCCCCAGCCCTTCCCGTCAACCAACAAACCGAACTACGACATCGCAGACTTCAACCTACAAACTTCCGTCTTTAATACAACCTCGTTCACGAATGGCCTCAGCGGTTTTGACCCATTTGACACCCAGAAATCTGGCAACATTTTCGGCAATGGATTCAATTCGACTTTCAACGGTTTTGGGAATTTAAGCGAGAAACCAGCAGTTGAGTTGGACAGCAATTTCAATGGGTTCCTAGATAAAACTATATCGGAAATGAAGGTGCGTATTTAATTATTTATGTATATTTTTTAGTTTGAATAATCTGTAATTGGTGTCTATACTTTAATATTATAAAGCTAAAGAGTTTGTTTGTTTGAACGCGCTAATCTCAGGAACTACTGGTCCGATTTGAAAAATTATATCAGCGTTAGATAGCCCATTTATCGAGGAAGGCTATAGGCTACTTTTTATCCGGGTGCGCCGAGTAGTTCCCACGGGATGCGGGTGAAACCGCTGGCACAAGCTAGNTTTGTTTGTTTGAACGCGCTAATCTCAGGAACTACTGGTCCGATTTGAAAAATTATATCAGCGTTAGATAGCCCATTTATCGAGGAAGGCTATAGGCTACTTTTTATCCGGGTGCGCCGAGTAGTTCCCACGGGACGCGGGTGAAACCGCTGGCAGAAGCTAGAATCGTATATCACTTAAACGATAAACGTATAGTAAAATTTAACAGATAACGGATTTATATAACCTATCTATCCGCATGGTGCTAGTGTCAAAATTCAAAACCGTAAACCAGCTAAGCAAGTATTTTTTACTAATGCTGGCGCCCTTCTAAATACATACTATCAATAAGGGTCTTCAATAATTTGCCAATATTAAATGTTGCCATTACACACACTACTAGGAATTCTACTAAAAAATATGGAAAACATTTTAAAATTATTTTTATTTAATTTTGACAGCTAGATGATCGGTAAGTTCAAAATTCAATAAAATATGGAGTGTGATCGTCAATGGTTAAAGTGATTGTCAAATAATGTGTTTTTCGTTGTTTTACGCGAATAATAATCATCACTTAGTGCCCAGTATAATTGACACATAACAAACTAAACATTATTATGATCTGACTTTTTGGTGCAGTTGACATTAGCTCTCAGACAGTACCAAACACCGAATAAAGATGTACCAGTAATGAAGCTAAGCCTTGTTGTCTAAATGATGACGTAAGCACCATCGAAGCCGTAGGGTTGTCACTTGGTAGTACTGACTTAAATATCTGTCAAACTTTAGTTCCTAATTTGCCCAAATACTAGCTGGCGCGGTACCTCTTGTCGCTACAGTCAGTACTGACAGCACTGGTAAAGGTACAGTCAGCTTCAAAAGTAGCTTAACAAATCTAAATTTTCAAAACAGCTAAACACCGTTTCGTCAATAACGTACTGGACTACTCATCTACTTTTTTTGAGGGTTAGGATTTTAAGCAAATTATGGCATTTGTCTTGTTAAGAAATTATGATCTTAGACGTTGTTAGGCACTTTTAAAAATGTTGATTTGCTCAGCGACTTTTGATGCTGACCGTACATAGATACTCGTTTATGCGCATGCGTGTGTGAGTGTGACGTTACGAATTTTAGTAGATAGCTTCCCAACTGTTCTCCATATATTTAAAATGTGGTACAAATAAGTTAATCTTCGCTTGAAAAACTCTCAACTGAACAAAAGATGCAGTCACTCGTTAGCAAAAATATAGCTTTCTGAACTTTCAATTTATATTGGGCACTTTGTTCATAAAGCTAAGGTGAAAAGGCAATAACCGCTGATTATTGGAAAAGTTATGCTTGCGTTTTTATTATGTTTGTTTGTTTAAGCTTAAATCTCATTCCGGCAATCATCATAGAATGGGATATTTTTTTGTTTTGTGAATATCATTCTCATCAAAAAATAAACACTAGGTGAAATTCATTATCATTTTGATATTATTTATCTCTACGTGATACAAATTCTGATGTTAAGTTTAATGTCAAACATATTTTAGATTGTCATTACTTCGTTGATTTTTGAAAATATCAGCAAAGAAGCTTATGACATCATTTAAAAATACGCAATAAAATAGACATTTGTTTTATATTTATCATATCATACTTTATGCTATGTTTTTATGTGCCTATATACTTATATTGTGTTATTTTTCTTTCCAGGATGGATTCAGCCGAGGTATCACCTTTGGAAACGATGATTTTTCAATAGACAACCTCGACCCTCTGAAGAAAAATTAAAAGAGAAACATCATTTTTCGTAAAGTAAAAATCGAATAGTTAAAAATTTAGGTAAATGAAAACTTGTATTTTAGTTCATACAGCCTAATTTTAGACAAATGCAATAAAATTATTATTTTTTTTTCGAAAGAAAATGTATTTGTTGATTAATGAAATATAGTTTTTAAGTGCTGTTTGGGCTGAAATAATGTTTTTTTTATACACATGTGCTGCCATGTTATTGGTTACAAATATTTTTGATTTGTTCGTGATAATAGACTAGCAATATAAATATTCTGTCACCATTTTCCTAACTACGTCTTGAAGGTCAAAAAATAACCAGTAATATGACAAAACATTTTTATCGTAATGAAAGAAATAACTAAATTTTTTACGGTGATATATTTAAGATTACGCGCGAAAACGCTCAATGTCATTCCAAAAGTGCCTTTATTGGAATTTTTACAATTTTTGAAACTATTTTTAATGATAATAAAAAACACATTTCTCCAATAGATTTTTTGGACTAAAAATGTATTTCGGTAGAGATAACTTTGACTAAAACATATTTTAGGTAGGAGCAAAAATTTTTACAAAACGATTATTTGAAATTTGAAGATCGCCTCATAATATTCTGTGATAATTCTTTTCAAGTTGAGGTTCTTCAAATTGTAATTTTAATATGAAATGTCCAAAATTCGACTGAATCGAAAATGATAAGAATCGTCTAACAGGGTGTAAATAAACTAACATATTTTAATAAAAAATTACGTCGCTAATGTTAAGTTGGAACTGGCAACTTTGAAAAGTATAAAAAACTTAAGTATTTACGCGGGAAAACCATGATATTAATACATACATATTTTCGAGCATAAATAGTTTATTAATAAGTCTATAAGAAGCCTAAACCCCCGTATTACACCAACAATCCCTTATAAAATAAAAGCTACGCCATTTTCTGACACTAAAACAAAATGGTCGTTCAAAATGTTGCCAGTTACAACGAAAAAAAATCGTAGAATATACGAATGACATTGAAGCACTTAGGGCCTACATTCCAAGAACATACCTATTTTAAAAATAACTATTTTTACTCCTGATTATTATAAATAAATAAAATTAATGTTTTATTTTTAAACGTGTATGATAGTGGTATTAGAACTGTTGTATTGAATATTGTGTCATTAGTGTTATTATTTTGTTTTAGTATTGTGTACACTAATGTTACTTTAAGGCCAAAAGATATACATAATTGTGTATTTTCAATAATAAATTTATATTTATAATAGCTTTTTGTTTTATTTATAAGTACTAAACTTTTTTCACTACTTCACACTTTCGTAAATGTACCCGCTCAAAGGTCTGTTAGAAAAATCACAATTTTATTTTGGTACTGACCAGTACCTACTGAGTGGTAAAGTAAATAACTAAATAGGCATGGCTTTTAACTACGCAACTAACTTCCGAGGGTCGGCTTCCAGTTTAAGGTGGATCTTCTAACCCTTGAAATAGGCTATGGGCAGTTCCATCCGATATGGTTATAAAATCTCATTGAATTCAGGGACATACCTACTAACACAAGGGGAGTTCTTAGTATATTTGGGAGCACCAAGCATTGTATAACCTCAAGCATTGTAGAACCGATCGAATCGTGCGGCGAGCATCTATTGATAAATTATTATTTGCTTAAAAGTACCGCGCTATCCCGTCGCGTAAATGGGCGCTGGCCCTGTGTGATGTTCCGAGCTGCCAAAAAGTTTACCGAGGACTTTACTGACAACTAACCACGCTTCTCACGCATAAATGGTCAGATTTTCGCATTGAGATTTGTATGCTTATGGGTCATTGTAATAGGCCTATTACAAGGCTAGCATTTATTCAACAGGAACCTTATAAATGAATTGGTAAAATATTGATCCAAAAGGCTTTACAGTGTTCTTTTGGCATTATTTTAATTCTTCATGTGTTGTTGTTAAAACTAAATCGATCCTTTTTTCTTCTACCCAAAAGGCTAGTTCCCCAAATCATTTACAAACATTAAAAACTTGTTTTGTCGACTTGATTTTCCTGGTCAAAGATTTTGATGAATCTTATAAAAATACGTATTTAGTTTTAGTAAAATGGTATTTTTCATGATCTGAAATAGTTTAGTGGTCGTTTTGTCTCAGTATTAAGAGGAGAAAGCATCTCAGTATTACAGAATGGTGGATCTTAGTGGCGGGTCGGAGGGCCCGTTAGAACATGCATTTTCTAACAGTGTTTTCATTATTCCCGGGATCATAGTCATCAGTTTATCAGGTAAGATGAACAATTAAATATTCTTTTACAAGTATTTTGACTTACTGCAGAGGGAAACTTGAGTTTCACTTTGTTTCGATGTGAAATTGTTCAGTATATTTTTTCAACCATTTCTTACGAGATTTTCGCGCATTTTGTCGCGTCAAATTTTATTTAGCATATTTAAATCATTTTATTATTTATTTCGCATAAAAAAAGTATTTAATCTTGGAAATAGTTCACAAGACAATGAATGTTTCTGTGTTCGAATTTATTTTCAATGAGTAGGTAATTTGAAGTTTAATATTTTTTTAGGAGTGGAAAATGTAGAAAAATGTAACAGTAAAACACAATTTCATCCACACTATGAAACTTAGTTTCATTTTTCTTATTGTTCAAAAAATAAAACCAAGAGAAATGCAGAGTTAATTTCAGAATTGTAATACAGGAAGCATGTAATCTTTTGAAATCTACTCATAAATTAAATGGTACAATTTATTTCACCTGTTCTAAGAGACAGATAAAAAGATGCTATCTTTTTACCAAATGTTATCAAAATAAGCGCAAGTGCAAGTTGGACTCGCTCACAGAGATTTACATGCCATTACCTTTAAAATGGCCAATAAATTCTATGGGAGCCCCTTACAATATTAATTTTATTTATTTACTAGCTTCTTCCCGCCGCTTCGCCCACTTCCCGCGAGATCTATTTCCCATACTCGAATAGAAAGTAACCTATGTGTTAGTCTGATGTATAAGCTATATGTCTGCCAAGTTTCATCCAAATCCATGCAATGGATTCTGAGATTAGTGTGTACAGACAAACATTCAAACATACTAACAGAATTTTTTTTTGTTGAATTCTTCCTCTTTTTTTTATTTCTTAATAATCCTACATATTTTGTTTTGTAAAAATATTTAATTTACAGGCACATTTTTTTACTGTTTTATTATATGCATAGATTTTATACCAGCGACAGAAATACCTCATAATTTTGTGGAAATTCATTGTCTAACTATAACGGGTTGTGCGATAATGACAGATGTATTAGTGATAGGGTCCTATTTTGCTCCAAGTATGTGATCCTTAGAAGTGTGAGAAGGCCGAAAAGATGAAACCTGTCCTGCCCTTGCCAATTTTATTTGTCATTGTTGCAATATGTTTTGTTCTTCAATACTTTTCTATTTGCTGTCATCTCACAAGTAACATTGTTTTTTTCATTTCATCTTTACTGTGTTCTTACTCCACTGTTACTGTGGGAAAATAGAATATTTACAAAGTTGTATAAGCCACAAATTAATTGCATTGGCCCTGAGCCTACTTATATAAGATTACCATTCAATTACATGTCTAAGTCTTGATAATAAGCACTTTTGTGACCAGTAGTTACCACTCAAAATTATAAAAGGATAGATATGAGGTAAACATGCAGGTTTACTGCAGAAATCAATATTCTATCTTTGGATTTGCTTACTAGTGATAGAATTTTGACATCAGCCCCATACAAGTAATGTCAAATTCCTATCTCTGGTAAGCAAATCCAGAGATAGATAGGTTATTGGGAACAGCCGTTAGAGTACAGACAATATGGTCTTCTTCTTATTGAGTGAGCTGTAGGTTTAATCTCCTAAAAAGCTCTAGAGCCAGAGTTTTCTCAAATTCGCTAGACAACAACTGCTGCTGATAACATTCGAGGATGCCAGCTTTATATCCTACTAGCTTTCGCTAGTGGTTTTACCCATGTCCTGTGCGGATAACTTTGCACACCAGGTTATAAAAATAATCTGTCTGGATAAACGGGCTATCCAACACTTTTTTCAAAACAGAACAGTTATTCCTGATATAACCATGTTCAAGCAAAAAAACAAACTTCTACTTTATAATCTATACTAATATTATAAAGCTGAAGAGTTTGTTTGTTTGAACGCACTAATCTCAGAAACTACTGGTCCGATTTGAAAAATTATTTAAGTGTTAGATAGCCCTTTTATCGAGGAAGGCTATAGGCTACTTTTTATCCGGGTGCACCGAGTAGTTCCCACGAAACGCGGGTGAATATTAGTATAAAAATCCACCTTTTGCTGGGTTGCTGGAAATTGGAGGTTTTCATACTCCTGACTGGACAATATGGTCAAATTAGATTTTACTATTTGTTTAGCAGGGACCCACCCTGCTTTGTCAGTCAAGGCAATAGGAAATATTCATATACTTACGTACCTAGGGTGATTAAGGTATGTAGTTTATTTACATTACCCCTGAAAAGTTTATATAAATACTTGTAAACTATTTTCCATTTTTATTAACATGTGTACAGAACCTATTGAATAGTAACATTGGAAATAATAATAAAACACTTGTGTACCCAATATTAAGTCATTCTTAATATTTATCAAAAGGCGTAATTCTTAAGAGGTAGCGAGAGCGATTGCTGTATTTTAAAGTTTAAAAGCAAAACAAATAATATACATACCTACATTACGGAAGTTTTGAACAAAAAAAACGAATTAATGGATGTTTATGCTTTTTGCATAGCTTTTTAGTGTTTCGTACCCAAAGCGTAAAACGGGACCCTATTACTAAGACTTCATTGTCTGTCTGACTGTCTCCACGCTGTATCTCATTACCTGTGATAGCTAGAAAGCTGAAATTTTCACAAATGATTTATTTCTGTTGCCGCCATAACGAAAAATACAAAAAATAAAAATATTAAGGGGTCCCCATACAATAAACATGTGAAACCGCAAATTATAATGTTGTTATTCATATGTTTGTATGAAAAAGAAAGTTATTTTTTGCTGCCCGAAAAATGTTTGTATTTTGGCTAGTTGTAGGTAATAGATACGTTCATTTTTCATAGATAATGGTACGGAACCATTCGTGCCCGAGTCCAACTCGCACTTGTTTATTACAATAACTTTTTATCCATGTGCGGGAAGTTGTTTCTTGGTATTCACGTAAAATACCTGAGCTAGCCTGTCATAAATTATCATGCAAATACACTTCATCTGTATGCAACTCGGAAAAACCAGCCTTCGAGAACAGAAAATTCCAGATTTTTCTGCAATTCATGAATATCTACACTATGTTTTCTTAGGAGTTATGTATGACAGTAAACTGCCTCTTTCATGACTGCCCACAAAAACTATTATAGTTCCATTTGTTTTCGTTAAATCTCACAGCTTGACACGAAACTCCTATTAAAACGACAAAAGACTACAAAAAAAAACTAAATAAATTATAGCACTTCATTAAAAAAACATTAACAATACGACTAAAGAACCTTGCACGAAACTATTTAATAAACTAAAATTATAATTTTAAACTAATTATCACCTCAAACCAACCGTATCTGACACTGCTAGATAGATAAGACAAGATAAAAGTCATTTATTCAAAGTAGGCTAAAAATCAGCACTTTTTGAAGGTCAATTTTTACAAAAGACAGCCCCCAAAATGCCCGCCCTTTGCCACTTCCTATGTGTTTTGCTGGGAAGAAGAAATGGTGGAACAAATTCCCCAGCAACACAAGTCTGTCTGTGTGGTTTGAAGAACCGGTTCTACACAAAATGTAAAAAATACATGGGTGAATCTATCACTCTACAATCTTTTTTCCAAAAATATGTATGAATATAGTATAAAAATAATATATTCTCTCCAGAATATTATCTTTGAGGGTTCTTATACAAAAAATATTTTTGAATAAACTATAATTGAGGATAACGATTAACTGCGGAAATCAATATTCTGTCTATCTCTGGATTTGCTTACTAGTGATAGGATTTTGACATTAGCCCCATACAAGTAATGTCAAATTTCTATCTCTGGTAAGCAAATCCAGAGTTAGATAGGTTATTGGGAACGGCCGTTAATGTAAAAAAATATCATTTTCTAGAGATTCATGAATTTAAAATTACTTAAATATAATTAGATATATACCCATGTTGGCTATCACAGCCCTGCTTATCGGAACGCCGATATCTCACAACTTGAACCGCGACGTTACAACGTGGAGTCCACGTTGCGATAATACTCACACGTTTTTAAATATCGTTCAAGAATGGACGGTTTTGACAAAGAGACCCTGGATAAACTCCAGCAATTGGTGGACCAGACCACCGAACCTGGTAAAGGTCCAAATAGAAAGGCTATCCTTGATATGCTGGATTCTGTGGAGTTGGATGAGGAAGTTAAGGAGAATTTGAGAGCTATGTTGACGGGTGATGTTCCAAAAGTGTTTGGTGGTTACGGAGGCGGCAGTTTGTTGGCGATACTATTTATTTTACTCGTTTTCGCGTTGTTGAGTAAGTTTTATTTTTTACTTTTTTGTTTTTGGCCATAGTTACAGTGTTTTTTCTTTAGTTGAGTGTACAGACGACAGCAACATACTCGAGTCTGTCGAATTTCACCAATCGGTTATTCGACATTAACCTTCCACTATTGTGATAAGGTTGAAAATCTATTGAAGAAATTTGACAGATTGTGGTAGCTTGATTTCTCTGTACAGACAACAGCAGATCAACGTATACCAATCTGTCAAATTTTACCATTCCATCATTATCCATCCGCTATTGTGATAAGGTTGAAAATCTATTGAAGAAATTTGACAGATTGTGGTAGCTTGATTTGTCGTACATTTTTATTTTTGCGTTTTTTTTTTGGGATTTTTGTATAGGGATATAAATTGTTAGATCCTAAATTTTATTAAGATCATTCTGTCATGTTTTTCCTTATCTATTTATTTATGATCCTCGTGTCTTGTCTTGGTTTAAATATAAACGCGCGTCAAAATATGATTAAGTAGGTACTAGTTTCGCAATCAGGTTTTGTTAATTACTTGCTAATTGAGTTGTTCGCTATTTTTAGTGTTTTTGACATTTTTGTGTGTTTATGTTACGTCTGTGAGTAGCCAGTCAAGTTATGAAGAGACTCTGTAATTTATATGTGAGAGTCAGAAGCCAAAAAGTTTGATATACTAAATACCAAGGAAATCTTGTGTAACCCAGTTGCTTTCTTGCCTTCCTACCCGCATGTGGAGAAAAAGTAGCCTGTATGTTTTCATCGGAGAGCACGTTAATGTCGGTCCTGCGCCAAATCTCTCTCCGGTCGTGTCGGATTGCCGTCCCATCGGGTTATGACAGTGCGGGAATAGGGAGTGCATCTGTGTCTGCGTAAATGCTTGTACACTATAATATGTCCTGCGCAGCTGGCTGATCTTACACGAGAACAGCCGCCGTGGCCGATAATCGGCTAGGACGCCATCATTCTGATAAACTATGAGTGCCAAGTTTCATCAAAATCAATCCAGCAGTTTTTGCGTGAAAGTGTAACAAACATACGTGACACAAATTAAACGTATGTTATCTCCACTGTTAGGTGTAGGAAAGACATTAAAGATTTATTATAAAACTAGCTTCCGCCAGCGGTTTCACCCGCTTTCCCGTGGGAACTACTGCGCGCACCCGGATAAAAAGTAGCCTATAGCCTTCCTCGATAAATGGGCTATCTAACACTGAAAGAATTTTTCAAATCGGACCAGTAGTTTCTAAGATTAGCTCGTTCAAACAAACAAACAAACTCTTCAGCTTTATAATATTAGTATAGATTCCTCAAAAGTCAAAATATTAAAAAAAAATAAGAAGAATTATATTACTGTGTTAATATTTTTTTATCGATTTTATTTTATTTTTTATCCCAGTAATCAGTTTTTTTTTTCGTTTTCCTTTGTACAGATAATGTATAACCATTTTTTTTAAATTTTGTTCTTATCAGTTGTCGGTTTTATTATTAAATACATATAATTAGTTCCGAGTTAAATTGATTTTGTACAACGTAGATTTTAATTAAAGCTTTTCTTTTATGTTATGGCTTAATCGAAAATAATGCTTCTTCAATTGGAATCTTTATTTTCAAAATATAGTCTTACATATGTATCGACGACAGCAGGTCAACCTACCCGAATCTGCAAAATATTACCAATCGAACATTAACCTTCCACTATTGCGATAAGGTTGAAAATCTATTGAAGAAATTTGACAGATTGTAGTAACTTGATATTATGCTGTCGTCTGTACTTCAATCTGTCAAATGTCTTCAATAGATTTTTAACATTATCACACTAATAAAAGGTTAATGTTCGATATTTGATAGATTCGGGTAGGTTGACCTGCTGGCGTCTGTACTTGTTGCATCCGTCGAATTTTACAACTATCTCCTTCCAAAGGGAGGTACAGACGACAGCAGGTCAACGTATACGAATCTGTAAAATTTTCCCAATCAAACATTAACCTACACAGTATTGTGATAACATGTCTGTACAGACAACAGCAGGTCAATGTATACAAATCTGTCAAATTTTACCAATCGAACATTAGCCTACCTCCATTGTGATAAGGTTGAAAATCGATTGCAGAAATTTGACAGATTGTGGTAACTTGATGTGCTGTTGTCTGTACATGCAAAAAAAAATAGATTGCCCGAAAGATGATATTTGGTAGTGACTCGGAAAAAAATTACAAAAGGTAACAAAAGACCTTTTGATACATCTGGTATCTGCCAGTGAAAGTCGCTTGAAAATCGGTCTAGCCATTTCAGAGATTAGTCGGAACAAACAGACAGGCAAATTGTGGAAAAAAATGTTTAGGTATATGTATACATACAGCCAAATAAGCTTTAATTTTACAATCATACACTTCAATTTTATTTATTTTCATAGATTAACAACACAAAAGTCCGATAAAGTTGTACATATATAATAAACTACTTTCGTTACCTCGACATATGGGTCAAATAATTATCAATGTTTTACTTTATAAATACATAATAGTACAGTCGACCGCAAGTCAGTGTACACAAAGCTGTCAAATTTCTGCGATCGATTTTCAACCTTATCACAATTGTGGAAGGTTAATGTTCGATTGGTAAAAATTGACAGATTTTGGGTACACTGACTTGCTGTCGACTGTACCTATAGTAATTACATACATATTAGGTATCTCTAAATATTATCATTTATATCCACCTAGCGAGTGTATTCAGTAAATAAGATAGCGATTGATAATAAGTAGGTATTACGTATGTGATTGTTATCTATAACCACTGTAAAAGGGGGCTCGTGGCTCGTATTAGCGTACAGACAACAGCAGGTCAACTTACCTCTGGTAGACACCACGGGCATCTGGTGTCGAGAGACGACTCCCGGCCACCGTAGGCGTGGGTCTGTGGGCGGTGACTTTCGGGTGGCTCATCGTCCTTCCGTCTCCTAGGACACGACAAGCCCCGAAGGGCTCTCGAAGGAACACGGTGTGTTTTAGTCAGTAAAAGTCTGACACTCCCTCTCACTGTCACCCACAGCGGGTCATGTGATGATTTCCCATCGAAAAATAAAAGGTCAACCTACCCGAATCTGTACCAAACCCGAAAATTCCACTAATGTGATAAGGTCGAAAATCTATTGAAGATTGAGGTAGATGAGGGAGATGTGCTGGCGTTTGTACTTCGTCGTCGTCATAGCCGAAAGATGTCCACTGTTGGACAAAGGGCTCCCACAAGCTGGGGGTATTTGTCCATAGTCACCCCGCTGGGCATGCGTGTTGGTCAGTGAAATAGAATTAACTAGGATTTTGTTTTGGATGGGTAACCAAAAACTAAATAAAGATTGACAGTACGTACATCACACACAAGAAAATCCCATGACATATATTAACTGTTATAAAAAGTACACAAACCAATAATTATTTAATAACTATAAAGATCTTTCGCCGTAGGTACACTCAATTAATAAACCAACAATCAATTTGACTCAATTGTTCGTTCGTTACAATAGTTAACCAAAGGACTTGAAACCATCACCAAACGATTGAAGGAGCTGAAATTCAATATTTTAACGGAAACCTAAAATCCAAGAATTTGTTATTGCTTCTATTTATCAGGGAGGCAGTAAATCATGAAATGCTGGATCCTGCATCTATGACAGGGGTTACACGATCAGTCTGGCGTCAGTCCATTCCATTAGTCTGGTCCAGAATGATGGAAGAATGATCTTGTAACCGGTTGATTGACGGACTGATGGTCCAAAATGTACCGTGTTTTTTGTCCGTCAGTCTGAGACTGATGCCAGAATGACGCCAGACTGATCGTGTAACTCCTGTCTATAAAACGCCATATACCACCATAATTAGAGATTATGAAGAAGCCGCGAAGTGAAAGATTCCAAAGGTCTCACAATGGGCTTGAATAGAATCCTGGAGGCCTCTTTTTATGAAGGGATCAGGACAACGCCTTTTTACCAAAGGACATTACAACTTATGTAGTTTGAATAAGAGATAAATTCCAATGTTTTAAATTGATGCCGTGCCATCTAATGGATGCTACTTGTGAGATGACGGCAGATAGAAGAAGAGAGTGCGGAAGAATATAACAGTATGTAACGATGCCATATTAAATTGGGATATTAACAAGATGATGATGCTTTGAGGTATGGAATTTGATTTCCAGTCACGGCATTGAAGCAAGGGAGCTGTCGCTGGATATCTGGAGAATATTACAGTAGGAATCGCGTCGTCCTTCTGTCTCCTGAGAGACGACAGGCACGTGTCGGCGGCGCGCGTTGTTCCACGCGCTCCTCATAGAGAGTCAGCTAACCCCTGCGGGGCACACTTGGGCCAAAGCCTGCCGAAGTTGCGGGATTGTTCGAAAGAGTTACCGCGGCCGTACACAAAGGACTCGGCAAGGGACACGTTGGATTTTAGTCAGTAAAAGTCTGCCTTACGCTGCACCCACAGCGCGAGGGGTCATCTGATGATTTCTCATTGATAAAAAATGAGTCTAAGCGGCGATTGTGCGCCGACCCGTAGAAAAGTGCGTTGCCATGCCGTCCCCGTGTTCGAAGACCTTTAAGCAACGCCACAGATTACCGTCTATCTACAAAAAATAAAAACAGAATCAAATAATATTTTCTTGAGCCACTTTTGAAATTCTGATACCGCATTATCTGTTTGAGATAAATAATTTTCCAATTACATGTCCACACGTAATGTGGGCACCAGATAAGGCTGTGTCCTACCGATATTACTAGTTTATCGCTAGGTGTCAAGCGAACTGGTGAGTTTAATGCCTAATGATTTTATTTTGTTACTCTGTGGCGCCCGAATGTTTTGATAAGACCAGATAAAAAAAAACTGAAAAAAAAAAATATTTGTAGAAAAAAAATATGAATTTGAAATAAGCAAAGGTATTTTTTTATGCTAGTCCATTAATTTGATTGTTAAATTAATTAAATCTTTATTTTTGAAAACACAGGTGTGTGGTGACAAACGCAGGTATTACGAAGTTCCAAAGTCATCAACAATAATAAACGCATGTTTTCTTAAAACAACTAGTAACTATGAATTTTTACCTTAGATCAAAGTGAACAGTTGTTTAAAAAAAAATGTTTACGTTGTCACTGAATTTGGGCCTCAATATGGGACCTTCTATCAAAATAGGTAATTTTTCAATTAGCCATTAGAGTATTTGTCGTATATAATTTAGTTTTCAATAAAATATCACTGTGTATCTAATGCTGGCATGTTATGTTTGGCATAAGATGATAACTGTTCAAATCTAGGTTGATTGCAACATGGCTAAAGATTTATTGCATTATACGACTACTAAAACGAACGAAAATAGTAAATTGTTCAGTAATTCTCTGTTCCCTTTTAAAATAGCTGTCTTTTGCGGTTTCCCCCGCTTCCCGGGGAACTTCTCCCCATACCCCAACAAAATACAACTTATGTCAACCGAGGATAGTCCAGCTTCCCAACAGCGAAAGATTTTTTCAAATCTTTAGTTTCTTCTACCTCTCAATATTAGTTAGCATCACGATCAAAATCAACGAGAGCTTAAGATTATAATAAGATAAAAAATAAAAGATTTAACAAAGATACGTGTTAACCAGATAAATTACCTAGAAACCACACAAAATACTCTTAAAACTGAACCGAATTTATAACTGAACTAGCTTCTGCCAGCGGTTTCACCCGCGTCCCGTGGGAACTACTCGGCGCACCCGGATAAAAAGTAGCCTATAGCCTTCCTCGATAAATGGGCTATCTAACACTGAAACAATTTTTCAAATCGGACCAGTAGTTCCTGAGATTAGCGCGTTCAAACAAACAAACTCTTCAGCTTTATAATATTAGTATAGATAAATAAAATCTTAACACACGCACCCTAAACCTAGCGCTCGTCACCACAACACCGTGTCGAATTCTCAAAATAAATACAACTGCAGTATTTTTGGATGACATTACTGGGCGCCACCGCACATCGTCTCAATGCATTTCAATTCATACAAGACACTCGCGAAAACAATCTTAAACTCTTGAAAATATATTCTTTAAAAAACAGAAAATGGCTGACCAAGGAATCCCGGATATACCAGACATCCAGCCACAGGATGGGCCATCTTTAAGCACAGTTATAAGCGAAAAACTGACAGAGTCCATAGCAAATATGGACCTTTTGAACACCCTCCAAAAAATGGTAGCAACTGAACCTGGCGATGAAGAATCGGAGGTCGTAAGGGATAAATTAAGAGGTGTTCTCGCTCAGTTCAGGGATATGTCGGATGAAGATAAAGCTGAATTTGCGAAGAAGATAAAGGAAGGTTTAGCTAGCAAATTGAGTTTGAGGCTTAAGAATAATGAGATGTTGGCTGGAGTCGAAGATGCGATTAGAGAAGCTGTGATGACTAAGCTCTATATGGTGGCTGCGGCTGCGTTCCTCATTTTAGTTTTATTTGGTATGTTTTTGGATTTTCCATAGATATAGAATAATAGATAGATCAACAATCGAGTGATTCTCAGTGACGCCAAAAATGAAATAAACAGTTGAGTGACTCTTTCATGTGTGAGCAAAAATATGTGCTGCTTCCCCCAACTTTAAAATCGGTATTTATGGTGATTTTTTCATTCTAATCGTAGAACATTAAAACGCCTCACGCATTGCCGATGTATCGAGCGGTAGTGGAAACCTAAATCTATGGATTTTACGTACATTCTGCTACTCGTGGGATTTTTTGAAATTTTTTCTCTCTTCTTGGGCCAAAAATAAATGGTCTGGTAGGATTGTTTGATGGGAAATAGTTGTTTTGTCGTGTCTATTTTGACAAAAATTTTGGACTATTTGATTTACATAGGTACCTACTAATGATTGGTACTTATACATTTTGGGAATAGGTCAATAAAAGTTTTTGGCTTTTGATTCTCAAAAATTATGTATTCTTATTAAAGAAAGACTGTCGCTTGCGTGCCGCAATATATAATGAAAATTAACAATTCATTATCTAGATTTTTTTATACACCGTAACCAGAGTATTAATTTGGAAATAATCTATTTCGCACCTGTTTACAACGAGTGCATGGATTTATATTAATCTTAGATAAAAATCTTAATTATTCCTGATTATCATATTACGAAACTGATTTACGTATGAATTCGGACATGTAAACAATATTTGCTTCTAATCTTTTAGGCTTAATTAATGTGACCAATTTTAAAATATTACTAGGTTGATTTTCCAATGATTGAGCTAGGAAACTCTAATGGTCATGGCACACTATTGAAATATTTATAACATAAGATTTAATGTTCAAATTTAAATGACACGTTATTTGCTGTGTTGGAGCTGTGCCGTTGCGTTGCGGGCGTGGTGTGCCATGACCTTTAAGCGACTTTTATAAGCACTTTTTAATAGCTATTTATTATTTACTTTAAACTATCTATAGGCGAAAATAAGCACAAACAGCAATAAGTCGATTTATGTTATATTTTTGTGCTAAACAATTTCACATCCAATTTTAGACTACCTACATTAATTTGTAAGAACTAGAAATCATAACAGCGGTACAGACGCCAGTAGGTCAAACTACCCGAGTCTGTAAATTTTAACCTTCTATTATTGTGATAAGGTTGAAAATCTATTGCTGAAATTTGACAGATTGTGGTAGGTTGCTGTGCTGGTGTCTGTTGGTACCTCCACTGCCGCTGCATCAGTCCATCAGTCTCCACTTTAGCGGTGTTTGTACCTTGGAAGACACCCGTGGCACGTCACTGGTCCTGATCTTCAGATTTTGTCTAAATCATTATCTCCGCCTTAGGACGTACACTGCTGAACATAGGCCTCCCCCCATTAATTTCCAAATGGAGCTGTTAGAAGTATTGGTCTGTGCCCAGTCCCTACCCGTGACTATTTTGCAAAATTGTAAAACTAGATGTCCCATGGTTTCGCCCGCTTCCCGGAGAACTTTTTCCCGTACCCAGATAAAATATAGCCTATTTTACTCGAGATTAGTCTAGCTACCCAACAGCGAAAGATTTTTTTTCAAATCGATTCAGTAGTTTTGAAGTATTTACGGTACAAACAAAAAAAAATTTCCTCTTTATTATATTAGTTAACTAACCTGTTTTTTTTCTATTTTTCCAGTATTCTTCGGTTACAAACTTTACAAATCGATAAAGGAAAAGGAAAAGAAACGCGAGGAAAAGAAAAAAGCTAAGCAAATGAAGAAAAAGAAATGATTTGGCCGTAAGATATACTGGAGCGAGGCAACCCTGAGTTGTGTATGGGGAATTATGTAAATATTTTAAAACATTATTTTATTATAAAAAAAAAATATTGGAAATTCTTGTCAAAATCGGTCTAATAAAATATTTTGTGAGTGTGAGTAAAATAAATGGAATTACTTACTGTTTTAGCTGGGCGTAAAAATATTTTTAAATAGAAAAAAATATTATTATAAATTATCCAAGTCAATGGAAAGTGTGAATTACAGATTTTATTCATTAGATATATTTAAAATGTAACAGTAATACCAAATTTTTAGAAATGTGCTACAGACAATATCATGTCCACGTATACGAATCTGTCAAATTTTACCAATCGAACATTAACCTTTCACTATTGTGATAAGGTTGAAAATCTATTGCAGAAATTTGACAGATTGTGGTAACTTGATGTGCTGCTGTCTGTACATCCACGATAAGATGATATTTTGTTTAATAGAATAAATTTTATTTACATTAGCAAAGTGAATTTAAAAATTAAAATCAAAATACGTAATTTTCCAAACACAACTCGTAAATCGACTGATTAAAAACTATTTAAGATTAAACTTTTTTTTATTTATTCCTGTTGTATTAGTGTTGACATAGATAATTTTTTGACATCCAAATATTCTTTGCTGGCAACCCGTAGGCGACGCACAACAAAAAATGAAATTTTACGAAAATTGCTCAAGAACATTGCACAATTTCTGAAAACTACGGGTTTTTAGCAAAATGTATTACATAATTTTTTAAATCGCATTTTAAAATTATAATCTACAACTTAGTTCGTAAAATAACTACAAAAATTACAATATTACTATTAACTTTTGCGATAACAAAAATTATGTAACGGTCAAATCAAATTATGTAGTTTTTATTGCAAATGCATTTAAATATTGTTAACTTTAATAAAAAATACTGAATACATTCCTTAACATTGAAATTCCGGTAGATGGCGTTGTATTATGTTTTACAAGTTTGTTATAAATATGAATGATTTTGTTTATAATTTTATGTGTGCCGATTTTCTGTTGACAATACAGTTTATTTTTACATGATGAAGTTGTTTTATTTTCCCATTTAAGTAGAAAGCAAACAATGTATAGACAACGGCAGGTCAACGTATACCAATCTGTCAAATTTTACCATTCGAATATTAACCTACCTCCATTGTAATAAGGTTGAAAATCTATTGCAGAAATTTGACAGATTGTGGTAACTTGATGTGCTGTCGTCTGTACTAGTCTGGTACAGTCAGCCACAAAAGCAGTCATAAACTCACGAACAATGTAGCAACCATAAATATATGTAAAGAAGAAATAATAAATAAAAAAAACATAAATTGTATACAACTAAAAGGGTTATTACCAGTTCTAAAACTTGCTTAGGGCCAGTTTCAGAGGTTCCAGATAAAGTTCTAGATAGCTATCGGATTAGGTAATAATGCTATAGATATAGGTAATATACTGCCTCGTTGGTCTAGTGGTCGCACAGCCGACTGCTGTGCACGAGGTCTTGGGTTCGATTCCCGCTTTAGGGGTTTTAGAAACTTTCACAAAGCAGTCCGGAGTTGGAAGTTGGTGATTGATACACCCGTGCATCGGAGAGCACGTTAATGTCGGTCTTGCGCCTGATCTCTCTCCGGTCGTGTCGGATTGCCGTCCCATTGGGTTATGAGAGTGAGGGAATAGGGAGTGCACCTGTGTCTGCGCAACTGTAATTGGCCCATAATGATTCCAGTATCTTTGTAGAACCCACGGATGCAATAGAAGTCTTTAAAACAATAATATCATTAAAAAACTCAAAGTCAGCGGGATATGACGAAATTAACTCAGAACTATTGAAATATATTGCTCCATTTATCTCTGAACCTTTGGCTCATATTATAAATTTATCATTTGAGCAAGGATGTTTTCCAGATAAACTTAAATTTTCGATAATAAAACCGCTACACAAGAAAGGAGTAAAAACAGACAAAAATAATTACAGACCTATTGCCCTANAACCTGTAATTGGCCCATAATGATTCCAGTATCTTTGTAGAACCCACGGATGCAATAGAAGTCTTTAAAACAATAATATCA
>NWSH02000580.1:27178-45790 GCA_002382865.2 Heliothis virescens
CTCAGGCATCTAAGGCCCATAGAAAACACTATACATAAATAATTATAACATTAAATTATATGCTAATACATATTTTATATAAAAACAACTTAAAAACTAATGCACACGAAGCGTCGGCGTCGTGTTACGCTGCGTGGTGTCGCGTAGTCTTCCTCGGAATCTCCGATAGACGACACCCTTCGGCCAAAACTCTTCCATGAGGAAGGTCTCGAAGTGATGAGTTGGAACTCGCACCATGAACGACTTGAAGTTCGTGTTGTGGCGCGACTCCAACTTCTCCACCCTCAAGGTCCAGTTGGTCTTGGACCGGACATACTCCACGATCTGCTCCACCGTCGTGGTGTGATGTAGTCGGGACACGTACAGCTGTACACGTATTTATATTGTGAGTGACACTCACAAACCCGGTCCTTAAAATAATAGGTATTCATTTCGATCTGAAAACGATATTTAATTTATCACTAGCGATACAGAAACAATTATATATGTTTATTATCATTGAATATAACCATTAAAATAGCTTTATCTTCTTGTTTTACAGTAACAATACAACTAAAAATGAAATAAACAAACCCTGACATATTCAAAATAAAACACACTTTTTGAATAAATTTTACTTACCTCATTTGATTTGAATGACTAAAAATGATTTCACAACCTTTTCTTTCACCAAATCAAGGTGTCACAATAATTTTGGAAATAAATTATTAGATAATTTTGGTTAAAACAATGTCGCGATAATGTATGTCAAAACGTCAAAGCCAACAAAGTTGCGGACGCTAGGTGGCGCTGAAGTCGTGCACAGAGCGAATACGACGTGACTATCAATAAATATGTGGCTGACAGCTGAACTATAATAAATAATGGAGAACTTACAATAATATCTACAAGGTAACTACTTACAATTTTAACGTTGAAAATTAATTCAATTAAAGATGGTGACAGAATTTAGTTCACCTGTCAGCCTTATTCAGAACTACCCGTATTGATGTAGTAAAAAAATGCCATAAAAACGTTTAATTGATGTCCCAATATAAAATATCCATCCATACATTTTGAGCAAGCAACGAAAATCAGAAGCTAGATATAGTATAGTTAGCGTCATGTAAAAATTGAATTTTAACTGTGGCATAATATTATAAAATTTGTAATAAAATAATATTGACATAATAAAGTGCAGTTCGTTTTGATACATATCTTTTATTTCCTCTCGCCTAACGTTCTTCTGTATCGCAAGCGAAGTCCAAGTTCTCCTCAAACTTCTTGTCGTCACTGTACAGACTTCGGTAGGGTGGCCTACCCACCAGGTGTACCTGTACCAGGCTTCCGTGTTTCGGAAGGCACGAGAAACTGGTGGGTCCCGGCTGTAATTTGACCATCTTTGACACTAGTCAGAAGCCAGAAAGTCTGACAACCAGTCTTACTAAAGACTAGGTATCGGGTTGCCCGGGTAACTGGGTTGTGGAAGTCAGACAGGCAGTCGCTCCATGTGGCACACTGGTTCTCAGCTGCATCCGGTTAGACTGGAAGTCGACCCCAACATAGTTGGGAAAAGGCTAGGCAGATGGATGCCATCGACTCGCCAAGAAGTAGGCATAAACCTGGCGGTATTGCCGACGACACTGTGAGTAGGTGGCCCGTGGTCGTCAGACCATATTCCCTCTGCTAGCTAGCTGGAATCAATAAGTAATTCTACCAATTGCCAAAGAGTAAGCTCGTGGCAAACTCAAAGCCGCACGGATCGGTCGGTCATAAAGTTAAGCAATGCTTGGCGCGGTCGGTCCGTGGATGGGTGACCATCTTGTCATAACGAGTTCTTCCATGTTTCGGAAGGTACGATAAACTGGTGGGTCCCGGCCACAGAGTATTTTAACATACTGGCCCCGGCTGTCATTTGACCATCTTTGGCAGACGTTACGGGTGGTCTGACAGCCAGTCTTACCCATGGGTATCGAATTGCCCGGGTAACTGGGTTATGGAGGTCAGACAGGCAGTCGCTCCATGTGGCACACTGGTTCTCCGCTGCATCCAGTTAGACTGGAAGCCGACCCGAACATAGTTGGGAAAAGGCAAAGCAGGTGATGATGCCAAAGAGTATCTATAGGTAAGTGGCCTACAGACCATACTCCCTCAGAGAGAATTAATCAGTTGTACCAATTTTCAAGGAGAATTAAAAGATTAATAAATAAAACAACAATTCGTAATAATAAAAAAATATATTTAATCAGCAACATCAACATCGGGGAACACATTAGTTAATGAAGAACATTGTTCTTCAAACTGTGGCTTGACATGAAAAACTTTAAAATTTTCTATTTTACATCATCATTAGAATATCTATGAAAACATGGTCGTTACTGCATGCCCTAAGACAAGGGTTACACGATCAGTTTGGCGTCATTCCATTCCATCAGTCTGGTCAGAATGATGGGAGAATTATCGTGTAACCGGTTGATTGACGGACTGATGGTCCAGAATGAACGGTGTTTTCGTCCGTCATTCTGGCATCAGTCTGAGCCGGACTGATAGAATGGAATGACGCCAGACTGATCGTGTAAACCTTGTCTAACTTACGCGACACATCAAAAAGGCACACACATTAGCATGAGCTTACAGTATTTTAAGAATATTGTAAAAAAACAATGGAGTTCTCACTTTCCGTATGATGAATAGACTAAAATATTTCTAACACAACACTTTTGTTCAATTTATTTACAGACTGGTACAATCACCAGCATATTATCAAACTACTCGAATCTGTAAAATTTTCCCATTCAACTTTAAACCTTATATTTTAGCATTTAAAGTTGAAAATGCGTTAAAAAAAATAACAGATTGAGATAGGTTGATGTGTGTTCACACGTTATGCAGAGGTGTCAATTGACGTTAGGAAAGACACTAAAGTGTCCATTCCATTGTGATGCGGTGGTTATACTTCTTGGACAGTTTTAATTATTTCAAATATTTCGTCCAGTACAGCAGTGGCTAGGTAACCGCGGGCCCCGGGGCAAATAGAATGAGGCCCCTTAAAGGAAAAAAAGAAAGGGATATGTATTATGCGCGAACATGAGAAAAATGAGAGTAACTTTGAAAAGTTCAGGCGCGCCCTCAGGTTCATTCGAGCTAGGGGGTCCCGGGGCACTGCCGCGGCTAGCCCCTTCGTAGGTACGCCACTGCACTACAGTTTACAATGATAACTATCATAGATATTTTACATTATGTAATTTAATCACAACTGTAGACCCTGCTACACAAGTTAGGAAACATTGAGAACTGCAAGAAGACTTATCTCTTCAGATAATATACTAGAGATGGTTATTCAACCATGCATGAGACAACATTTATACAAAAAGTTTAATTTCTTTTTAATAAAATCATAAGTATTAGGGCTCGTTCAGACACGGCGGGAACCGCGCGGTTTCCATGCGATTCTGAAATCGCGCGGGTCGTATTTGTATGAGTTGTTAAGTAATCGTTGAGACATAACCGCGCGGTTACCGCCAAAAAAACGCGCGGTTCCCGCATGTCTGAACTAGGGCTTAGGGTCTTTGCACATCACGTTTTTATATCCTACATAGCATTTTGTTGAATTTTGCATCAATACACACAAATATTTGATTTTATACAGGTGTACAAAGGTCTTAGACTGACTTTTAAAACAATTTCATTTCATTGTAAATTAGCTTTTAGGATCAAATTTGGCATTGAGATGAGAGCAACAATTATCAAATCTTATGGTTTACATATGCCACGGAAGAGAAAGAACAAGTGGATTTGCTATTGAGCTGTCGCGCCCGACGCCCGACTTATTTTGATAAAAGATGGATTTTAACATACAGTTGTTTTCTGTGTTTATAAATCTAAACATACTATGAAACTTAAAGGTGACTGACTGACATAACGATCTATGAACGCACAGCCCAAACCACTGGAGGGATCGGGCTGAAATTTAGCATGCAGGTAGATGTTATGATGTAAGAATTTTACGAAAATCCCACGGGAACGGGAAAAACGGGATTTTAAGTTTTACGCGGGCAAAGCCGCTGGTAGAAGCTAGTATAGAATATAATTTTTAAATACAGGTATAAAGGCACTGTTCTTTCTCTTCCATAACATATACCAACGTTATACAAAAAACGGTCTGATTTCACTAATCTAATCATCATCTGGGTTAACTTTTCTCTTCCCTCGTTTGTCGGCTAGTGTAGGCTCCCACTGCCTGGCAACACTGCAGTACAGCTGCATGGCCGCCCGAGCGTCTTCCACAGAACTGTGCTCTCCGGATTGTATGTCTATACCGAGGATCTCTTTAGCTAGCCGCTTGAGGGACGGTGTGCTGCCTTTGGTTATCTGAAATGTGAAGAGTTTTTGGGTTAGACTTGACCGTGCTGTTGGAAATTGAGTGTTTTCGTCTGCTTAGTCTATTAACAATTATAATGTTGGGATTGCATGCAGATGATGACCAGTTTTGGACAAATTAGGGAAATTAAGAAAAAATATTTGGACAAATTGTGTCTACTCAGTATAATGAATACAGCCACAGTAGGCCACCCCCATATGTCTACACAAATGATGATGATGATGGCGTCCTAGCCGATTGCCGGCCACGGTGGCTATTCTCATATAAGGAGATCAGCCAGCTGCGCAGGACATATTATAGTGCACAAGCATTTGCGCAGACACAGGTACACTCTCTATTCCCTCACTCTCATAACCGGATGGGACGGCAATCCAACACGACCGGAGAGAGACCAGGCGCAGGACCGACATTAACGTGCTCTCCGATGCACGGGTGAATCAATCACAAACTTCCAACTCCGGGCTGCTTTGTGTAAGTTTTTAAAACCCACAAAGCGATTTCGGCCCGTCCCGGGAATCGAACCCGAGACCTCGTGNTTCTTGTTTTACAGTAACAATACAACTAAAAATGAAATAAACAAACCCTGACATATTCAAAATAAAACACACTTTTTGAATAAATTTTACTTACCTCATTTGATTTGAATGACTAAAAATGATTTCACAACCTTTTCTTTCACCAAATCAAGGTGTCACAATAATTTTGGAAATAAATTATTAGATAATTTTGGTTAAAACAATGTCGCGATAATGTATGTCAAAACGTCAAAGCCAACAAAGTTGCGGACGCTAGGTGGCGCTGAAGTCGTGCACAGAGCGAATACGACGTGACTATCAATAAATATGTGGCTGACAGCTGAACTATAATAAATAATGGAGAACTTACAATAATATCTACAAGGTAACTACTTACAATTTTAACGTTGAAAATTAATTCAATTAAAGATGGTGACAGAATTTAGTTCACCTGTCAGCCTTATTCAGAACTACCCGTATTGATGTAGTAAAAAAATGCCATAAAAACGTTTAATTGATGTCCCAATATAAAATATCCATCCATACATTTTGAGCAAGCAACGAAAATCAGAAGCTAGATATAGTATAGTTAGCGTCATGTAAAAATTGAATTTTAACTGTGGCATAATATTATAAAATTTGTAATAAAATAATATTGACATAATAAAGTGCAGTTCGTTTTGATACATATCTTTTATTTCCTCTCGCCTAACGTTCTTCTGTATCGCAAGCGAAGTCCAAGTTCTCCTCAAACTTCTTGTCGTCACTGTACAGACTTCGGTAGGGTGGCCTACCCACCAGGTGTACCTGTACCAGGCTTCCGTGTTTCGGAAGGCACGAGAAACTGGTGGGTCCCGGCTGTAATTTGACCATCTTTGACACTAGTCAGAAGCCAGAAAGTCTGACAACCAGTCTTACTAAAGACTAGGTATCGGGTTGCCCGGGTAACTGGGTTGTGGAAGTCAGACAGGCAGTCGCTCCATGTGGCACACTGGTTCTCAGCTGCATCCGGTTAGACTGGAAGTCGACCCCAACATAGTTGGGAAAAGGCTAGGCAGATGGATGCCATCGACTCGCCAAGAAGTAGGCATAAACCTGGCGGTATTGCCGACGACACTGTGAGTAGGTGGCCCGTGGTCGTCAGACCATATTCCCTCTGCTAGCTAGCTGGAATCAATAAGTAATTCTACCAATTGCCAAAGAGTAAGCTCGTGGCAAACTCAAAGCCGCACGGATCGGTCGGTCATAAAGTTAAGCAATGCTTGGCGCGGTCGGTCCGTGGATGGGTGACCATCTTGTCATAACGAGTTCTTCCATGTTTCGGAAGGTACGATAAACTGGTGGGTCCCGGCCACAGAGTATTTTAACATACTGGCCCCGGCTGTCATTTGACCATCTTTGGCAGACGTTACGGGTGGTCTGACAGCCAGTCTTACCCATGGGTATCGAATTGCCCGGGTAACTGGGTTATGGAGGTCAGACAGGCAGTCGCTCCATGTGGCACACTGGTTCTCCGCTGCATCCAGTTAGACTGGAAGCCGACCCGAACATAGTTGGGAAAAGGCAAAGCAGGTGATGATGCCAAAGAGTATCTATAGGTAAGTGGCCTACAGACCATACTCCCTCAGAGAGAATTAATCAGTTGTACCAATTTTCAAGGAGAATTAAAAGATTAATAAATAAAACAACAATTCGTAATAATAAAAAAATATATTTAATCAGCAACATCAACATCGGGGAACACATTAGTTAATGAAGAACATTGTTCTTCAAACTGTGGCTTGACATGAAAAACTTTAAAATTTTCTATTTTACATCATCATTAGAATATCTATGAAAACATGGTCGTTACTGCATGCCCTAAGACAAGGGTTACACGATCAGTTTGGCGTCATTCCATTCCATCAGTCTGGTCAGAATGATGGGAGAATTATCGTGTAACCGGTTGATTGACGGACTGATGGTCCAGAATGAACGGTGTTTTCGTCCGTCATTCTGGCATCAGTCTGAGCCGGACTGATAGAATGGAATGACGCCAGACTGATCGTGTAAACCTTGTCTAACTTACGCGACACATCAAAAAGGCACACACATTAGCATGAGCTTACAGTATTTTAAGAATATTGTAAAAAAACAATGGAGTTCTCACTTTCCGTATGATGAATAGACTAAAATATTTCTAACACAACACTTTTGTTCAATTTATTTACAGACTGGTACAATCACCAGCATATTATCAAACTACTCGAATCTGTAAAATTTTCCCATTCAACTTTAAACCTTATATTTTAGCATTTAAAGTTGAAAATGCGTTAAAAAAAATAACAGATTGAGATAGGTTGATGTGTGTTCACACGTTATGCAGAGGTGTCAATTGACGTTAGGAAAGACACTAAAGTGTCCATTCCATTGTGATGCGGTGGTTATACTTCTTGGACAGTTTTAATTATTTCAAATATTTCGTCCAGTACAGCAGTGGCTAGGTAACCGCGGGCCCCGGGGCAAATAGAATGAGGCCCCTTAAAGGAAAAAAAGAAAGGGATATGTATTATGCGCGAACATGAGAAAAATGAGAGTAACTTTGAAAAGTTCAGGCGCGCCCTCAGGTTCATTCGAGCTAGGGGGTCCCGGGGCACTGCCGCGGCTAGCCCCTTCGTAGGTACGCCACTGCACTACAGTTTACAATGATAACTATCATAGATATTTTACATTATGTAATTTAATCACAACTGTAGACCCTGCTACACAAGTTAGGAAACATTGAGAACTGCAAGAAGACTTATCTCTTCAGATAATATACTAGAGATGGTTATTCAACCATGCATGAGACAACATTTATACAAAAAGTTTAATTTCTTTTTAATAAAATCATAAGTATTAGGGCTCGTTCAGACACGGCGGGAACCGCGCGGTTTCCATGCGATTCTGAAATCGCGCGGGTCGTATTTGTATGAGTTGTTAAGTAATCGTTGAGACATAACCGCGCGGTTACCGCCAAAAAAACGCGCGGTTCCCGCATGTCTGAACTAGGGCTTAGGGTCTTTGCACATCACGTTTTTATATCCTACATAGCATTTTGTTGAATTTTGCATCAATACACACAAATATTTGATTTTATACAGGTGTACAAAGGTCTTAGACTGACTTTTAAAACAATTTCATTTCATTGTAAATTAGCTTTTAGGATCAAATTTGGCATTGAGATGAGAGCAACAATTATCAAATCTTATGGTTTACATATGCCACGGAAGAGAAAGAACAAGTGGATTTGCTATTGAGCTGTCGCGCCCGACGCCCGACTTATTTTGATAAAAGATGGATTTTAACATACAGTTGTTTTCTGTGTTTATAAATCTAAACATACTATGAAACTTAAAGGTGACTGACTGACATAACGATCTATGAACGCACAGCCCAAACCACTGGAGGGATCGGGCTGAAATTTAGCATGCAGGTAGATGTTATGATGTAAGAATTTTACGAAAATCCCACGGGAACGGGAAAAACGGGATTTTAAGTTTTACGCGGGCAAAGCCGCTGGTAGAAGCTAGTATAGAATATAATTTTTAAATACAGGTATAAAGGCACTGTTCTTTCTCTTCCATAACATATACCAACGTTATACAAAAAACGGTCTGATTTCACTAATCTAATCATCATCTGGGTTAACTTTTCTCTTCCCTCGTTTGTCGGCTAGTGTAGGCTCCCACTGCCTGGCAACACTGCAGTACAGCTGCATGGCCGCCCGAGCGTCTTCCACAGAACTGTGCTCTCCGGATTGTATGTCTATACCGAGGATCTCTTTAGCTAGCCGCTTGAGGGACGGTGTGCTGCCTTTGGTTATCTGAAATGTGAAGAGTTTTTGGGTTAGACTTGACCGTGCTGTTGGAAATTGAGTGTTTTCGTCTGCTTAGTCTATTAACAATTATAATGTTGGGATTGCATGCAGATGATGACCAGTTTTGGACAAATTAGGGAAATTAAGAAAAAATATTTGGACAAATTGTGTCTACTCAGTATAATGAATACAGCCACAGTAGGCCACCCCCATATGTCTACACAAATGATGATGATGATGGCGTCCTAGCCGATTGCCGGCCACGGTGGCTATTCTCATATAAGGAGATCAGCCAGCTGCGCAGGACATATTATAGTGCACAAGCATTTGCGCAGACACAGGTACACTCTCTATTCCCTCACTCTCATAACCGGATGGGACGGCAATCCAACACGACCGGAGAGAGACCAGGCGCAGGACCGACATTAACGTGCTCTCCGATGCACGGGTGAATCAATCACAAACTTCCAACTCCGGGCTGCTTTGTGTAAGTTTTTAAAACCCACAAAGCGATTTCGGCCCGTCCCGGGAATCGAACCCGAGACCTCGTGCACAGCGGTCGGCTATGCGACCACTAGACTAACGAGGCAGTTCTACACAAATAATATAATGGGGACACGTGTGAAACTGTGAGAAAACAGCTAGATAGAAGAATTTTTTTTGTTTGCTTATACCCTAAAAGCTCCTAAACTACTGAACTGATTCAAAATATTTGATTGTGGAGGAGCTACACTTTCCCCGAGTAACATAGGCTATATTTTGCCCCGGTATGGGAAGTCGATCGCCCAGGAAGCGGGTAGCGGAAGCTAGTATTAAATAATTATTAATTACCTTCCTAAATGGTTTATATCTTGACGTATCTCTAATATTTCTTTTAGGATGTGACAGGAACAATACAGACAAATCATTCTTTAAAGAATGACCAACTAATATCCGCCCTTTGATGAGTTCTGAAACCTCTTTTTGCACCGTGGTAAAATCTTCCCCGTTCAATAGATCCTCTTTTCTCACTCCACTGACGTCGGTTCTATAGTCTTTGACCTCTTCGCGCGCTTTTACGAACTTGTCATAGATGCAGTCTCCAAATTTGTTGACTATGGACACTCTTGCGAGCATATGATCGTTACCGTCATAACCTACGCCCACCATTTCACAATCCATTGCTAAGAACTTTGTTATACGATTTTTATTGTTATTATTGTTTTTCACAGCACCAATAACATTGTTCGAGTTACAATTTTTATCTAAATCTACTTTATTGACTAATGTATCCCCGTTCGAAGCCAAGTTTAAAGTTTTCAAGTCGTTTTGAACAGTGTCGTGGTCTTTTGCCTTTTTCTTCCTAGCGCGACGGAATGTGCCTGAATATTGGGCTTTGTTGTTTTCCTGTGCCGGTTTCTCTGTTTTCTTGTCCATAATAAGGCTGCTTGATAGGAATTTTTGCCAGTTTGCATCTATAGCACCGCGGAGGGCAACGGTTTGGTTAGGTTGGTCATTTGAATTTCTCTTGCGTTTTTTCGATGATTCGGTCATATTTACATTAAAAACGTAATGTAATAACAATTTCAGTATTAAAAACACACTGTTTATCACACTATAAACAATAGCAAGCACGAATTCAATTACGATCAGGAGTAAATAAAGTACTTTCTGAATGAAGACATTTGACATCTTTTTTGACAGATTGCCCGCATGGCGGCCATAGACTAATTAAACAACCTCAAGTTTTCATTCAACCTCTGACGTTTGCTTCAGGTAAACCCCCGAGCTTGAGCAACATAGTCTTACGTTAAAACAATGCTTATAATTCACATTTTATCATATTAACTAATCAACATGTAATCTAAGAACAAGGGTATTTTTGTAATTTTTAAATGCTGAATGCTGCTGATGAAATAACGATAAGAAATTAAAAATAATAAATGTCAAAAAGGCCCATAGACAACGTTAAATTGTGCGTTTGGAAACCTGAGTGTGAAAAAGTCAACATCACCAAGTTTACTGTAAAATGCTGATTTCATTGCTATAATGTTAATTGCAATAAGAACCAATAATATGTTTTCATTATTTGTTAGAAAATATGATCATAACTTTTTCAAATTGTAACTAAGCATGAACTTTTGAAGTTATGAAAAAGACATTTCAATGCGGTGTAGCCAATTCAGAACACACCAAAGACTGCTACCTATAGACAAAACATTGTTCACAAATATTGTACAACCTGCATTGTCGCTTTTGTTCAACTAAACAGACCACAAATTCCCTTGTAGCAATCAATGTATAATCCTGCAATTCGAAATATTGCAAAATCAGCAACATAGTACATCCACGAATGTAAATACGGCATTTGTATACAAAAATGTATGGAAATGTCAAATCGAGCCGACGTGTATCTCGCTCGGCCGTGGTGGGAGATTTGGTGAAAATGTTATCTTGTACTTGTTCGCAACTATGAGCCAGTGTTCGCTTTCTAATCGCGCCGGGCAGACATAGCACGATAAATAATGTCTTACGACAATTTGATCGGAAACCTAAATGCCCACGGTCAAGGGCACTTGCTGAAATACTGGCCGGAACTGAACGAAAAACAGCGGGACCAATTGATTAGTGATTTAAAAAAAATCGATTTCGCCGAAGTCAATGAATTATTCCGCCGGGCGAACGATACGAGTAAAGTTATTTCGGAAAAAGTTGAAGACTTGAAGCCGATCCCGGACTCCCATTACGAAGCTGTTCCAAACTTGACAAATGAAAAAATAGAAGAGTACGAAAGTATCGGTTTAAAAGAAATTAGTGATGGAAAAGTCGGTGTGCTACTTCTGGCGGGCGGTCAGGCCACCAGGCTCGGGTTCGGCCACCCGAAAGGTATGTACGATGTCGGCTTACCATCGAGAAAGACCCTGTTCCAAATTCAAGCTGAGAGAATCGTTCGTGTACAGCAAATGGCTGCCAAAAAGTATGGCAAAGAAGGTAAAATTACCTGGTATATCATGACTTCGGAACACACAAGGGGACCAACCGCAGACTACTTCAAGAGTCATTCCTACTTCGGTCTAAATGAGGAAGATATTGTGTACTTTGAGCAGGGAACATTACCGTGTTTCGATTTTGAAGGTAAAATATTCCTTGATGAGAAGCATCATGTTGCGTCAGCCCCTGATGGCAACGGAGGACTCTATAGAGCGCTGAAGTCCCAGGGTGTGCTAGCTGATATCGCTAAGCGTGGTGTTGAGCACTTGCACGCACATTCCGTTGACAATATCCTGATAAAAGTGGCTGATCCGGTATTTATTGGTTACTGCAAGAGCAAAAATGCTGATTGTGCCGCAAAAGTTGTGCAGAAGTCCTCCCCAAGTGAGGCGGTCGGTGTGGTGTGTCGTGTGAATGGACATTACAAAGTTGTGGAGTACTCTGAACTCACAGATGAGGCGGCAGAAAGTCGTACCGCTGACGGTAGACTCACATTCTCAGCCGGTAACATCTGCAACCACTACTTCTCATCAGAATTCTTAAATAAAATATGTAATTTCGAATCTAAACTGAAACTCCATGTGGCTAAAAAGAAGATTCCGTACGTAGACCATGAAGGTGTTCGTCAGAAGCCAACAGAACCGAACGGAATCAAAATGGAGAAGTTTATTTTTGACGTCTTTGAGTTTGCTGAGAACTTCATTTGTTTGGAAGTGGCGAGAGATGTGGAGTTCTCTGCTTTAAAGAATGCAGATGCAGCTAAGAAAGACTGTCCGTCGACTGCCAAGGAAGACCTGTTGAGGCTGCACCGTAAATATATCAGAGAAGCAGGTGGCATTGTGGAAGATAACGTTGACGTGGAGATCTCACCGCTGCTCTCGTACGGTGGGGAGAATTTACAGGACCTGGTCAGCGGAGAAGTGTTCATGATAAGCCCTTTCCACCTGAAGAGCATGCAAGAGTCCGCAGCTAACGGTAACGGAGTCAATGGTAATCATTAGTACGGTATTATGCTTAAATTTAAAAAAAATGTAAATAAAACAATTTGGTTGTTAAATATTGGAAGAAAAAATCTCTTCTCAAATTATCTAACTATTGGAATAACTGTTGAAGTTAATGTGGAAAAAATATACAAATTCTATTATTTTATTTATTTTCAAAATTCAGCAATATTCTATATTCAAAGGACAAAGTGATGTGAAATTTAAGTCATTATTGATTAAGAAATATTATCGTTATATTTTAGTGTGCTTTCAATTTATTAATTAAAGCAATAATTAGTTTATTATTCTAATTAGTTTAATGACAACTTATTTAGTGTCATTCCATGCTTATTGCGAAAATAGAAAGCTTAGCTTTCGTGTTAGATTTAATTTCTGTCATTATCATCACAAGAAATATATAATTAAATATTGAGGCAATATAAACATGATATTTTTAACCGACTTCAACAAAAAGGAGGAGGTTCTCAATTCGGCCGGTATATTTTTTTTTTTTTTATGTATGTACACCGATTACTCCGAGGTTTCTGAACCGATTTACGTAATTCTTGTTTTTGTTTGATACGGAATAGCTTCGAATTGGTCCCATAAAAATTTTATCCAGGTGGGCCCGTTAGTTTTCATTTTAGGAGCATTTTTCTAAAAAAATTACCTGTAAATTTTACATACTGATAAAAACGCAAGACTAAACTAAAAAGTATAAAATAAAAATAACTACGTTAAAAAAAACCGACTTCAAAACTAAAAAGTAAAAAATAAAAAGTTTATTAAAATAATAGGTTTGATGTCGGTGCCAAGTAAGTCAATATAATACTTACGTAGTAACTAGGCACCGACATCAAACCTATTATTTTAATAAACTTTTTATTTTTTAGTTTTTTATGTTATCGACTAGTCTTACGGCCGTTCCCAATAACCTATCTAACTCTGGATTTGCTTACCAGAGACAGGAATTTGACATAACTTGTATGGGGCTATTGTCAAAATTCTATCACTAGTTAGCAAATCTAGAGTTAGACAGAATATTGATTTCCGCAGTTAGTAATGGGGTCCCGTTTCACCCTTTGGATATACATAGAACCTTAAGGTAAATGCGACGCCTGGAAGCGGGAAATTAAAATATAACATGTTTTTTCATGTATTACCTAAGTTAACATTCAATATGAGGCGTGATCTTATCTTTCGCGGTTATAATATACCACAAAGTAATTTCTGATGTCCTTGTTTAACTCCGAAACTTCTTACAAATTGAATGTTGCTGATGAAACTTTTTATTGCGAAATATCATATAGTATATCCAGTTTTATATTTGAATTTCCCGCTTCCAGGCGTCGCATTCACCTTAAAAACAGTCAGTCTTCTTACACTAAGCTTTTTTTACAAGACTACATATTTTTTTTTATCTGTATCTGTTTTGGCGCCAACATAATGTTGCTTTTACTTTCAAGGCCACGAAGTGAATCTTGTTTCATATAAGACCTGTTTATTCTGACCTCCTTTGTAGTCGCTTATAATATTACGTTATGCTTTAATATCGTAATCATGCCGAAATCTTTTATTTGTTGATAAAAAGAAACATTAAAATTGTTGTGATTTTAACGATAAATTGGTCGATAAATTAGCTAGATTGAAACTGATTTTATCATACTTCTTTTTCGCAGAATTATTGAAGTTTCCTTCAAAAAATAATTATTGTAAATATATCTTGTGTTAACTATGCTAAAATATTGTAAAAGGGAAAGATTTGATTGTTTGTTTGTTGAATTAAATAGGCTTCGAAACGGCTGAGCCGGTTTGAGAAATTCCTTTAAGAGCGTGTATGGGAAACAGAGAAGTAGCTAGTTGATAAATTAGAAAAATAAATAAACTAAGATCATTTTATTACAAAATATGCACAAAATTATATTCAGCTAATTGACTGCCTCTAAAGAAAAAATAATTAGTATTTAGCAGTTATATAAAACAAAAGCTGTTAATATACTGCCATGTTAAAATGTTAATTTCAATTTTGTAAATACTTTTTTCTCAATAACAATATTATGGGATAGTATTTTGTGAATTCAGATACTCGTCAGGTAACTTTGCCGCTCCGAATTTGGCCACAAGTCACTTCACGATAGTCAAAATGTATAAACAATACACCGCTGCGCATGCTCAGAGCGTTAAATGGCTGACTTCAGAAGTGCAAAGTTGTATGACGACAACTGTACAATACTTCGCCTCAAAAATGGATAGAAGTCTCTATCAGGGATCAATATAGGTTTTATTATTTTAAGGCCTCCTTGCATCACATTTTATTAAAATTGATTCTTATAATGCTGCGTCCTATGTAGATAACTGCCTCGTTGGTCTAGTGGTCGCATAGCGCGACTGCCGTGCCACGGGTCTTGGGTTCGATTCCCGGGCCAGGCCGAAATCGCTTTGTGGGTTTTAGAAGCTTTCACAAAAGCAGCCTGGAGTTTGGAAGTTGGCGGTGTTACACCCCCGTGCCTGGGAGAGCACGTAAAGCCGTCGTCCTCGATTGTTACTCAGTAGCAGTCGTAGTTATAAATCCACGTCAGAGGCCGTCAGGCGGATTTGAGAAAACTCTGACACTAGGGCTTGTTAGGAGATTAAACCTACAGCTCACTCGATAAGAAGATGTAGATGCGAACGCGAAGCGGCGTGGTGCGATGCGAAAACGATATTTTTCGACGCATCCTACGTGACGTGGTGTTGTAGGGTAATACAGACGCAAGCACATCAACCTACCACGATCTGTCAAATTTCTTCAATAGATTTTCAACCTTATCACAATAGTGGAAGGTTAATGTTCGATTAGTAAAATTTTACCTTTATATCTTTGAATGTGCTTCGGATCGCTTCGCGTTTGCATTGATTTGCCCACTTACGGCCGTTCCCAATAACTTATCTACCTCTAGATTTGCTTACTAGTGATAGAATTTTGACATTAGCCCCATACAAGTAATGTCAAATTCCTATCTCTTGTAAGCAAATCCAGAGATAGACAGAATATTGAATTCCGCAGTTATAGGACGTATCCTAACACTCGCTCATATTTGTTTGCAGATGATGAAGACAGAATTGTATTATTGAAATAATAATTATACAATGTCTTACTAGGCTCTGAATACAACTTATTTTATACACAAGACATAACTGTATTAAATATATGCTAATTTTGTACGGACGACAGTAGGTCAACTTCAACCTCAATGTGTCAAATTTCTTCAATAGATTTTCAACCTTATCACAATAGTGGAAGATTAATGTTCGATTGGTATTTGACAGATTCGGGTAAGTTGATCTGCTGTTGTCTGTACCAATGTATAGAAGGTGTTATAGGGTTTTTCAAGACCTTTGGTTATTCCAAAGCAATATGGCAATATTCTCAAAATTATATTTTTTATTTTACAAAAATATTTTATTCGTTATTAAAAAATGTTTTGTTTGTTGTGAAATTAAATAATTTGGTATTTATTTTATATTTTTTCTGTTTTCGATGTTTCGAATTATTATTTTTTTGTATTGTAAAAAATCTCAGGTGTTAATCTTTAGCATTCCTACGTTTAAGTTTTTAATGGAATCTGTTTGAGGTTTAAACTTATCAAATATCTTTGTCCAAGTTAACTTTGTTTGCAATTTTATTAAATAGCATTTATTGAAATTAATTAATTGGTGTATCTATACTTCTATGCTAATATTATAAGAGGTAAAATTGTTTGTAAAGTAAGTTTGTTTGTAGGAGGTAATATCTGGAAGTAATGAACCGATTTTAAAAATTCTTTCACCATCCGCGAGCTACATTATCCACGAGTGACGTAGGCTATATTTTATCCGGGTACGGGCAGTAATTCTCACGGGACGCGAGTGAAACCGCGGGAAAACGGCTAGTTTTTTTATAAATATTCTATTTTTAAGTGCATTAGGTAGAAGGCGTAAAATGATCTTTATATATTTTGGACAAACATATTTGATAGGTGTTATAGTACCTTAGACAAGGGTTACACGATCAGTCTGGCGTCATTCCATTCCATCAGTCTAGTCCGGCTCAGACTGATGCTAGAATGACGGACGAAAAACACGGTATATTCTGGACCATCAGTCCGTCAATCAACCGGTTACACGATAATTCTCCCATCATTCTGACCAGACTGATGGAATGGAATGACGCCAGACTGATCGTGTAACCCTTGTCTTTTGGTTGTTATAATATGTGTTCCGACTATTATGTAATTATGATCATGTATTATGAAATTGGATGATCCATAATTGTGTGTGTGTAAATAAACATACACGTTGTCTGTATGCGTAAGATCAGAAGCACGCAATGACCGAGTCGCCGAGTCATGCAAAGACTATGTGCATGCACAGATGACAGCACATCAGCCTGCCTCAAACTGTCAAAGGAGAAACCTAATTCTGGGCCTGAAAACCATTTTTGACGTTACACGAATGAAACATGTACCAAAATATTCGTCTCTTTTTCGTAATTAAGCTATTTAAAACTTATCCTTATTAGCAATGGCCAAGTGTTGAAAATAATTAGATTTCTGTACATAAAATTCTAGGCCACGAAACCATAGCTCGCTTTTAAACGCGGCAACGCCATCTAGTTATACAAAAGACAACATATACCGGAAACATTGAACACAAACATAACTTAAAATATAACTTGCATGTCTGATTTTACCAATTTGGCCATTACTGGGAGACGTGATACTCAGGCTCTTAAAACCTTCCTAGATACTCTAACTTATAGCGAAATTCCAGCCCTGTAACGCCAGGCCCAAGTTTGTATGGATTTTAAGTTTCTCCTTTCTGCAATAGATTTTCAACCTTATCACAATAGTGGTAGGTTAATGTTCGATTGGTAAAATTTGACAGATTCGGGTACCGTGTTGACCTGTCTGTACATTTATACACACAATATATGGCTCGCTCGGTTTCGTGAGATAAAATATTTATGCCAGAGAAATGCTTTTCGGACTAGACTCAGTGTTAGGTGTATTTGAGAGTCCAGGCAGCTTTTTCAAACTCTGCAAAACGAATATTCGGAACATCTTACCTACGTATTGACGTTAGTAGGTAGTACGCTCTTGTATTATATTGTACTTAAATTTTAGTCAATAATAAGAAAATATTAATGAGATTTTATATTATATCGTTCCTTTTAATGATAAAATTATTAAAGTACCTTTTTTTTAAATAATATACGTTTTATTTTTATCTTTGCTCATGTGGTGATGGACTAGTAGTCGCGTAGTGCAACTGCTGTGGACGAGGTGGACGAGGAGTAGCCCGGAGTCTGGAAGTTGTCGGTGTTACTCCCCCGTGCCTAGGAGGGCGCGTAAAGCCGGCGTCCTCGAATGCTACTCAGTAGCAGTCGTTGTTACAATTCCACGTCAGAGGCCGTCAGGCGGATTTGAGAAAACTCTGGAATTGGGGCTTGTCAGGTGATTAGACCTGCAGCGAGTGAGATAAGAAGAATGAGGTGTGCTTGACAATTTTGTTCCTAAAAGACGTTCTAGATATCAAACGACTTTACGACTCTCCAAAATACGCTTGACAGTATTCTCCAAATACCATTTGCCGCCCCGAAGTTAGCTATAGACATTGTAGAAAAAGTAAAATCTTAAGGTGCATTCGACGACTANGAATTGGGGCTTGTCAGGTGATTAGACCTGCAGCGAGTGAGATAAGAAGAATGAGGTGTGCTTGACAATTTTGTTCCTAAAAGACGTTCTAGATATCAAACGACTTTACGACTCTCCAAAATACGCTTGACAGTATTCTCCAAATACCATTTGCCGCCCCGAAGTTAGCTATAGACATTGTAGAAAAAGTAAAATCTTAAGGTGCATTCGACGACTAGAAGCGGGAAATTCAAATATGAAATGGTTTTTTCATGTTTTACCTAAGTTAACA
>NWSH02000580.1:47973-62796 GCA_002382865.2 Heliothis virescens
AACATGAAAAAAACATTTTATATTTGAATTTCCCGCTTCTAGTGGTCGAATGCACCTTAAGGTGAATGCGACGCCTGGAAGCGGGAAATTCAAATATTAAGTGGTTTTTTACCTCTTTATAATATTAGTATAGATAATCTCACACATAAATCAAACTATTTTTTTAAAATAATATACGTTTGTAGCATCGTAATCAACGGTGGACTAGCCTGGGCCATTGTGTATACGGGCCGTAATAAAAATTAAAGATTTTGATAATTAATAACTTTTTACAATACTTTTTCTACTTATTGTGCATTAATAACGTTCTTATATTGTTCTTACAGTGAAGATTTTTAGGTTCGTCTATGTACATATTAGCATTTTTATTGCATTACAAATTTTTCAATACATTTTTTTTTAACTGGCGCCATTTTTAGAACGTTCATTAAGGCAGAGGCCAAACGAGCGTAATTTTTTGAGTCGTGAGTCGCAGAATTTCGGCCGCAGGAAATCGTTACAAACAAAAAAGACAACTCATTTTGCGTTGCCGTGTGAATCAAATAGGACTTTTGTATGAAACCGAATGTAGCAGATTTTCTGCGACCGAAATTCTGCTACTCACAACTCACAAAATTACGCTCGTTTGGCTTCACCCTATGTTTTTTTTTCAAAATTAACAATAATATTCGAGGGGCCACCAAATTATTATAAAACTGTACAATACTGTTGTCAAATAATAAATAAGTTTTTACTAAATAATTATTCGGGTTGATGCATTTTTGATACGTCCTCAAAAACATGCAGACGCCAACATATACACAACGTACACGAATCTGTCAAATTTTACCAATCGAACATTAACCTTCCACTATTGTGATAAGGTTGAAAATCTATTGAAGAAATTTGACAGATTGAAGTAGGTTGTTATGCTAGCGTGTGTACAATAGACAATAATTTCAACTTGGGTACGTTTCATTTCACGTAAATCTTTTCTTTACAAAAATGGGCTCTCCGCAGCAATATTTTGATGACAACTATATCAATATAAGATAACTTTATGTTATAACTATTATACGTACCTGTTTCTAAAAAAATTGTGTTTAAACCCACTATGCCGAACGTACGCGACCGAAGCTCCGCGGCTGATTTTAACGTTCCAACGTTCGGCTGATATGTCACACCATACGTGCCGAACTTACGCGGCAGAAATTCAGTTGCGCAATTTTGTGTGTATATTCGGTGTTCGATCGAACCGAATTTCGGTAATACGTTGCCGCCGAATTGCCGCTGAACTTACGCCCGACCGAAGTTCGGCTGTACGCTATAAGGCAACGTAATTTCGGCATAATGTGTCGCCAGTAATTCAAATAGCATCATGCCGAACTTTGGTCACGTATCCTCGGCATAGTGTTTAGACACTTAGGCCTTTGCCACACTAGACGGAAGTTCCGTCGCCGAAATTTCGCGGCGGAACGCCAATACATGTCATCTATACTAATATTATAAAGAGGAAAACTTTGTTTGTTTGTTTGTTTGGTTGTAATGAATAGGCTCAAAAACTACTGGACCGATTTTAAAAATTCTTTCACCATTCGAAAGCTACATTATCCACGAGTGACATAGGCTATATTTTATCCGGGTACGGGCAGTAATTCCCACGGGATGCGAGTGAAACCGCGGGAAAACGGCTAGTTGCATATAAAATACAAGTAACGGGCACACTACGCACGGAAGATCGGTCGTTCCGTTATTTGTATTTTATATGCAATAACATGTACCTATTGGCGTTCCGCCGCGGAAGTTCGGTGACGGAATTTCCGTCTAATGTGGCAAAGGCCTTAGGTACAGATCAGTCTCCAGGCAGAAATATTGATATATCAATGAATGCATTTTGGTTTATCTAAGAACTTTTTTGGTACTGAAATTAATTTACGAAAATTACTTTATCTACTTGATTTAGTTCATAGACCATTTTGTTAAAATTAATTGTAAAATATACAGCCAGTTTCACAGGTCCCCGATAGAGTTGTAGATAGCTATCTGACGGTTAATGTTTTTAATTTTGACTACTTTTCTATTGCATGATCTGTCAGGTAATTATCTAGAATTTTATTTAAAACCTGTGAAATTAGCCGTTAATATAGTACTGTCTGTATTTTAAAATGTCTGCCTTTAATTGGGTTGAAGAAAATCTATACTAATATTATAAAGCCGAAGCTGAAGTTTGTTTGAACGCGCTAATCTCAGGAACTACTGGACCGATTTGAAAAATTCTTTCAGTGTTAGGATAGCCCATTTATCGAGGAAGGCTATAGGCTACTTTTTATCTGGGTGCGCCGAGTAGTTCCCACGGGACGCGGGTGAAACCGCTGGCAGTAGCTAGTAACAATATAATAAACATATCTATAAAATGAAGAGTATTTCAATCACAAAAAAGTTCATCATTCAATCTCAGAGGACGGTATCACGCAAACATAATTTGTTTTAAATTAAATATTAAATATCATCAATATTTCTGTCAATTGCAGAGAAAATAAAATAAAATGATCACAACTTTACCATTAAATAACAGAAAGCAGGGCAAACGCACCGACAGTCGGCTTTCGAAATAATATATATCTAATTTAAAGCATCACATTTTGAAAATTTCAATTAGGAGCCAACAACCGGTGCACTTACCCTATAAACTTTAAATAATATACGGTTATCAACAAATTATATACATCTAAAATAATAAGTACATATTTCAATACGTTCTGTTGCTATCGTTAAATTACTAACACTATGGTAGGTTTTTCTAATTTGTGGCAACACTTAAATTTGGTCTACAAACGTCAAACATGTTGCATGATGAGTGTAGCAAAAAATACATTTTGTAAAAAAAATCAACTTTAATGGATCTTTACAATAACAAACAAATACTTTTTGGTATATTAATATTTACACTGCCATCCCTGTAGTGAGGATCGTATAAAATAACTAAAATAATAATTTCCGAATAATGCTGGGAATGTATTAGCTGCCAATAACAACGATCAGTCTTCAAAGAAATAATTCAAATTACTGTATAGACAAGGGTTACACGATCAGTCTGGCGTCATTCCATTCCATCAGTCTGGTCCGGCTCAGACTGATGTAAGACTGACGAAAAACACGGTGTATTCTGGACCATCAGTCCGTCAATCAACCGGTTACACGATAATTCTCCCATCATTTTGACCAGACTGATGGAATGGAATGACGCCAGACTGATGATGTAACTCTTGTCTCAAGGTACATACAGACGCAAGCACAGCAATCTATCACAATCTGTCAAATTTCTTCAATAGATTTTCAACCTTATCACAATAGTGGAAGGTTAATGTTCGATTGGAGGAATTTGACAGATTCGTGTAAATTAATCCGCTGGCGTTTGTACAATTATTTGGCATCAGCACACAAATGTTAGTGAGCTAAGAAATGTCTAAAAACGCGACGTAAATTAAGAAATACAACTAGGTACTATTCTCGTCATTCATCGTATTACTTTGCCGCTCTGAAATTAGCTACTAGTGACGTCAAGATAGTCAAAATATACAAACAAAACACTATTTCGCATGCGCGGCGTCAAATAAATACTACAATATTTTTTTTCCTAATTACAACATCAATTTAAATAAAAAAACTCCCGAGTAACATTATACGTGCACAAAATCCAAGCAAAACCGCGGGCAGAAGCTAATATTAATAAGGAAAGGTACTATTTACTTAATATACAGGGATGGCAGTAATTTTTTACATTTTAGAATATAAGTTGTGCGAAGCGGTAAGGTCATATCATATTAAATTTTTTAACATGGTTTCAATTTAATGTCATTTTTAGCGCCTTGCAAACGACATAAACAGCCCTCTTTTAAATAATAATAAAATAAATAAATATATTATGTATATTTCATTAATTTTACATAACGTTTGGCTAAAAATGTTTAAAGAGTCATTTACTAACCGTGATTTTCTAAAAGCTATCTATCCATTAAGGTGAATGCGACGTCTGGAAGCGGGAAATTCAAATTTTTCAAGTTTCTTACAGTTCAAATGTTCCTCGATAAACTTTTTATTGCGAAATATCACAGTGTATCGAGGAGAATTTGAATTGTAAGAAGTTTCGGAGTTAAACCGGGACATCAGAAATTACTTTGTGGGATATTATAACCACAAAAGATAAGATCACGCCTCATATTGAATGTTAACTTAGGTAAGACACGAAAAAAACCATTTTATATTTGAATTTCCCGCTTCCAGGCGTCGCATTCACCTTAATTGCGATTAGGAGTCCATATAAATAACGTCAAAATTCTATCTCTAATAGCAGATTACCGGATAGATAGCTTATAGAAAACCGCATTAATCGTCAGTCGTTTGTAAGACATTAAAAATGTGATTCTATACGCACGCGAAATCAAAGAATTTCGTACAGATGAACGAACCAACCAAGCCGAATCTGTCAAATTTTACCAATTGAACATTAACCTTCCACTATTGTGATCAGGTTAAAAATCTATTGAAGAAATTTGACAGATTGAGGTAGGTTGATGTGCTGGCATCTGTACAATGAACAACATATATAAATATAAAACCTAATATATAGGTTCCTCAAATCAATATGCACAACCTAGGTAATACGATATTCCTAGATAAATCTCATATAGTACATTTTAACTGATATAATTATAACGACTGACTAAAGCTCAGTTATTAGCTCAACGCCATTTTAGATACGGAGGTCATAAAGTCTGACTAAGGAACCTAGTTCCCTACCAAGACCAACGTCTAATAAAGGAACTATGTTCCTTTTTGAGACAGCCGACCAAGATTTGAATTACGTAATTTAGGTGCCTTGTGTGGTATGCTTATGAGTGTTGTACAGTGCAGGTCAAACTACCCGAATCTGTCAAATTTTACTCGAATATTAACCTTCCAGTACTGTGACAAGGTTGAAAATCTATTGAAGAAATTTGACAGATTGTGGTAACTTGATGCGCTGTCTGTACATATATATATGTATATATAAAAGCACATGGAATGTGTATGTACATGGTATTATGCGTAGTACGCGATAGGTCGGTGTTGCCGCCCTATCCGGGTCATGTTTGCACATAGTTCTTGATCTCTGCAAAGAAAAAACTTTATGTTAATCAATTGAGCTGGATATTGAGTAAATATTTTGAGTATATTAAGCCAGTAAATAAATTCATACTTCTAAGCTTCACAATTCCAATTCTCAAGGTCAGATAGGAAATGCCGACTTCATCCCGCTTTCTAAGAAAAGTTGACGTGTAAAAGTGTTGATTTCAACCAATTTGCAAAATAAATATCATTTAAGATATAAGATAAAGATAAAAAGCCATTTATTCAAAGTAGGCTAAAAATCAGCACTTTTTGAAGGTCAATTTTACAAAAAACAGCCCCCAAAACGCCCGCCCTTCACCACTTCCTATGTGTTTTGGCTGGGAAGAAGAAATGGTGGAACAAACTCCCCAGCAACACAAGTCTGTCTGTATGGTTTGAAGAACCGGTTCTATACAATGCGTGAAAGTCGATATGGTTAGAAAGAATGTTACTTGTGAGATGACGGCAAATAGAAGGGTATGGAAGAAGAAAACCTATTGCGCCGACCCCAAACAAATCGAAAAAAAGGAAGGAAAAAGATGATTATGATTTGAACTCTTACCTAATATCCCCCCACCCGCCGTTGCCTTTGACAAGCTTCTTATTATGCTTGGCGCCGCCGGCGGTGACGGTCGCGCTCACCCGCGTCGGGAACAGGTACGGCTTCGCGTTCTGAAGCAGCTTTTGTACTTTACTTATGACTGTTGACGCGTTGCAGTTCGACTTCTTGTGGTGGAAGCCGCTGAAAGAGAAATAAACACAAAAATAAATATAAAGGCATAATAAACACAGTCAACAGACCTGCAGACACCGACTTCTAGAGCCACGTGAGAAGTTTTAATTATCCCTTTCAGTGTTTTTTTGTGAAGTCGGTTTTGTTTTTTTGTAAAAAGTTTTTTTACCTACACATATAATATTAGTAAGGGTATTCTTAATTACTACTTACCATTCTCCTATATGAAACACTCGCGGCCCCTTACACACGATGACCTTAAACTTCTCTCTCCCCGGCATATTCTGCGACAGATGTAACAGCGAATAGTCCCAGTTGTAGTCATCGTAAGCGCAGAACTGGCTCTGTTGCGCCATTATATGACCCCAAACGGTTCTATTGAACGCGAAACCCATATTGTGCATGCTAGAATGCCATGGCGTTATTTCCACCTAAAAAGTCAAATTGATTAATTAATTTTATACCGTAGTAGTTTTTTTTTGTGTTTGTAGTGGCAACATTTTTTTCAATGTGTCAAATTTCGGCGGGAGTTTTGACAGATGTCAAACTTGGCGGGAATTTTGACGGTTGCTAGAATTTTTAAAGGTGGAATTGCATTTGCGAAAATTCTTGTTTATTTTATGTTACTGTGAGTTGCAGTTTTTTTCGAGGTTCTACGGACAGATTTGACCGTAATTATTCCGTTGTGTGATTAAAAGCGATCAAACTAACCTCGATACGATCAGTATTCAGTATACGATCATTATACGATCAGGATACGATCAGTTAGTTAATTATTAGAAACATTGCAAATACAAATCCACCTTATTATATACGAACCATAAATACAACGTTACTATTTACATTACAATATATCACAACTACATATTAAAAGTTACTAAATAAACAAATAAATATAGCATACAAATTAAATATTTACAATTATCTATAACGTTTCATGCAAGTAAAATGCAAGGCAATTAATAGCTTGAGCACAGATAGCACATCAACCTACCTCAATCTGTCAAATTTCTTCAATAGATTTTCAACCTTATCACAATAGTGGAAGGTTAATGTTCGAATGGTAACATTTGACAGATTCGGTTAGGGCACTGACCTCTATTATACCACTGGACAGGCTGTTCCAAGCGTTTGACAGCAATTTTTTGTGTCGCTTTGAAGCGCCACTAGCGAGTGTCCAGCGAACTAATTTTGATGTATACTGCAAATGGCTGCAAACTACGTGTATATTTTTTGAAAACAATGATGTTTGACACTGTATATGACGTGGCTGATATGGACCAATAAGGGGCCACTGTTTTAGTACCACAGAAACTCGCTACGTCCGACAGCGCCAAAACGATTATCAAACAGGCCCAAAAAACCTTGACAGCAGCCAGTCCAGTGGTATAATAGAGGTCAGTGGGGTAGGGTGATCTGCTGGCGTCTGTACAAAGTATAATACAAGGCGTAATTATTGGAAACTAAAATATACATACTTGTATACTGTAAGAAAACTACCAAATGTTTTTTGTCTACAAATAAATCATCTAAAATTTTACTATTTAATTCTAAATAGATACTAAAAAGATGAACCTAAAACAATTCTATAAGAAACTAAGCCCCATTTTCACAGGGTCAAGTTAAAGATGAAGATAATTATCTGACAGATAATACCATAGTTTTTAATTTTGACTATTTTTTATGGCAGTATCTGTCAGATAGTTATCTACAACTTTATCTGTAACATGTGTTACGGGCCATATAAGTGGTTAAATATACTTTGCATTTTTGTGGAATAAAATAATAAAAATATATTATTTAGGATTTTGACACTACCGAACACTCCCCAGCTTTCGCATACAAAGTCAATGTGCACGTACAGACGATAGCACATCAAGTTACCACAATCTGTCAAATTTCTGCAATCGATCTTCAACCCTATTACTAAGACTTCGTTGTCTGTCTGCCTGTCTGTCTGTCTCCAGGCCGTATCTCATTAACCGTGATAGCTAGAATGCTGAAAGTTTCACAAATGATGTATATCCGTTGCCGCTATAACAACCAATACAAAAAAAAAAATTAAAATAATTATCAAGGCTGTTGATTTATATTAATAAATTGCAAAATTGTATACTAGTAGCGCCATCTACAAGAAATAATGTGCAACTTAAGTAACTCACACTTGACCATTCCTATTATACTTTTTTCATAGATAATGGTACGGAACCCTTCGTGCGCGAGTCCAACTCGCATTTGGCCGGTTTTTCTTTATATTCCTCATCCTTATAACCTTATTCTTACTTTATCGCAATGGTGGAAGGTTAATGTTCGATTGGTAAAATTTGACAGATTAGGGTAGGTCGACCTGGTTGCGTCTTTATATACAAGAGCTTGGTCAGTAGGTATAGTCAAGTCAGTTTATAACTAAGCATACAAATTAGATAAATAAATACAGTATTATAATATTAAATTAATCAAAATAGGTACATGCTGGTTTGGACCACCACCTCATGCTCAAAAGCTAATCAAGCCAAGCTATATTTAGCCTTTTGATAAAAAAATAAATTTAAGTAAAGTTCAAACAAAACGTAAAGTTAGCGGCTGATTTTCAGCTGGCTCATTCTAGGTAAGGGCCAGGCCACAACAGTGCGTTGCGGCGTCGCATCGCAAAAATCAACGACGAACAACGAACAACGAATATAGCTGTGCAATGTTGTTTTTGCGATGCGACGCCGCAACGCACTGTTGTGGCCTGGCCCTAAGAACCGAATTATCTTGAACTAGCCGTTTTCCCGCGGTTTCACTCGCATCCCGTGGGAATTACTGCCGATACCCGGATAAAATATAGCCTATGTCACTCGTGGGTAATGTAGCTTTCGAATAGTGAAAGAATTTTTAAAATTGGTTCATTACTTCCAGAGATTACCCCCTACAAACAAACTTACAAACAATTTTACCTCTTTATAATATTAGTATCTATATTGTTTCGTCGCATATTAATTTTCAGCGTAATTTACGTTTCATTTGAACCATTATTTTATGTAATAACAAACCAAAATACATTCTAGTAAAATTCACTATATAAAAAGCTTTTAAATATACATAATTATACATGCTAATTTTACAACCACAAATATAAAATTAACTTTTCAACTGCCATATAAATACTATCTCAGGCTGAGTTGCACCATTTAATTTTAAAAGTTCATCTCATCATTTGCCTAGCCTTTTCCCAACTGTGTTGGGGTCGGCTTCCAGTCTAACCGGATGTATGTGAGAACCAGCGTGCCACATGGAGCGACTGCCTGTCTGACCTCCACAACCCAGTTACCCGGGCAACCTGGCACCCCATGGTAAGAACTGGTTTGGTCAAACTTTCTGGTTTTCTGACTACCCGTAGACTTGGCAAAGATGTTCAAATGACAGCAGGGACCCACCAGTTTATCGTGCCTTCCGAAACACGGAAGAACTCGTTATTACAAGATGGTCACCGATCCACGGACCGACTGCGCCAAGCGTTGCTTAGTGTTGCCATTTTCAAATATATAAAATAATTTGAAATTATACCAGTATTGTTTGGCAGTGAAATGTTAATTTTAATTGTATTACTATAATATAGCTATATTACAATACTTATATACAGTTTCTAAATATAACATTCCATATATTATGTAGCCTGTTTTTAAAGGTTTTTGGTACAAAGCTGGCATGCCAATAAGTCTCATACAATATGCATTAGCACATATTATATAGGTATAAGCGTTTTAAGGGGTAATAGATGATAGACATTATAACGAAAGATATTAATTTATCTTAATTCAAAAAACATGCTTTTGAAAGTCAGTAAAATAATGCTTATAAGGAACAGTTTAAGAGGTTCCAAGTAAAGTTATAGATAGCTAAGTGACAGATAACGACATAGAAAAGCAGTCTAAATCCTTACTAATAGTATAAATGCGAAAGTAACTGTCTGTCTGTTACGCTTTCACGCCTAAACCAGTGAGCTGATTTTGATGAAATTTGGTACAGAGATAGAATAGACCTTGAGGAACAACATAGGCTACTTTTGTTCGGGTACGGGAAATAGTTCCCTGTAGAAGCTGGCGAAGCCGCTGGCAGAAGCTAGTTAAAAATATTTCCATGGCATTATCTGTCAGATAACTATCTAGAACTTTATCTGGAACCTCTGAAAGTGGCCCTAAAAGTTGTAAGTGTAGTTTTTGTTTGTAAATAAGCACACATCTCCAAAAGTACTGAACAGTTTTAGATATAATATTGTAATTAGGTCACGGTAACTGTTTGAAATGTCTATCAACTATTTTACCATAGTATAACAGTATTGAAAGACCCATCATCCATTGACGGCACGGAACGGCAAGATATTTTTAGGCGACGAATAAAAACATAACCTAAAGTTATAGAAACAAAGTTGAAATTACAAAGTTGGTTAAAACTTATTGTTTCACGAACCATATCAACTTTATGTCCATACTATTAAGAGCCAACTTTTTTCGGCTGTTTTATTAACGAAGCGTTTATCTAGTTGGTAAAAACGCCTAAAAATACTTCTGCCCTACTAACAAAGAACGCAGTAATCGACAATTTGACGATTATGACTTTTTTACAGAAATTGCCTCCAAAAAATAATTTATAATTTTTTTTTTACTGAAAGTTTGTTTTATAGTTAGTTAGTTAGTTTAGTGTGTGTGTTACCATCTAAAGTAGATAACTAAAAATGTGTTTTTCGCGCTTTTCTCCGAACCGCTATTTTGCAAGTATCTACGTCGTTTTTAGTTAGCAGGGCAGACTTGTCGTGCCGTCAATGGACACCGGGCATAACATTCAATTTCAGAAATCTAGCTTCCGCCAGCGTTTTCACCCACGTCCCGTGGGAACTACTCTGCGCCGGACCTTCACACAAACAAACTCTTCAGCTTTATCTTTTCTACTAATATTATAAAGCTAAAGAGTTTAAACTCGCTAATCTCAGGAACTACTGGTCCGATTTGAAAAATTGTTTCAGTGTTAGATAGCCCATTTATCCGTGTGCGTGCAGTACTTCCCACAGGAAAGCGGGTGAAACCGCTGGCGGAAGCTAGTAATATTATAAAGTATAGATAGTAAAACCTTTTGTGTGGCCGAGTAAAGGTTGGGATACACTTGAAAGTTCCACGTGGGTAGGTTCTCGTGCTTCCTCCGCCTCTCCTCGTTGGCTGCCTTCACTTGCTGGATGTAGTTTAAGTTGAGATTCTTCTTCCTCTGTTTAATGTTAACGTAGTAAAGAAATAACATATATCTTACAGTCTGACTGTTTTTTGTGCACTTGACAGTTGCTATAAGTCAGTTTTCTTTCAAAATTGACAGATGTCAACAGCACCTAAGATCCACTAGCACTTTAATAATGGCGTCTAAGCCAGTGGCGTAGCTACGAAGGGGCTAGCCGGGGTAGTGCCCCGGGGCCCCCAAGCTCAGGGGGCCCCTCGAATGAACCTGAGGGGGCCTCTGAACGGCTGCCATTTGAGCATCTTTGGCAGTCGTTAAGGGTAGTCAGAAGCCAGAAAGTCTGACAACCAGTCTAACCAAGGGGTATCGGGTTGTACACACATTTTCAGTAGACATGCCAAAACAATTTCTCTAAAGTTAATAACTTCAAATACCATCAACTATCAACCGATTAATTTTGTTCAATTTAAAAAAATATTACTTTTATCGAAGAAAGCTATATGCTACTTTTTATCCAGCACACAAGTTCCTATGGGAAGCGTTTTTACGCGAATTCCCATTAGAAAGCTAGTTTTTTTCATAAGTTTTATTCCCCAATAATCAGNGTTACCTAGCTACGCCACAGGCCTATTGCTTTGTTGATTGATTGGTACAGACCTTATCCCCGTTGACATGGTACTGGTAGGTCTTGAGATAGGTTCCCAACGACAGTATTTCACAATGAGGACAGCTCTTATCGGCTGTAGACTTGAGGAGGGAGAGGACGTGGAGGAAGTCTTCAGCCACGTAGTGGTCTTCTTCTAGGAAGAGCACGTAACCTGGGGATTGGTAATACAGATTGGTAAGTAAAATAGAAGAAAATTTGAGAACAAATATAGATTATCCCACCAAATATATTTCATGTAAAATGTGCCACGAAGACCTCATAAAGTTTTCCCTGTGAAAAAGACAGAGAAAGATATCAGATCTCATGTAGAGCCAAGTTTCTGAATCCACACAGCCTAACTACCGACCCTAACTTCACTAATTCTATATCAATTAAAATGTATGCAAAAAAATCGGTCAAGTGGGAGTCGGACTCGCGCACAAAGAGTTCCGTACAAAAATTAAGTTTGCCGCATTGCCCCTTATTTTTAACCGACTTCCAAAAAAGGAGAAGGTTCTCAATTCGACCGCATTTTTTTTTATGTATGTTAATCCATATCTACGGCAGTTATAAACCGATTTGAGAAATTCTTTTTGTGTTTGAAAGAGTATGATGTCAGTGTGGTCCCATGGTAAAGAGACCAGGATCTGATGATGGGATCCTGGAGAAATTGAGAGAACTCTTCAAATTTCGTACGCTTTTTTACGTCGATGATACTATTACGGGACCGACTGTCACTTTGGGTGGGTATGGGTATTAGGTAAAGATATTATACTTTTAGACCCGAAAACCGAAAAGCATAAAATAAATAAAAAAAAGCTTTTTTTATACTTTAGAGTATATGTTGTTAAAGCGGCAACAGAAATACATCATCTGCGAATTTGCAAAATTCGGCTCTTCGTGAACCCTTCGTGCGCGAATGCGACACCTGGCCGAATTCTTAGTCTAGTATTTTTGTAAATATTTATATATATATATTAAGTTATAATCACCTGTATGTCCGATAGTACACTGCAGCTGGTTGAATATCCTGTTGGCTTTCCACCACCAGTGATGCTTCGTCTGAGTATACTTCGCCTCCCGGTAGTGCCCGTGCAGGTCCGGGTACATAGCGTTGTTGCATTCTAGTTTTACGGCCCTGGAATATATTGAATACTTCTTTACTAAATGAACATAAATTAAAGAAGAGCTCGTGGCTAAGTCAAAGCCGGGCGAATCGATCGATCATAAGGTTAAGCAACGCTTGGCGCGGTCGGTCCGTGGACAGGTGACCATCTTGTCATGACGAGTTCTTCCGTGTTTCGGAAGGCAGGATGAATTTGTGGGTCTCGGTTGTAATTTGAACATCTTTGGCAGTCGTTACGGGTAGTCAGAAGCCAGAAAGTCTGACCACCAGTCTGACCACCAGTACCAAGGGGTGTCGGTTGAAGATGATGATACATTTTTTTTTTTTTTTTTTTATTAGCCTGTACTGTCCCACTGCTGGGCAAAGGCCTCCCCCAAAGTCTTCCATTCTTCTCTCTCTGAAGCATGCTGTGGCCAGTCAGCGAGAAAATTAACCAAGTCATCTCGCCAGCGCTTNTCAACATAGTTGGGAAAAGGCCAAAAGGCTAGGTAGGTAAGTGTAGTTCTCTTAAAACTCGATGTCGTTCAGAAACTAAATCCCTCACACGCGTCCGCGCATGTGTCCATACCTATCCCCCGCCCCCGTCACCCGCTGCTACCTAGAATTGGTTTCTGCGCAGCCACTCGCGCAATGTTCCGTGACGACAAAAAGTTTAACGCGAACTATATCACAGAGGTGTTGTGCTCGGAAGATAGTAGCGAGCCGACATTAAGTTTGGCATCACGATGGAAAACTAGAAGTCTAGAATAGATCATTCATTGGGTGATAAAAATACAAAGTATCAAATACAGAGTACAGACGTTTGAATGGAAGGCCTTCCAAAAATTGTTGCTTAAAGCTAAATAAAATATAAATATGTAACAAAGCACCTTTAGGAAACAGCTGTAAATAAAAGAATGGGTATTATTAAGAATCTTCACCAAAAAAAAAAAAACTTTGGCCAACCCTTGTCTCGTTGGAACTCCTCTACGCATCCGGGTTAAAAGTAGCCTGAACTGACTGAACGATTTTTTCGAATCCGGCTAGTCATTTCTGAAATAAGCGCATTCATGCAAGCATACAAGAGTTAGTACTCTGCGGCTTCAAACTATTACTAACTGTGTCGCACGGTTTCAACCGCATCCCGTGGGAATTACTTCCCGGACCCTGATAAAATCTACCTACATTCGAGGATAGTATTAAATTCGGAGCCTTAGGTTACAAACAGACAAAATATCGTGTCCTCTTTATAACATCGAGATAGATAAAAAATTAAATTAAAAATTTAAAAAACCCCCGACACAAAAACTTAATTTCCCTTTAAAAAGTAAGAAATAATAAAAAATACGTCGCGTTGGGGGACCGCTCCTAATTATTTCTTAGGGTCGATTTATACTAGCGCAGAGTCGAAGCGCATCGAAGCGTCAAATTTTTTGCAACTAAAGCGAAGTCGCACGAATGCGCGAATTTTTCGTCCGAGTCCATTGTGATTAACACCGGCGACGCAGGCCAATTTCCGAATCATGACGCGTTGGTTCGCTATTGGGCGCGTGGATACACGAGAATGCGCGCGCACCAATCAGCGTTATTCGCGCGCAGACGCGCGAATTCCGACGAATGCGCGCGTCTTTTTAAATTCTCCGAAGTAATGTGTGCATTACGCTGTGGAGTTAAGGTTGAATTTATTATGTTCAGTTTTGGATAGACGCTTCGATGCGCTTCGACTCTGCGCTAGTATAAATCGACCCTTACTTATCTACGTTTTTAGGGTTCCGTAGCCGAATGGCAAAAAACGGAACCCTTATAGATTCGTCATGTCTGTTCTGTCTGTCTGTCTGTCTGTCCTGTCTGGTCTGTCTGTCTGTCTGTCTGTCTGTCTGTCTGTCTGTCTTGCGATGTCACAGCCAGTTTATTCCGAAAACTATTAAGACTACACATTCAAACGTCGGTAGGTAGTTATTATGTTAACCGCTTTAAACGATTTTTGTACAAGAATAAAAAAAA
>NWSH02000582.1:36728-50155 GCA_002382865.2 Heliothis virescens
ACTTGCGCCTTCAGAGGCTACACGATGTATATTTTTTGGGATTTCCCAAAACCCAATACAGTCTTACTAAAAAAAAAGTTGTTTATTTTAAAATTTTAATCCTTGATGAAATAATAAAAGATTAAGACTATCTGAACTATAGAAATTATTTATTTAGACTATAATTAACAATGACGTGGCACTATGAAAATATTCAAACGTAAAAGGGAATAATCCTGAAACTGGAAAAATTTCGCGATCGCTTCGCTCGCAACTTTTCTATCATGCACTTCTTTTACAGTGTTTACCTTTTCATCTTAAAACTAAAAAAAAATTCGCGCTCGCTTCGCCCCCTCCATTTCAATTCCAAACTTTTTCTTCTCATTTGTGATGTGCCAACAACGTTTTTAAAGGCTGGATGCACTTCTGCACTTACGTATACTACATCTAAAGTCGAGGGAGGCAAATTTGTCTCCCGCCCCCGGTGGCGGATAGCCACGGTACGCCACTGTATGAAACGAAGACTGAACAGCTATGTTGACATTTTGTGATTTGGGCTTAATGCGACCAGGTCAATTTGCGATCTATTAGTCTGCCCTTTAGTTAACTAGTTAAAATTGTTTCATTGATTTTCTACTGAAAGGCATTTCCCAAACTTTTGCAACTCCTCTTTGAAAGCGTTCAAAAACACTGTTTTAAATACTTTTGATTTGGTGTAAGTCTTCAAACACGAAATATGGGTCTTTAAACACGAATAACGGGGTCGCGAAATATTTCTTCATATGGGGGTCTCGCCATGAAAAAGGTTTAAAAACACGGATCAAAAATCATACTAAGAAATAAGACGTTGATACTGCATTACAGTTAATCGATAAGAAATACGATGTTTTTAAAATTTATCCGCATCAAAACATTAACAGATAGGATCTCGACAAATTCTTAAGTTTAGTGTTTTTTCATGTAAGTAGGTAGTTGATATATAATCAGTCAATTTTGATAGTTTCGTAATGAACGGATGTATAGGTAATATAAAGGGTTTTTTTCAAACATATCGTTCCGATGATTTCCCGAATGATGGCGTCCTAGCCGATTGCCGGCCACGGCGGCTGTTCTCATATAAGGAGATCGGCCAGCTGCGCAGGACATATTATAGTGTACAAGCATTTGCGCAGACACAGGTGCACTCCCTATTCCCTCACTCTCATAACCCGATGGGACGGCAATCCGACACGCGACGGTGAGAGATCAGGCGCAGGACCGACATTAACGTGCTCTCCGATGCACGGGTGTATCAATCACCAACTTCCAACTCCGGGCTGCTTTGTGAAAGTTTCTAAAACCCACAAAGCGATTTCGGCCCGTCCCGGGAATCGAACCCGGGACCTCGTGCTCAGCAGTCGGCTATGCGACAACTAGAACAACGAGGCAGTTTCCCGAATACTTACCTACCAACATATCATCTGCTTAATCGGCTTCCAGTGTCTCCGGATGCAGCTGAGTACCAGTGTGCCACATGAAGTGACTGCTTATTATCTGACTTTCTTAAGACGGCATCCCGAAACTAAACGTCAAACTAAGGGGCGTGGTTTAGCCCCTCCGTGCGGGGAGCGGAGCAAGTTGCTTGCCCGCTCCAAGCAAGTGCATTTGTTGCAAGTTTAGCTAGCTACCGAGTTTGGGCTCGTTATGTAAGTTATTATGAGACCTTACCACCCAACTTGATGGGGTAACCTGAAGGTCTACTTCGGTGACTGCTACTGGTACTCAGAATAGAGCTAGATATATCGAGTTTGGACTCGTTTTGTTAGATACGATGAGACATTACCACTACTCCGTTTCCTCGTAAAAGTGGATTATCATCTAGCCTAGCCTTTTCCTAACTATGTGTAGGTCGGCTTCCAGTCTAACCGATGCAACTGTGTACCAGTGTGCCACATGGAGCGACTGCCTATCTGACCTCTTCAATTAGTTACCCGGGCAACCGAACACTTATTGATGAAATTTTTTGTCAGACTTTCTAGCTTCTAACTACCCGTAACGACTGCCAAAGATGTTGATTCAAGTTTCATTGCAAAAAATGATCATTTTCTAAATTGAATAAGTCAAAATGTCGACCTTTTTAATCAAGGTACGCAAGGGTAAAACGGGATCCTACTCAGACTTCGCTGTCCGTCCGTCTGTCACTAAGCTGTATCTTAAGAACCGAGATAGCTAGACGGTTGAAATTTTCACACATGGTGTATTATTGTTGCCACTTTAAGGTGAATGCGACCACTAGAAGCGGGAAATTCAAATATAAAATGGTTTTTTCATGTTTTACCTAAGTTAACATTCAATATGAGGCGTGATCTTATGATTGGCGGTTATAATATCCCACAAAGAAATTTCTGATGTCCTTGTCTTACTCCGAAACTTCTTACAATTTAAATGTAACTGTAAAAAACTTTTTATTGCGAAATAGGTATCATAGTTTCGACAGTTACATTTTATATTTGAATTTCCCGCTTCTAGTGGTCGCATGCACCTTAACAACAAACAGTAAAAACTAGAATTAATTAAATATTTTGGGGGATTCCCATACAACAGTCGTGATTTTTTGTAGATAATAACACTTTTCATACAATCTGACACGTATTGTCTTTTACAACCGGATGCCTACTATATTAACAATATTATTTTAAGTAGTTTCCGCTTCAAATTCTAGTTATTAGCCGAGAAAAAACCTCTGCATTAGCGATCAAAATCAGCACTTTAAGATATCGATCAAAATCAGTTCAGATCGCTATCGACAGATGGCGTTACAAGTATTACTTTATTCATCTATCAATCTTGTTATCTAAGTTTTTAGTTTTATCTAAATAGATCTTGGCTGTTAACTATGACGTATTTTAACTCTATCTAATTTGATAAAACACGTGATGAAATACTTGCTAGAATATTTCTAATCTTTGTTTCTCTTTCTAATACCCGCTGTTTCATCCGAGTCCCTTGGAAACTACTTCCCGTACCCGGATAAAATATAGCCTATGTTACTCGGGGATAGTCTACCTTCCCAACAGTGAAAGTTTTTTTAAAATCGGTTCAGTAGTTTCGGAGCCTCTGGAGTACAAACAAAAACAAGTTAAAAAATGTTTCCTATTTATTTATTTTTTTACTCGAGGGCTCAAAATATTTATTTATTATTTACTATAATATAAACTCTAATTACTAAATTAAAAATAATAATGTACAAACAGACATTAATTAAGTTGCGCCAGATATCTCTCCGGTTGTGTAGGATTGCGCGTCGGACTTATGAGAGTGAGGGAATAGGGAGTGCACCGGTGTCAGCGCAAATGCTTGTAGGTACACTATTATATGTCCTGCGCAGCTGGCTGATTTCCTTATATGAGAACAACCGCTACGGTCGACAATCGGCCTTGGACGCCATTATACATAGAAGTATAGATAAACCTTGTTTCTCCACAGCAAAACTCCTGACCATCGCGGTAGCGCTCACCGTCGCTTGCGCAGCTGATACCAAGAATACAACTGAAGGAACCTTCAAGGCTTTCACTGATGTTGACCCAAATGACCTCAGTTGTGACCCGGCTGGACAAGTGAGTAGACTATCAGCCAGTTACTCGGGTCCCAGGTAAAGTTCTAGATAGCTATCAGACAGATCAGGCCATAGAAAAGTAGTAAAAATTACAAATAGTCTAGGTAAGGAACCTGTGAAACTGGCCATAAAAAGGACATAATTTGCCTAGCCTTTTCCCTACTATAACGGGGTCGGCTTCCAGTCTGACCAGATGCAGCTGAGTACCAGTGTGCCACATGGAGCGACTGCTTGTCTGACCTCATCAACCCAGTTGGCGTCCCGATACTGTTTGCTAAGACTGGTCGTCAGACTTTCTGGATTCTGACTACCCGTAATGACTGCCAAAGATTTCTAAATGTCAGCCGGGACCCACCGATTTAAATACAGGTGTAATTTATTGTTTGTTTGAACACTCTAATCTCGGGAACTACTTGACCGATTTAAAATATTCTTTCATTATTAGATAGCCCATATATCAAGGAAGGCTATAGGCTATTTTTTATCCGGGTGCGTGGAGTAGTTCCCACGTGAAAGCTAGCGAAAGCTGGTCCTGTATAATCTTATACTTACTTACCTGTTTTTGNATATTCTTTCATTATTAGATAGCCCATATATCAAGGAAGGCTATAGGCTATTTTTTATCCGGGTGCGTGGAGTAGTTCCCACGTGAAAGCTAGCGAAAGCTGGTCCTGTATAATCTTATACTTACTTACCTGTTTTTGCATCAGATCTTCTTACTGCTGCCTCACTTCACGGACTGCTCCAAGTTCTACATGTGCGCTCATGGCGAGGAGGTGGAGTTCTCCTGCCACGGAGGAACGATCTTCGACTTCCAGCTGCAGGTAAGCAGAATTAGCTGCTCTTTCCTTTAACAGCATTCTTCTTATCTCCCTCGCTGCAGGTTTAATCACCTAACAAGCCCTAGTGCCAGAATTTTCTCAAATCCGCCGGACGGCCTCTGACGTGGAATTATAACTACGACTGCTACTGAGTAGCATTCGAAGACGCCGGCTTTACGTGCCCTCCCATGCACGGGAGTGTAACACTGACAACTTCCAAGCGGCAGTCGCGCTAGACCAACGAGGCAGTTAAAAGCATTGAACTGCCTCTTTGGTATAGTGGTCAGGGGCGTATTTTAAGATTGCGCGCCCCGGGCTCCTGTAGCCTTCCACCCCATCAAGGAATGAAAGAAAAAAAAATATAGATTTTATATTTTACATTATTTTTCTGTGGACAACATTTATGAGCGAGCAGCGAGCGCGATTTTTTTTGTTAGTTTGGAGTCTCAAAGGTATACACTGAAAAAAAAAAATTGAAGATAGATAAGATGCGAGCGAAGCGAACCCGTAATTTTTGAAATCAGAAGACTAAAAGGTAAGCAACGAAAAAAGAAGCTGGGGATTGAAAAGGCGCGAGCGCAGCGAGCGCGAATTTTTTTAGTTTGAAGAGACAAAAGTTTGCAATGCGTCATTTTTCTGAAATTATGCCGCCCCCTAAAAAGTGCCACCCGGGACATTTGCCTCCCTGACTCCCACACGCTGCGCCACTGATCTCATAATAAGACATTATGAGATCAGTTATAGGCATATCAATATGCCTAAGCAGTAAGCAGTGGCGGCGCTAGATCAAATATATACGTCGGCGACATCAAGTTTGCGACGCCCTAAGGCCTCGCCAGCTTTTGTGCTGGTTGAGTTTATACAGTGAATGCACGAGCGAAGCGAGCGCGAAATATTTTTTTTAGTTTGACATGTAAACATCGAAAAGAAAAGGGCGCGAGCGGAGCGAGTGCGATTTGTTGCAAGCTGAAGTTGCTGTTTTGGTTAATTTAGTTTTAATTAATTTGTGGAGGCATGAAGCGAGGAGGAACAGGCAATATGCAATATGAATGCGCGAGCGAAGCGAGCGCGAAAATTTTTATCAGAGTGCTGATTCCCAGTTTTGCAAGCTTACGCTCTCGATACGTATTTATAACTCAGCTGAATTAAAGAGTCGTATTCTATGCTATAATCATTTGATATAAATATTTGCCTTTCATTCATTTTGCCGGTTAATAACGTTTACTATTTCACGAGTGAGCGCGTTTATTATACGACCAAAAGCCGATGACAGTTTTATTAAATAAACAGTTCTAAAAATAAATGCTACGTAATTAAGTTGTATATTAATTTACGCATCGAAAAAGTTAACTTGCAAAACTCGGAATAGGCACTCTGTTCGAGGATGAAACATGATTGGCGAAACGTAAATAAATACGTAATATATTTTTCTACGAGGCCTCATCAGGTGCGAAGTCAGCAGCGGTCGCCGACGCCTAGCGCCTTCACTTGCACGAAGCGATTGGGGCTTCAGACATAAAAAAACCGAGACGGAAAAAAAATTACGGTTCTAACCAGTTCAGGAAGGACAAGGGGCGGCTTGAATACTTTAATTGAATTTCGAATTTCTTGAGACATGAAATCCACGCACAACACAAAGGGCGGCTTTCATACTTTAATAGAATTTCAAATTTTTTCAGACACGAAATGAACATGTGCAAAAGGTGGCTTAGGGATGTTCTAGTTTTAGGTTTTAAAATATTTTTTCAAACGTCCAAACCAAGCCACCAGGGGCGCCCTGCCGGCCGCCCCTCTTGGCCTGCCGCCCCGGGCTACAGCCCTTCTAGCCTAAGGGTAAATACACCCCTGATAGTGGTCGATTTCCGGGTCCGACCGAAATCGCTTTGTGGGTTTTACAAATTTTCCCATAGCAGCCCGGAATTTAAAAGTTGCCGGTGTTACACCCCCGTGCCTCGGAGGGCACCAATCAAACATTGACCTACCACCATAGCGATAAGGTTGAAAATCTATTGCAGAAATTTGACAGATTGTGGTAACTTGATGAGCCGTCTGTACTTAGCTGACTACTTACCTACTAATATTTTTTCTGTTTCTACCAGACATGCAACTGGCCTTGGGCTACTACCTGCACGTTGAGGACTCCTAAGGATGAGGACGAAGGTTCGGGAGATGAGGCTGACAGTCTCATTGGGATCTTCACTGATGAACTGGAACAGCAACCCGTTGGTAAGTTGATTTGACTATAGCTTCGACAGGAGTACAAAATTCCATACATTTTTTTAAACCCGTGTTGAACGTGTGTTTATCTGTTTTGTAGTATGACTCAGTGATTTTAAAGTTAGTCTTTCGGATTAGTATTATTCGACAGATGAATAAGTTCGAACATAACAATAAAGAAAAACCGATCAAGTGCAAGACGGACTCGCTCACGAAGGGTTCCGTACAAAACATCATGTTTGTTGCATGGCCACCCCTAAACGTACTTAGTGTAGTTTTTATAGCTTATTTCTTGTTATAATTGTGACAACAATACATCGTCTATGAAAATTTCACCTATCTAGCTATCACGGTTCTCGAGATACAGCCTGGCGACAGACGGATAGATAGACGGATGTCGGACAGTCGGACAACGAAGTGGTACGAACCATACCTAGGTATAATAGATATTATTAATTTTGTTACAGACATGGTAGCGAGCGTGCGCCCCATCTCGCCAATGCTGGGCAGGTACAACGGCATCATAAACTGCAACAGAGCTGATGCTGCTGCCACACAGGTGCCTTACAAGTAAGTTCATTATCTGCCTAGCCTTTTCTTTGATCTCTCTCCGGTCATATCAGATTTTCCCATCAGGCTATGAGAGAAAGGGAATAGGGAGTGCACCTGTGTCACAGCAAATGTGCAGCCACTATAACATGTCCTGCGCAGCTGGCTGCTCTCTTTATATGAGAACGGCCGCCGTAGTCGATAATCGGCCTTGGACGACATTACTACTCCCTGTGTTGAAGTCAGCTCCTAGTCTAACAGCATGCAATTGAGTATAGTATGTCACATGGCGACTTGCCTGTCTGGTGTTCTCAACCCAGATAACACTATACACTTTGGCAAGACTGGTTGTCAGAATGTCTGGCTTCTGACTACGCGTAACGACTATCAAAGATGTTCAAATTTACAGCCGAGACATTAAATCTAATGTGCCTTCCGAATCACGGAGAAACTCGTTGAGGGAATAGATAGAATCACCTTACCCGAATCTGTCAAATTTTACCAATCAAACATTAACCTTCCACTATTGTGATAAGGTTGAAAATCTATTGAAGAGATTTGACAGATTGAAGTAGGTTAATGACTGTTTACACTGGCCAGCTGATCTCATATGTCGCCTTGGCTGAAAATCTGTATAAACCACATGTAGGGTTCTCTAAAATATTTAACAGCCTACTTATATTTCCTTTTTTTTTCCCAGGGGTGACTGCCAAAGATACTGGAAGTGTGTGGCCGGAGTACCTCAAGTTGCATTCTGTTCCGATGGCCTCTTCTTCAATGCCGCAACTCAGCAGTGTGACTTCGAAGCCAATTCCAAGTGCATACTACAACAAGAAGACGAATTACAAAGCGAATTCATAAAATACGAACAATAATTGAATCTACGGACGTAGCTATAGCTTTGACAAGGGGGGGGTCCCCAAAATAAAAAAACAGAGCTTTAACGCCAATTAAATCTATCATTTACAAATGAAACATTACCTGCAACTATAACGCGCAAGTATAGTCGCAGGTAATGTATAATATATGTAGAACTTAGGCTACTCTAAGTAGGTGCCTTTAAAGAAAGTTATATGTAATGTATGAATTGCAATATTTATTCAAAAGCAACAGTTTAGAGTAATAGATTTAAAATACTACGTTTTTATACACGTTTGTTTTCTACAATCGGCGCGGTGCATGTAATTTGTTTCTCTTGGACAAGTAAGACAGATATGAATGGGGGTGTCCGGACCCCCAAAACACCCCCCTTATATACGTCCGTGATTGAATCTGCAGACTTTGATGACTTCGTGATAAGTAGAAGTTGGAATGCTGAGTTGTGTTTTTGTCTCTTTCCTTTAACTTTGTGATTTGATAAGTAGGAAAGGATACAGATATGACTGAGTAGTAAATGGTTAACTTCTATTTATTTCGGCTGAAGAGTGTAACGTAAATACAAGGTTGAGAGTGAGATTTTTTTCAAAGAGTCTCAATATTATTGTCACGGAATATTTTAGAAGAAATTACCAGAATATTCATTACCATTGTTGCTAGATCATTTTCAAGATAATGAAATTGTATTTTTATCAGGCATTTCCAAACTAGGCATGTCATTACGATATTAGTCTAATGAAGGCAATTATGATATTAGTCTCATATCGTTCTATAGTTGAACTAAAGCTAATAATTGTAGTGTATTGTCTTCTAAACTATAAATGTGGAAGTTAAATGGTCAAACTCACTCTTAACCTTATCTTATTTATACTTGAAATAACTGAATAACTTTGAAACTCTGCACTGAGTATTATTAGTATTATTTATAATGTAAGTCAATCTGCAGAGTTCAGAGTAATTTCTGTGTATACTGTGTGTGTAAATCTGTAATATGTAATAACTCTGCAACTCTGAATTATACGCTACTATGTTATGTTTAAGTATATTATTGTATATTGAGTATTTTTTGTATCTGTACAGTTTGTATAAATTAATATTAAAATAAACGAATAAATAATTAAAAATATTTATTTTAATTATCGTTTCGCTTTATTCAGACAGTATTTTTCATATTGACCTTTAAAATACTACAGACTGTCAGAGTGCAGAGTTTTAAGTTGAAATTCAATATTTCAAATTATTAATAAATGATAATAATAATAATCACAAATAAAACACAAACATATTTAAAAGATACAACGCTTTTATTTTGCCAAATTCATACAAAATTCATATTTTGGACTTCATTTAATATTTCAACCTCACAGATCATTTTTTTATACTTACGATATTTTATATCTGGAAATGCCTAATTAACACAGGTATTACAAATATTTATCTTAAAAATAATAAGACCCAATCGTAAGACCTTATCTCAAAAAAAATCCCCATGTTTCTCAGTGTTCAAGATTTTTATGTCTTCTTGAATAGATCAGGAGCTGGTACATCGACACGTTCAAATGGATAGTATGGGTGATCTTGCCAGAAACTGGGAAATACTACTCTGTAGTCTTTGTTGAATTTACCTGAGAAAAGAAAATATATCTATAAATAAATAAATAAAGTCTCTTAGACGGTCAGTTACTGATAAACGTTTAATATTTTTTGCACATATAACAACCAAACCAATGTCGACAAATATGCTTGCTCCCAAAAGTCGACCATGAAATACAAGCCCAACTTAATAATGTTGGTATATCTTGGGATATGTATCAACATTGACACAGTCGTAGAAATGGTAGTTCAGAATGCAATCTGCAGACTTTGAAACATAAAGTCTGCAGGGTCACTTACCCAAAGTCTCCATTTCTTCTTTAGTCAGTTCGAAGTCAAAAACGTCTAAATTCTCTTCAATTCTATTCTTCTTCACCGACTTCGGGATAGGAACAACTCCTCTTTGTACCTAAAGTGGGCAAAATAAAGTTAATTATAGCCAATTGTTTATTTTTTTCGTTTGTATTGTACAGACAGACAGACAGCGCATCAAGTTACCACAATCTGTCACTGCAATAGATTTGAGAAGGTTGAAAACCTTATCAATATTCATTTATATCACCATTGCTGGCAAGCACTATCTCCGGGTGACAGAGGATTCCTTTTTTGTCAGACTAACTACCCGTAACAACTGCCAAAGATGTTTAAATGACAGCCGGGACCCTCCAATTTAACGTGCCTTCCGAAACACGGAAGAACTCGTCATGACAAGATGGTCACCCAACCCACGAATGCATCCAGTTAGACTGGAAGCTAACCCGAACATAGTTGGATAAGGGCTAAATAATACAGCAAGAAAAATCAGTACTAACCAGATAACTTTTAGGAGCATATATCTTTAGGATCATATATTTAGGAGATATCTTTTATCAATTTTAGGAGCAGAAAATTATATTTACCAGATATCATCTGCCTAGCCTTTTCCCTATTTTTGGGGTCGGCTTCCAGTCTAACCGGATGCAGCTGAGAACCAGTGTTTTACATGGAGCGACTGCCTATCTGACCTCCACAACCAAGTTACCTTGGCAACCTGGCCTTGGTAAGACTGGTTGTCAGACTTTCTGGCTTCTGACTACCCTCAACGACTGCACAAGATGTTCAAATGACAGCCGGGACCCACTGTCAATCGTGCCTTCCGAAACACGGAAGAACTCGTTATGAAAAGATGGTCACCCATCCACGGACCGACCGCGCCAAGCGTTGCTTAACCTTCTGATCGATATATTTACCAGATATCTAAGAACAATTTGAGGAACAGTTTTTCCATATTTGTTCGCCAAGTCCACAAGAATGGGGTCGTTGGCCCTGGGGGCTGGTGTTGTGGGGTCATTGCTGAAGAGAGACCCAAATGGGGTGTAGGCCATCACCACGATGTCTTTACTCTTGCAGTAATCCAGCAGTTTGTTTTGGGCTAGGTTTAAGTTTACCTGGGGATAGAAGAAGTCAGTTTACAAAATCTATACTAAAGCTGAAGAGATTTTGCTGTTTGTTTGTACGGGCTAATCTCAGGATCTACTGGTCCGATTTGAAAAATTGTTTCAGTGTTAGATAGCCCATTTATCGAGGAAGGCTATAGGCTACTTTTTATTCGGGTGCGCGGAGTAGTTCCCATAGGACGCGGGTGAAACCGCTGGCGGAAGCTAGTGCAATATATTGAGATTCCACTAGTGTGCGGCACTGTGACGCACACAAATGTATCTCGTGGTGTACTCGCTCTAGCAAACAGTAACACATTGCGTGCGAACATTTGTAACATGTCCGCGAAACTGCTACCTTTGTGCGCGAACACGTGCTAGCTGTGGACTCGCGACATAGCGTACACATTTTTAGTAAGCAAACAAATGGGTTAAATTCACTACGCTTTTCCGACGGTTGTCTTAATTAAGGTGTTTAGCAGTTTCAAAGTTAGCCTCCACCGTACATACAAATAAAAATCTTACCTCAACTTGTAGAACCGAAGGTTTAATCTCACAGTTAGCCAAAAGTCGTTCAATTTGACTGATGTTAAAGTTAGAAATACCTATGGATTTAGCCAGACCCAACTTTTTAGCTTCTTCCATGCCTTTCCATGTGTCTAGATAGTCTACTATATCAAAACCACTCCCGTCTGCCTGAAAAACAAATAACATCTCACTGCAGAGTTCAATATTCTGTCTATCTCTGGATTTGCTTACTAAAGATAGGAATTTGACATTACTTGTATGGGGCTAGTGTCAAAATTCTATCTCTAGTAAGCAAATCCAGAGACAGATAGAATATTGGGAATGGCCGGTAGTCGATTGGATTATTTTAAGTACCTTGTCCTTCTTTAGTGTAAAAAGTACTATCAAGATTTAAGTGTCTGCTTAAATGGAGTTCTTATAGATTATACTTTTGTTTTGCTCTCTTTTCTTGTAAGAAAGGGTCTTGAGCAACGGAGGACAGCTCTCAAAAATCATAGTTTCAAAATATTACACAATTTAAATTCATTATTAGCATTTGAAAAGTCGTCATGCAGATAAGTATAGAATCGGAAATAAATCAAAAAAATTATAGTCAGATAAAAATAATAAAAAAAATAACTAGACATGTAAATCGAAAAAGATAAAAAACAGATCTTTATCTTTTTAATTAATTATCTTTCAAAAGATCGTATCATAGTCGGAGTTTTTGAAGTTGATGATAACAGAAAAATATAAAACGTTATATCAGGCAGTCTTGTAGTAAAATGCGAATAAAAAAATGTTTTCCTGCTTTTTGGTGCATTTTACATTATTTTTTAGTTATCTAACATCTAGATAAAGATCTTTAAATAAAATTAAATTGCATTAGTCATGTAAATCACATTGTTTTTTGATAAAAATTATTAAGTTTTACAATATATTTCGGCGCATGCGTGACAAGTTTGACGTTTGAACTATGCGTCAATAAAAACATCGTATTGGCACGTGATTGCAAAAATAATAAACTTTGGAACTAATAATTTAAAATCTTATAATGATAAAAACCCAAAAAATATGCCAAACTACGTAATAATGTAATTTTTCCGACGTTAATGTCGGTCCTGCGCCTGATCTCTCTCCGGTCGTGTCGGATTGCCGTCCCATCGCGCTATGAGAGTGAGGGAATAGGGAGTGCACCTGTGTCACAGCTATTGTGCGTGCACTATAACATATCCTGCGCAGCTGGCTGATCTCCTTATATGAGTACAGCCGCCGTGCCTGACAATCGGCCTTGGACGCCGTCATTTTCGTCATCAATCTTATTTTGAAATTAATGGAAGGGGACGACCATAGAAACGGTGTCCGGTGTGTGAAATCGCAATAAAATTAAAATTTGCAGTCGGCGCAGCATGTTTTCTTCTTCCACACTCTTCTATCTACCGTCACCTCACAAGTAACATTCTTCCTAGCCATATCGACCTTCCCACAATCCATCCATCGTTTCTTTGGTCGTCCCCTTCCGCAATATCAGAATAGGGATAATAGTACAGAAGCTAAGTAGATGATATTAATAATTAAGTGTTTACCTTGTGTGACACGGGGTTGTGAATCAAGTATAGATCAACGTAGCTCATGTTTAGACGATCCAATGATTTCTTCAGCGAGTTCACCACTTCTCTTACTTCGTGAGAGCCTAGCTGAAATTCAATAAATATAATATTATTATCTGTTCTTACAAAGAGTAAAGAGACTTATGTAGTTTGTGATGGCGTCCGAGCCGATTATCGGCCACGGCGGCCGTTCTCATATCATCAGATCAGTCAGCTGCGCAGGACATATTATAGTGCACAAGCATTTGCGCAGACACAGGTGCAC